>JAODKF010000045.1:3603166-3632674 GCA_026779585.1 Mormyrus proboscirostris | reverse complement strand
AAACCCCCCTTTCGTGTTGGTGGCTTCATACTGACTTTCCCTTTCAATGAGGGGGGGGGGGGCGCGAACGGAGGGGGGTGATACCCAGGCACCAAATCACACAATCCAAAGAAGCAGAGTACTCCGAGGTCCCTTATACTGCACTCCTTATAATGGGGTCGGAACCACAAGCACGGCAGGAAGGGGAAGTGACACTCACCAGATCCCGGTGTAGAACCCAGTTGGCGTGGAGATAGTGAATGCCGTCCAGTATCTGATAGAGGAGTGACTTCACCATGCCCCGGGGCAGCTGCATGGGCTTCTTGTTGGCCTTCGAGGCTCGGTGAAATTTAATAATGTGCTATAAAAAGTCAGAAGTTTATTATGTCATGTGACAAGGCCAGAGCGATCTCCAGATACACTGGAACAGTCAGTAACTTCACAAACTCATCAGTAACTTCACAAACAAAGACACTTATCCTGCTCATTTATGGAGCCAGACGGTGATCTTGTTCTATTTCGGTCAAACGCAAGTTAGGTCACCAAACTGAAAGTTTCAACAGCTGGGTCCTGCCCTGGAACTTGAACTTGCGACCTTTGGTCATAGGTACAACCTCCTAAACCGCATCACTGCTGACAGGTACTGTAGGACAAAGTCTAGTTCATCATTCATGAGGGCCCAAAAATAGCATGACCTGAAAACGGAGCATCCTTTGGATCACTTACTGCAGAAGCGGAAGCAGGGAGTCATGCACCTTACTCTGACACTCACCCAGAGGTCGTGTTCGGCGTAGTCGAAGAGAAGCCACACCTTTCTGTCGCTGTGGGACAGGAACACTTTCTGCAGGGCTATCACGTTGGGGTGCTTCAGCTCTCGCAGCAGCTGGAAATGTTAATACATCAATGATGAACATCAGATTAAGGTCAAGTCAACAGTCAAACCAGCTGTTCTGCCACAAGATCTCCTGATGGAAAAAGATGGAAAACCAAGTCAAAGGACAGATCGGGTCAAAGAGGGACCTTCAGATCACAACACTAGTGTAAATCACAAAGACAAACTTGGTGGGATCTCAACGGAAATGTTCAAAACAAAAAAACTAGTGAGCAAACATTCATCACATGATCGTGATGCATGCAAATATATACTGGCCAAGCAGAAAATGCAATTTTTAAAAGATTCTTAGGTTTTTTAAACATGCTTTTCACACAGAAAGTTACTGGCCAACTTGTCCTGAGCTGACCTTCCAGGTTGAACCAGTGTTTATTAAGATCCCAAATGAGAGACGCTGGAAAACATTCCCACAGAGAGCTGGGAGCCCATCTGTGCTTCGTTATCATCCCAGGGCACGATTAAGTCAAACTGGGAGGCTTTGAGTTTTTCAGTTGGTGCATCCTTTGCTAACCACATAATGTCCCTCTCCCCTGTATTCTTCACTTAGATTCAAATGAAAACAGGCTGCTCGATGGTTGCTTTCTGCGTCCTTGTTTGTGCGAGTTGGGGGCTAGATTGCCTAAATCTATGTGCAACATACAGTTCGTTCCAACCCCTATAAAGCCATCCTTAATAAATCCTAAAAAATCGTTACCTCAAAGGGGATGTGGGAGGGGATGGCGTGCGGCTGTTGCCGTGACGGTGTGAGCGTTTCCATTCTAAGGACGGAATTAGTGTCACACTTTACCTAATGCGGTTACTCATTGCTAACCTGAGCCAGAGCAGACAAATATGGACTTGCTCAGATCGGACGGCGAATTCGATAAGCGGAGCATATATCGTTGTATGAAGCTCCACCGCAACACAGCAGACCGGAGGCAAAAGGACTACGATAATGAATAAACTGTAGGTGTATATATGGGAGCAGGGCCACAGAAACAATGGGCCTAATTGATTGGTCATATGCCTCCTCCCACCTTAAAAAGATTCGCCCCTGACAGACAGGAATAGTGAGATCAGCTGCCAACAGCTTCAGTCAGCACTTGACTCGGGGGGGGGGGGTCTAACCCCGACGTGGGATGGTGTCAGTGAGCGACAGGCTCACGGGCTCACGGCACCATAGGTCGCCAAACTCCCCGGGAAAAATGATTTTACCGGAAAGCCCGGCTGCTGACGTACGTCACGACACGGGCACACATCTGGCGAAGCATAACGTGGGCGGGAAAGTCGCACGTCCCCAGCAGGAAAACAAGGCCATATCCACAGGTGGGCGGCGTGAGAACGTGCAGAGCGCAGCGCTGGCAGCCTTTTCACCATAGCGTTCAAAACAAAAACACTGGCTAAATCACAGGAAGCCTCGTTTCGGCAGCGATACCTTTAGAACCCCCAGCTCGGACTCGCTTTCTCGTGTCGGGAAAACACAAAAGCAATTCTACAACCCAGGGCCATTGTTCGATGATCCTGACAGTTACGCTGATTGCGCACTGATTACGCATCCAGAAGTGATTTATTACGGAATTCTATATATGCTCTATAAAGTGAGCAGGCCATGTAATTAGAATGACAGATGGAGTATGAAGGGCTCTTTTGTTACTCTATACAACAACATACATATATGGTTTTAGTGCAATTACCAGACCATCCTTAGTAATTTAGCTGTCCACCCTGAGGGATAAAGCCTAATCAAGCAGGATGCATGTTTTAAACTTGTAGTAGAAGGAAGAAAAAAAAAAACCAAAAAAAACACACGAGCAGTTTGCCCTTCGGTTTCAGAAAAATAGGTCGGAATTTTTCAGCAGCTGTGCCAAGTCCTGACTGGATGAAGGCCACGCTCTTACAGCCCACAGAAGTGGCAAGTAGTGGCAACAACGACAGAGGAAAACACCTCTCAAGATGGTTCGACGTGCCACTTATTCAAGTGCGTTTCTGTCTGCGGGTTCGAACCTTTATTATCCAACACTAAGAACTTAAGCAGAGGTAGGGGGCAGCGAGCCAGTAGGTCGCATGTCGTGGAGCTCCGCAGTGTGTTTTGCACTGAACCCGAACAGGAAGGACAAAGATACATTTTCCACTTTGTTTTGCAAAAAACACAGATGGGAAAGAAAAACATGCATGTGGGTTTTCACGCAAAGGCCACTCCAGTCAACCACTCGCCATAAACATTATTTTCTAATTGGACTGAGCTCGGGAAAAACTAAATGCTTAGTGTGGATTTGATGGAAGTCGTCACTGAGGAATTCGCAAAACAATAAATCTGAAGGGTGTCAGAGAGGCATAGCAGTGGGCAAGTTAGCGTCTGTAGGTGGGCTGGCTGAAAAACACACCCCGGGAGACAGGCACAAAATTTCTTCAGTAAAACAGAGAAAGGGACACGGAAATGAGCAGGTGAAAAGCAGATACGCGTAAGAGATCTTTTACTGTTATTCATCCCCTTGAACATGTGCAGCGAGAACGCTTCAGGAGTTTGGATCCGACCTTGTTTCCATCAAACAATTCCGCCATTGTCTCGCCCGCTAATCCCCGATTGTTTTGCAGATGGAACAGTCACAATGGATTTTCGTTATCCAGAAAACAAAACAGGTCCGGAAATTTAACTGGACCGCGTGTTCGGAGAGTGAGTAATGAGGAACGGGACCGCACCCAAGCGTGGCTGCCATCAAACCGCACTCCAAGCACAAACAGCAGCAGGATTTAGGGCACGTTCCTCTGCTACCTCAACTTACTGTTGGTGCTTCTAAACCACATCTTCTACCCTTGACCTGTATCTCCACTTTCAGCATCTCTCATTTTGGCTACAACAGCTCTGAGGAGGCCAATAGCAACAACCTGGGCCACACAGGTAACCTACTCCACCTAAATATTAGGACAGAACCTGCATCACCCCTCACAAAATTCCTAAAATTCCACCCTCTGTCCCACTGACACATTAACATCAGACCATCCAAGCTGCTGCTAGATCACCAAGAGTCCGTTTAAAAGCCCTGTTTCATGTCCATGGCTAATGGCCACAGGTCTAGGAGGCATTAATGCTGCCATGAAATTCTCACTCACAGCGACAAAGTGAAGGGTTGGACTGTCGTCTCGGCAAACGTAACTAAAATGTGAGTGGGTACACCTTCCCCCCCCCGGATGCTGATCTCTGCTGGGAGAGCCACCGCTGTCGGAGATGAATGAATATATTCAGGGTGAGGAGATGAGAGCCAGGGGGAGGCTGCATTATGCATTACTGCCAAGCAGCATGGAAATGATGAAGTGTCGCAAGCCTTAACCATAATGCCATCCTTCATCTGCCAAAACTGTAACTGCTTATTTTATGATTATCAAACAAAATCCTTATGGGCGATGTAATTCACTTAATACGTATGCAGAACTACCACTTGGCAGGCAGCGTAGCGATTTTTCTGTTTTTTAAGGAAATGCTTTGCTGCCGGTTTCATGTTGGTCGTGAAGATTTGCCAGAATCCTTTTTCCCGAAAAAGCGGAATGAGAGCAGTGAGCGAAATGGCCAACTGGATCTTCGGAATCGGCGCTCTGTCCGCGGTGACGACATCTCATGAACGAAATTCCGTCCATGCTTCTCCAGATTTGTTGTTGACGTAAAATGTTATTTACGTCGCACCTGCCGCTTACAGAACAGTAGCAGCCACAGAATGCAGTCGGCATGCAGGAAATGCGAGGTGTCCGCCTGGCAGTCTGACCGTGGATTACTCACACTCTCGTTAACTGAACCTTCTAACCAACAGCCAGTATTATTCCTTTCTGCAGTGCGCATTCAGTCATTGTGTATGGGTTCACCTTACTGCTAGCTATTTTTAGCTAAGAGGATTGTTCTCTTCACAGTGTGCATCTACTCCACCTCTGTACCTGCTTGTCCTATTCAGGGGCAAGGGGGATCCGGAGCCTATCCCGGAAGCTATGGGCATACGGCAGAGAATAACCAATGATGGGGCACCAACCCACCGCAGGGCAGCCCTTGTCAATTTCAGAGCATAATTGCTATCACCTTTTCTAAGGTGTGGCATGCACTGTTTATACTCAGTGGCCTTTTCATTATGTAACCTTACAGGCAGGACCATCTTCGGTGTCTGGAGCCACTTCAAAGGTTGACAAGTGATGCTGTCAGTCATGTCTTTCTACACACCACTGCTGTTCTGAGCGGTTATTTCTGGACCTGTGACCGTGCATTAATGAGCAGCTGTACCCAACCCGGCAACCGCAAAGTGGAGTGCTAATTAGCTGGGGTGTTTGAAGCTAAATTTACTCACATCTATAGCTACATAACGACCGCATGTATGCGAATACGGCTGAGGATTTATCAGTCGTCAGGCATTGTTCCTCGATTTCCATCCTAAAGCATCGAGCAGATATGGAACCCCCTGTGATCCATCAGCCTTGCCCTAACAGAGACGAATAAACCAATAGTCTGAAGTAGGACTGGGACTACTTGTTGATTTATCAATGATTAACAAAGATGCACGTGAAATCGACAAGTAGAGAGTTACTGTTTTCGAGAAGTAAGAGCCATACGCTACCCCGGTCTTGGCTTAACGCAATGGATGTGCCCATATTGCGAGTATTGGAGATGCAAACACACAGTAGCTGCATTAGCTCATTCTGGCTACAAACAAAACAAAAAAACTATTTGCAAGTTGTGTCACAAGAGTTTTCCCCATTTCGGGCAACACCACAACACCACAAAGTAAACTGGAATTCTGAGAAACAGATCAACTGCTCATTTTGGAGGAAGCAGGTAGACTCACATCAAGCTAAAGTGATCACAGACAAGATTGTTGATGCAGAGGTGGATTGCATGCATCTTAACATAGTTGAGAGGGAGAAATTTAATATATTAACGGCAGACATTCTGGACAAGTGTGAGGAATGAGTTAATAAGTAGAGAAATACAGGTATCTATCACCCACGCATTGCATCCTGAAGGCAGAGATACGTAATAAACACAAGGCTAAAACAATTATACTGTTATTACACAGCATGGAACACAACCTTAAAATCCTCAAATGACAAGATGGTGCCAACATTATAGGACTGGTAAAATGTTTATGATACTACCTCTAGAAGAACTCACCTATATTTTACATTAGTGTTTCCCGGTCTGGTCCTTGGGGACTCTTTGCTGCCTCCCAAAATGTGGACCGTCTGTGGGTCCTCGAGGGTCAGGTTGGGAAACACGATCCTTCATGACTAAATTATTAAAATTACAGTAAATGAAAATAAAAAAAGACCTGGCGACCAGTCACAGGACTAGCTCACCGCTTTGGGTGAAATTAGGACTGAGTCGTAATCGAAGACAAAATTTGCATCTTTGTATAATCTGCATTTATAATGCCTTTGAACTTTGGAGTATCGTACTGTTATTTTTTTATTATCATATTGTTCTTGTTATGTATTTGAAATCTTAAACTTAGGCTGTTTGAAAAAGAATATGAACGGTAACTAAAAACAAAGACATGAATTTTCAGAACCTCGATAAAAAGATTTTAAATTTTTTTTGCAGCTATCAGCTGCTAAGAGTCGAGAAAACTGAGTGAAGAATGTGACTCTGAGATCTAAAAATGTCAAATAAAATACTGAATTGTACAATAAATGCGTGGTCAAACAAACAAACAAACAGCAGCAATAATAGTAATGTGAATAATTATCACATTATACCCTAATCTGAACCTGTGTGCCTCATCTGATCTAAGATGACTGTAATATCATCATGACGGTCGCAACCTCACCACCAAATCACGATCAACAATCTGCATGAGGTCATCAAACTTAAAGGTTATTGCTTAACTTTTATCTGTGTTGGGCAACACATTGATATTCCACAAAAACCAGAAGAGATGACACCAGAGCCTGAGTAATATTCCCCATAAGAAGCTCTCAATTCCTGGTCTGCTCCACGTGGGATTCTCTTATTAGCCTGGAACATTTCATAAACAGTAACGGAATCCCATGGAAGACTGGAATATCCTGGCACTGCCAGTGCAGCCCTATGGTGTTCGCCATTGGAATGTCATCCCCAGAAAAGGGAGAACTCCCACCATACCACAGTGACCCCCCCACCATCACCACTATTTTTGTTACTCTCAGGGCATTTAACGGGGGATAGACGGAAACCCCCGGCAAATTACCTTGGGTCTTAATTTTTGCAACATGAAAGTCAAAACAAAGGCAAAGTGCTTCTACTCCTCCCCTCCCCCCTCCCCCATTCCAAAGGCCAACTCATCCTACACGTCAGCCAGCAGCGGACAATCTGGTTCTCCACCAGGGGAAATAAGATATAATGACAATTGTGTTTCAAGTCAAGGTCTGTCCCTCTATGAACCGGGGTTCATTCCACTTGAACAAAAGCTATTGTTAGTGTTAGTGAATTCCAGAGTAAACACAGCAGCAAATATGAGGGGCGAGGCTGGTGCCCAAGGGGGTGGATCAGGGTGGACTGAGAATCCAGGGAGGCCGCGGGGACCACAGTGAGCGTCAGGAACAATCGCGGCCTCAGATCTGACAAGGCAGTGTTTCCCAGTCCGGTCCCCTGGGACCCCCAGCCGGTCCCCTGGGACCCCCAGCCGGGCCACGTTTTTGCTCCCTCCCAGCTCCCTGCCTCAAGTCCACATTTACTAGGAGCTGGAGGGAAGCAAAAATGTGAACCGTCTTGGGTGTCCCAAGGACCAGACTGAGAAACACTGATATGGGGATCTTTCTGAAAGCAAGGCGGTGAGCCACATCTTCTTTCCGTAGCCCAAACTAAGAACAGCATTAAAAGGCAGCAGTAAAAATGAATAATTTGCTCATTTTGGTTCCCAGACCCGACTGCGGACACAAGAGTCCCAGGACACCGAAACAATCGGCATCTGGTAAATGGTGCAGAATCCTCACAAAACAAACTGACCAAATGCAGCAGCAGAGAGCTGTGGACCAGGCACTGCCCGGGGGGGGCATATTTACATGTTTTGACACCTCGACAGCGGGGGAGAGGACCAGTTCAGGTTACTGCTTGTCGTCACTGCAGGATGAATCCATCTATTTACTAAACCGTGCCGGCTATGCCAAAGGTTCCTGGCCTGAACCCTGAATGGAGCTTGAAAGCTCTGGTGATAAAATGACAACCATTTTAAGCAAAGCTTTAGCCTATTTCGCCATTTTCACAAGTACAGCTACACTGAAATGTTTTGTTCCACATATCCCATCATGCTGTCCTTAATATAACATGTAAACGGTTTGACAGTGAAGCTTGGGGTCTGAGCACGGGGTCAGGCTATGTAGCTGGTGTCCCTGGAGCATTCTGGGGAGTTATTCTGCCAAGGTCGGACCTTCCAATCGCAGGCAACCTTGGGATCACCGAGGCAACCTCTGGATCACTGGCTCAGAGTCTAACCCGCTAAGCCAAACGCTGTCCCTCAAAGGATCCGTCAGCCCAGACTATCCAGCGGCTGAATCGTTAAGAGAAAATAATACAAATCTGTTCTCTTCCATAAGGTTTGTGTCCAGGACTCTCTTGAACATCACCTAGAACGCCAACGGGAAAAACAACAGCAGTCGACTGCAAACAGCCAAAGCCAAGGCAATGCTAACAAAGATTAGATTCAGCTCGTCCTTGAGCAGGTGACCGGTGAAGCCAGAAACTTATCAGCCACTTTATTTTGGCTTTGGAAATGTCTCGAGACAATGCTGGTGGAGGAAAGGCCAGGAAGCTCTAGCAAGTAGCTTAGCATGCTAAAACGATGACACATGGCAGGCTATGCGCATGCATTCAACTCGGAGCACAGTGAGCGCGGACTTCTGCGGCGAGTTGGGCCGCAGTACAAAGAAGCCGTTGTTCTGTTGGACAGAGCACTTTAGAGAATGCGAGTGAAACTGGCTTCTGTGGTGATTCTCTGGGCCTGCGGCCACCAGCCATCCGTCCAAAGTGAGACACCAACATCAACTCTGCTGGGGAACTCTTTCCAGAAGCCCGTTTCCATTAGGGTGACAACCACTTGGATGGAGATGAGGAAATTCTTGAATTCTTAAATTACTGAAGAACAAAACCTGTTTTAAACATACTAATATATCAGCCCTTTCACATGTCAACAACAGGATGAGGGTTCACACAGTTTTGGCTCTGGATTCTTTATAGTTTCTTTCTCTTTAACTAAGAAATTCACAGAGACATCGACGGGGTGGCAGGTGGGAACAGGATCGGCTTGTGTTCCACCGGTAGTCCCAGAAGCCGTCGACGGATAACCGACATCTAAACAAGTTGGCCGCTGACAATGTTTTCCTGTGCTTGTTTGAGTACAGCTACAGCTAAGCTGGGATATTTGTTCATCTTTGTTTATTGTTATATGAAAAACGTCAGGTTAAGCCCGGTCCAGGATGGTGGCTTTTGCCATCTGTCTCTGTAGGCAGCTGTTCAGCGCAGGATTCGCTAAGCGCTGCGGAGGGCGGCGGCGACATTAGCGGGGCACAGCGGTCTAACATGTGCACGCAACATGCTGCCTCACAAGGGCAGGGTGTAAAAAGAAGGTTCTCCCATCACTCCGCACAGCCGCCTCGCGCCCTTACAGTAGACGATACAGAATGGATTAGCACTCGAGCCACAAGATTCTGACATAAAATGCTCCTACTTTTCAGGCACATTACACCTTATTCCCCAGATTCTTGTTCACGTAAATGCTGAGCCTCTGCGTCTATGCGGCAGGGCTGAGCTATAATTTTCTGTGGAGAGCTTCATTGTGTCAGAAGGGGCCATTTTTAATAATTATTTACATGTCCGATGACAGCTACAATAAAAGTAGCAAGTATCTGTTAACATTATTGTGGGTTGCTGCATTCACTTGGCGTCATGGTCTATTGGAAGCACACGGTACAATGAAACGTTTACTCCTGGACGCACACAAACAAACCGTGAAGAGTAAAGATTACACTGGGATAAAATGCAGGTATGACACTCCGGCCCTCATACCTTAACTCTTACACATCCCCATGCTAACCCTGCTCAGTAATAATGGACGTTGAACACACACACACAGAATTCGGTCGTGTCTGAAAAACGAATCTGTCCATATTCACATAATAGCATTTCGAGGAGTGTGTGTCTGGTGACGGAACACAAATCCTTCAGTAAATTTCGATATCCGTAATCCTAGGGGACTCTGCCTTCTCTCCCTCCTAGTGCAGCAGAACCTCTGGGATTACGCCACAGCAATTATATTTACTATTTCCATCCATGGGATTCAATTATGCGGGTCACTACCCCCCCCCCCGGACGCATAAGCTATCATGGAACTGCAGAGAGCCTTTCCACACGTCAGCCTTCTGCCAGCTCTATGCCGGGCCGGTCTGGATGCCCGGATACAGACCATACCGCTCCCCATGGAACCTAGCGTGCTCTGCGACGGGTGGACAGAGTCAAGCAGATATCAGTGCGCAAGATTGTAAATCTAAAAGCAGCCGTGATCGAACACGAGGTGGAACCCATCAATGTGGTACAATACTCAGCCTCAATGAATGACAGCGCGGTCCTCACGTCTACCATGTGTCTGCGGACTTAGAACGTGGGGGAAGGGGAACCCGACTCCTTTCCCAGGCAGAGAAACACGCCGAATCGTGTGACTAATATTTAGTATCAAGCAAATAAATAAACCATCACATCGGCAGGTTTGACAGGAAACACTGGGGTCTGATCCTGTTATTAAAGTTCCTGCCGACACCAATCCAATGTTTTTTCCCCCTTTATCAACTACTAATGAAATATTTCAATAAATAAATTTCAATTAACATGACAAACTCTGCATTTAGTGACGCAGCGCCATTGTTTGAGTACAATAAGAGCGGGGAAATGTAACAGTCAAGTTGCTCAAAGCTATGCTACGCTACCGGAAGAAATCTGTTGTTTTGATTTTGCGCTGTCTGCACTGAATTTTCTTTTCAGATTCAAACGCTCGCATTACTGACATTACTTAGCATTAATTCTGCAAATTCCGTATTCTTTATTTTATAGTACATTATATTGTACTGCTTTATTTGGTATTTTTAAGCTCTGTTTATTGTTTTAATCTTGCATGGGAAGAGTTCTCTTGGCACAATAATTTCCCTTGAAATGAAGAAAGTTTTATCTTATCTGATGAACAGAAGTCTGACTCATCCCTGTTTGTCATAGAGATCATGCTCCTGAAGAGCAGCGTATCACGAGCGTCCGAAGCTGTTTGTCCAGTACACGGTCACTGTGATCCTGTCGTTCCAGGAATTACCGGGCACGAGGCAGTAGGCACCCTGGCAAGGGGTAACCCACTCCATCACTGGGCAGCAGCTCTGCATTCCAACTCCTAAATACCATTAAGGTTGATAAGCAAGTATCGCAACTGCAACCTAAAATTAAGCTTGACATCTACTTGGGAGGGAAAAAACACAGGCACACAGTCATAAGTGGCTCTCATGAGATTTCCCTAAATGTTCCTTAGTAGAAAGCAGTGAGTTTGACACCACGCTCCTGTCTCAGGGTGTTGGGACACGAGGGGAGAGACTCTGTTAAAAGGTGGGGCTCTTACACTCAAGGGCGGAAGTGTATTGTTAAACACTTCAAATGAGGAACAATAAAATAATTACAACTTCTCCAAATTCTAGATCCTAGGCCTGTAAAATTGTCAGATATGTGTAACTTCCTAAAATATGTATGTTTCCAGTTACATTACAACTTTTAGTAAGATCAAAATATACAGACTTACAATCTATGCGACTTACGTCGACTTGCACCTACGACAATTTTTTTTATTTTTATTTAGTAAATGTTTGTAAAGATGAATAAATTTTGGGCCATGCACCCAACACCAGTGCGCTTTGTGTGTTGTACAATAGTTGCCGTGGGAAAATACTGTAATATATGGCAGAGTAAGCACTCAGTCTCATTCTCACACCTGCAAGTCAGGGCGATTACCCTATTCCAAGATTCGGCCGTTTCCACACGTGACCTGTTTGTTGGAGCAGAATCCAGTCGTAAATTGGGAATGCTCTGTATTTGCCTAGTTTATGAAAAAGTAACAGGTTACCACAACTAGAGAACAGGTGTTAGAAGTGTGTCCCTGGCTGATATGAACATATGACAAATAAAAACCAAAACCATTTCAGTCATTCAGAAGCACAGGATTCTACCCTTAGCGTTTCTTTGGCCACTGTGTAATCAGGCATTTAGTTTGGTGACACAGCCCAGGATTAATGCCCTGCGAACTGTGACATCATTTATTCTCTCAAGGACGACATCCCCTTCATGTCACCAGAACATGAGACAGCCAAACCTGCATGCCGGGCCGGGGGGGGCACAACTGCCAATCAGCATGAGCTAGCAGAGCTGCACCCGGACAAGACACCTGGCTCCCTGTATAATGGGAGAGCCCCTATTGCTCCAGCAGCCCGGAAGTGACGTCAGCGGCCCTCTGCCTGCTCCGTGCCTCTTACCTAGAAGCCTCCAGCAGCCTCCCTGGCTAAGCCCCACTACATCTGCCCATTCACAAAACACAAAAAAGGTCTGTGGTCGAGCACCGGACCAAAGGCTTTCACAATCAACAAGAACCATCGTTTTCAACATAGCCACCCTCTCTTTCCGCAACCGGCCGTTTCTCTTTGCATAACCTCGCTGTCCCATCACGGCCTCTGCTCCTTCCATGTCAGTTCAGTTCTGAGTTGTTAAAAAACAGCCCAACACATTCCACTGGGTCAAAGGTCAGCCGCATCCATTATACCAATGAAACTTTTGCCCCTGTGTGTCAGCTAATGGTAATTTACCACAACAGTTTTCATTTTAAAGTAACACTAGTAGCTAAAAATGTCATGTTGCGAGCAATTCCACGCTGAGCTACACCGAGTTTTACTTGCACCAGGTCTACAGTATTTTGAAATCCTTGTTCACAAAGTAGGCAACCGTTGTTGTTCAACTGTGTTCACCTTGCAAAGTGGCATCTACATTTTAAAATTCTTTTTTTTCCAAAAGCAGGACATAGTTTGGACACAGGGAAGCAGACAGGATGTTCCTCCTAGCAGCTAGTTTTAGATCTAAAGACGCCAACCTCATGGAAGTCTGTTTTAATTTACGGCGTGTGTTACTCATCAGCTCCAGGTACGAAAGCCAGTACTCAGTCTATGACCTCAGTTCCTTCTCATATGTAAATCAGTCAAGGATTTTTGAAGTAGAGAGACAAGAGACGCACTGCCAGGAACTACTCAAAGAATTCGTGACATTTAAAAGAAACAATGTTCCCAGAAAAGTATTTTTTTTATTTTTATTATGAAATGTTAAGAATGCATGGGACGCTGTCAGAGCCAATGAGGCGGCATGATTATATGTCAAACACGGTCACTGGTCGCCATGGTAACGAGGCTGACCTTGTGACATGATTCCTGCCACGGCTACAGATATCTGTGATAGGCTGTAATGGAATGCAGACCCGTTCGGATCTGAACGCCTGCACTGTTCGTCTTCACAAGACCAGACCGAGGGGCGCCACAAAATAAACTCAATATCAAGGGGGCCGTCCATGTCAGGTGGTAAAAACAAACAAACAAACAAACAAACAAACACACAAATGAATAACACCCCAAGGCTAATCAGGAACTGGCCCAATTTCATTTTTAATGATTCCCAGAACTTGACTGAAATCCAAGCTGGGGCCACACCATCCTCACATGGCAATGCGTGCAAATTTGCACCTACCATGCATCATCTCAACGCAACTGTAAAAACACGTGCAGCAAGAACTGCGACCAGGATTGGCTTCCTCCCTCAATTTATGCGAAGTGGAAAGCGGCTGTCCGGGGGGGGGAGGGGGGGGGGATGACCGATACTCACCTCTGTGCAGCGTACGTGATAGTCAGAACGATAAGTCGAGAATTAAAATTTAAATGCCGACTGAAATTACAACAAGGGCCATTGAAATGTTTAGCGTCGCAGGAAATCCACCCCCCATTGTTTGGAAAGTCGGAAACACTGACAACAATAAAAGTATATTGTACCCACCTGCATTTTTTAAGTGATTTTAAGAAGGAGGTCATAGAGGTAGCATGAAAGACACGCTGCTTAGCTCTTAGCTTGAAGTAGGCATGACTTCATGTAACTGAATGCTGAATGGCTCTCACGCGCTACCTATCACTTAACTCTGACTGATAATCCCGTAATGTCTTCTTTATTTTGCAAGCAAAGTACCCATAAAGCAAAGACCAGCTTTATTCACTTAAAAATCTGCAGCCGCCAACTTTGCTAGAGAAGAAGAGGAGAAATTCAATAAATCCATATATAAATTGTCGACCTGCTAATCGTGGTATGCATATCCCCAAATGGCTGTCAGAATCTGTTTTATTTAGTTACTGGTTGGCTGATAACTGAAACCGTCAATGGCTCTTAAGGGTCTGACCTCTGACCCCAAAACGGATGACCTTTAACACTGGCCATGAGGAGTAAATCCCATTGGCCAAGGAGCCATATCGATATCCGTGTGCAGTATGTCCACTCACCGCGATCTCCCTGCACGCAGACATCGATATTCCGGTACCTTCTATTTGTTTCAGTGCATACTCCTTCTCGTCTTTCCTGCAGAGATAAGAAACAAGTGAGGGGAGAGAAAAACATTTTAATCAGCAATTGCTTTGTCTTTTCAGTCATCTGTAGCGAAGGCAGTCTGGCCTGGAACAATGCACATCTTCGCTAACTATCTGTCCTGTTTCACTTTGGACACACTCTTTAAAGAGAATAAATTACAGCCTCTGATCACTGGCGGTTGAATTCATTTTAATACGGTTAATTACATGGTGGCTAAATATTCTTTGTTTAGGAGTTCAAAAAAGTTTCTGAACAGAATTAAAAAATAATAATAATAAAAACAGGAAATAGGAATATTTGGAAGTCGAAATGATCAGCGTTTCCCAATCCAGTCCTCAGGGACCCAGAGATGGTCCACGTTTTTGCTCCCTCTGGGATACTGGTAGCAAAAACGTGGACTTGTCTGTGGGTCCCCGAGGACAGGATTGGGAAAGACTGATACAGATAAATCAAAACTGAAACTTGCTCTTCACAACAAACGTACAATCGCTGCCTGTGGACATCGATCCCGTGTGAATGTGGGCCAGTGTGCAGCCCGTGGACGGGCCAGTCGCCGCGTGCATCTCTGTGGTGGGCGCACACAATCCCAGACGAGCCTCGCCCTGACACCTGCCAATGGCCTTTTCTCTCAGCCATAAGAGTGTGGAGTTGCTGAGAAGCCCAAGAGAGCACACCCACTCCCCCACCCTGGTGACATTATCTACAGCACCACCCTCCTTTATACAAACAGGCACACCAGGACCAAGCAAAGTAGAGCTCACTATCATACTGCCAACGTAGCACAACGCGCACTAGATCTGGGCTATTTTTCACCTTCAAACTGAAAAGAAGTCAATACAATTTAAGAGTGCTTTTATTTTATCTCTGAGGACAGCTCAGACCCTTGGCATAACAAGGTTTATGTTGACGGATGCACATGAAAAGCCTGCTGTAGTTAGATAGCATAAAGGTAGACTATTTTGCACAGGGATGAGTTCATTCTGACAGAGTATTAAGCTTCACTTCCTTTGCACTTAAGACGACAGTTTCAGAGGTGCTCAGCTCTGCAGAAGGCAGCACTGACCTTGTGCTGCTGTGACAGAGGAGATTAGCAGCCTTGTGCAAAGCTATTTCTCATATCAGGACTAAAGATCGACGGGGACTGCAGCGGGGACTGAAAGTGGAATGACACTCAGGAACTCAAAACTCTGTCGGCGGAGGATAGTCCGTGAACAGAGCGGCTCGCTGTGGCGTTCCGAACAGAAATATCTGAAATAACTGAAGAGAACAAAGATACCGTGAAACACAAAAAAGACAGCAAAACTTTTAATTAAGCCAGCGCTCTCCCCACACTTTTCACTTTCTCCTGAGCAACGGACACGTCTCTTCTTTCGGTCAGAGGCCGCGTAACGGGCACACAATGCCATGGGGGGGGCGTTGGCATTCAGGTGACTGAAGTGCCGCCTGCACGCGAGTTTGCACAGCAGAACCCAACAGTGAGCTCCCCCAGACCCACTGAACCCTAACCCCGCATATTCAAATGATCTGAGACTCTCCACTGCTACTCATTTAACCTCAAAAACTGAATAAAAACGAAATTTTCCCCGTGCTCCTGGATTCCTCTGACCTCCCTGCAATATTATTTTACAATAATATCGGTGCCTTATTTTCCAGAGGCTGCTAAATTTCACCATGCTAAAATAAGCAAATGATTTCGTATATGCAAGAGGAATCCATATTCTACATTTTAATATCCACTGGATTATTATAAACCGACAGGTGTCACCTTCAGCGGGAAAATGCCTGACACTACATCAAGGTTCTGCAGAAACAGTGACTAAAGCTTATTACCTATGGCCGAAGTTATTTCATTCATTAACTTAAAACTAAAACTCCACCGCAAAATATATTAAATAAAAAGTACATACTTTGTTTGATTAAAATATGAAATTGGGAGGAAGGTAAATCATTATTAGCAAGTCAGCTGACCAGCAGGAGTCACGTGCATCATCACAGAGTCACAGATAGGCATCGATTTACTGTAGCTCTCATTTCTGATGAATTTCAATATTTTCATTAAATTTAAACTGACTGCTTAAAATTATGGTTGACTTACAGATGCCATCAAAACGCCTGCTGCTACACCAAGGTTTAACAGAAACAGTGACTAACCCTTCAAAGTATTTCACAACATTTCCACATTTTACTGCAGTTAAAAAAAGCTCAGTACTCCACTTGATCAGACTTTAATCACCCATGTGCAATTACTACAGCACTTTTCAAATAATCCCTAGAGCAGGGGTCACCGACCTTTTTGAAACTGAGAGCTACTTCACGGATACTGAGTCATACGAAGGCACCAGTTTGATACACTCTTCTTAAATAACAAATTTGTTCAGTTTACCTTTAGTTATATACCGTATTACTATTGATACTCATCTGTGTGAAGACACTGATCACGTTTATAATTTTATGAAACTTTGTGTATAATAAACATGCTTCAAATGCTTATTTTTAGACACTGTTATTTTCAAATTTATATAAATACATATGTGATTAAAGAAGAATGGAAGCAGGGTCAAATTAAATTTTAGACGCTGCTCACTGGTGAGCTGTGCTATTTTTAGAACAGGTCCGCGGGCGACTCATGCGGTCCTTAGGGGCATCCTGGTGCCCGCGGGCACCATGTTGGTGACCCCTGCCGTAGAGGTTTTACAGGCAATGCACAATAAAAATGAGCAATCAAAATGAGTAAGTAAAAGTTTGGTGGCAGTTTCTGAAAGTTTGATAGTAGGTAAAATCTAGCAAAAACTCCCACATGAGTTCTGAAGTGATGAAACATTCTCATCCTCCACTCATTTTAAATCATCTTATTTTAGACAAGAATTTGATGAAACATTGTCACTTTCTGCAAATGTGGTACTGGTATTTATACTATTCTTGTATTATACTTTATTATTTGTATTTAATAATAGTATTTGTATATAATAATAATAATTATTATTATTATTATTATTATTATTATTACTGAGAAATAAAAAGAAAGTAACTGAATGCAGCTTAAGAACTACAGAGACATTAGGTCACTCAACCTAACATCAGCATCAAGCCTTGTTACCTCCAATAGAGATATAGCCATGCATACATGAAAGCAAAAAAAAAAAAAACAAACCTAAACACATAAATATAAAGATACAAACGGCTATAGGCTACTTGAAACTTGAAATAGCAAAAACAAAACAATCTGAACCCAAAACTGCCAAAGCTGTGAGGAAATTAAGATGTTTAGTGTACGCCAGCCTGTGCAGCCGATTGCTGAAACCAAACTTGTTATATGCAAATACCATAAGTAACTCCTTCCTGTCACAGATTTTTTCCCCTCAAAGTCTCTCTGCCAGAAAAAAAACAACCTATTTTGGATTTGGCAATTCAGCAAACTGGGCAAACAAAAACCCTTGTGTGCTACAAAAGAAGAAAGGTGACCAACCTTTAGCTAGCCGTGATAAATGATTCAATTTTGAAAACAGGCTTATTTTATGACTATTACCTGTGTCCAAAGTTATTTAATTCATCAACTTAAAATGAAAACTCCTCTGCAAAATATATTAAGTCCAAGTACATACTTTATCTGATTAAAATGTGAAATTGGGAGGAAGATAAATCATTATTAGCAAGTCATCTGACCATCAGGAGTCCCACATCTGTCATCACAGAAACAAAAATAAGCATCAATTTACTGTAGCTCTCATTGCTAGGGAATGTCAATGTCTTCTTTACATTTAAAATGATTGAAATGTTTAACATCCTAAAATCCACCAAATTAACAGACAGAATGGTCCCTGAAGCATAACCAACAGCTACGGGATTAAAATATGCAGATGATCTCTACAGTTGAACATAAAGTAAATGAATCGTACGTGGGTCCTTCAAGGTCCTTTTGGTATTCTGCCAACTTCTCGTTATTTTGCTCCCGAGCTTACGAATGACAGTGGCCCAAAAAAAGATTTAACACATGAACTGTATTTCCTAGCAGTAAATTACCATTGGTTATCTACAAGTAAATGAATAAAAAATACAATCCCATGTTACATTTAAAACCTAGCTGTGTATCGATACTACATTGTTCATCTTCTGATGAAGTTTGACCACGATTGTCAATTCATCGCGTGCATCACGGCATCTGCAACATCTGGCTTGGTGATTGTTAGAAACGTTACTGGTTTTTGACGTCTTCCTTCTGATGCATCACTATTCAAAGCTTTGATTTGCCAGCAGTATGATTGCTGTCTGACGAGGTAACACCACAACTACTTTGCGCGAAAAGTGCTGAATGCCAACATTAAACCTCTAAGTTGCTAAATAGCAATTGCTACATACAGTAACCCTCTGCCCTTGCCCGGGCTGACAAAAATAAACATCATCACTCTGTTTTGGGGGAGGATCGTTATTGCTAGCTAAGTGAGTGCTTGCGTGCATGAAAACAAAACAGTCACAGGGAGAGCACGGGGCAAATCGAACCGTTTCTATGCCTAATTCGCTAGTGAACATATGATCACAAAAATGTCCGTGTTCGAGTAATAACAATAACGCTTTCAGATTCTCTTACCCGTCTTTGCGCTTAGCTTTATAAACATGACCGTAGGTGCCTCGACCCACTTTGCAACCTTCATATTCAAACAGATCTTCTACTTTCTCTCTTTCCGCCGCGAGCTTTGTTTTGAAGTCGTAATCCATTGTTACCCATAAATATTTCTTAATTTACAATAAAATAAAATATTAATTATTACATGCATTAATTAAATAATCTGATCGTTTTATTCCCCCACCATTTCCTTGTTTGGGATTTTGGTCTGCTCCGCTCAATGTTCACTGGCTCGTTGACGTTTCTGATTGCGGCGCAAGGCATTCTGGGGTCGGTAGTTTTTGATAACCAGCTCGGCGCCGCCAAAAGGCCCGACCCCAGCTCATTAAACTACAATCCTCACACCGCTCTGCGGTTAACGCACTTGCGTAGTAACATGCACTAAAATACAAAAAACAATGCGGGTATACGTACTTCATATCTTGGATTTTTTCACGTATGGGCTGAAAATGCAAGTTTATCATTAATCATTCGATTTTGTTTTCGCAAGTCTTCAACGATTTTGCACATAAATTTAAATTTTGACCAACATTTCATGGTTTCATTCAACAACATTTATAAGTAACATTGTTCGCAAACTAGCCATAGAAAAATAATGACGTATGCAGCACTTTGGCGCTTTGTGCGTGTTTTGCGCCACAACCAAATAACGGAAAAGCACATTAGAATTCTAATTAAACAGCAGCTGTTTATGGAATATTTTTGTTTAATTAACTGTAAGACAAATAATTGACATTTTCTCTACCCAGTTTAATATCAATACAAATACACGTGATATCGATTTGCATATATATTTTTTTCATTGCAGGTGCATTAATTATGTAGAATAAAATATATCATTTTAATTATTACCATCACTCCACTGTAGCAAGAAAGTTCCGAATGTGATAGCTACGTTTTAAAAACTGATTCACGAATAAACGAAACCTCAGATACACAACCTTATTGGAATATTTAAAGCGCTTAGTATTTGTGATTTATATGCTCTATATTTTCTCTGAAACGTAGCTGAGAAATAGTTATTTTTTAGTTTTCAACTACTAGTTATCAAATATTTAATGTTTAATATTACATTATTGAAAATCAATTTAACTCGTGAAATAATTAATCGCTGGTTTACACATAGTAAAAGACAGTCCGTACCGCATTCAAGTTTTATGGGATATACATGATGCACGAATAATTTATATCACTAGTGGAGCGAGTCATGCTTCTTCTACCATTCCCTGAAAAAAAAATGACGATTAGGTGTCACGCCCCTCTTAGAAATTATTGACAATTGCAATGGCCAATCGGATTGTTTATTGTAACTGTCGGGATCTGTGATTGGTGTAAAATTGGAGACTGGCTTCTTGGCGACTGTTAAAATCCTTCGGTCTTCCTTGTAGCTCGGCTTTACACAGTATGGCCGGCGATATTAGCTAGCGCTCGCTTTACGGTATTCTCTGCAAAAGGGAAGACGGTAAACCCAAGAAAGCTATACCTGGACTGCTAAAGGACTGTACTGAAATATTAACTTAACTATCAAGGAAGGATTAATTAAGTTGAAAATAAGCAACGTGTGATTTCTGTTGTTGGTGTCTGTTGTCTCACGATGGAAGAGAACGGTGCACACTTCTTCGAGGGGACCGAGAAGCTGTTGGAGGTGTGGTTCTCCCGAGAAGATGAGACCAAAGGAACCGGGGACCTTCGTATCATCCCAAGGTTAGTATCCTCCAAAATCGTTTTCAAACACCTTTGAGTACATCTGTAGCTAGGTGTGTTGGGCCTTTTCCGAATTGAGTGTCATTGAACTATGCAGCCTTGGCCAGACGTTCTATTTGCCTATTATAGTAGGTTTGCGATCTTCTTATCGGTATTATTCGGCTACCTTAACTAAATATCGGTGGTTTATATGGGCCATTGCCAAATATGGTGTGGAAGTCGACGCCAATTATTTGATGTTTATTTGTGCCTATTAATAATACGGCCGTCAGACATCCCCACCCCAACGCTCGCTCATTCATTCATTTATTTCTGACTAGATGAAATGTGTAGCTGGTGATTAGTGATCATGACAAAATGAAGAAAAATCGGTAGCAGTGCGCTAAATGCGACCGTTTTGGGGGAGGGAGGACTTGGTAAATGGTGTGCGCCGAAGCACAATCGGGTCCTTAATACTCATTCGTCATGTCTCGGGGCATGGTCCTGCGTAGCTAGCTAGTTAAGATGGCCAGGGCAGCGCTAATGCGCAGCGCTTGGTCGCCGGCCAGCCGCTTATCTAACGCCAAATAACGCAGCTTTTCTTTGGCAGATTTCTTGCCGCTGATCTGTATGGCTCCCTGTGACTTTGGATTAACGTGGAGGGTTAGAATCTGCGGATGGTCTTCGGTAATTTTCCGCTCGCTGGTCTGCGTGACGCGCGGGGCCCAGGCATGTGGTTCGGCGGCGCAGGGTCCCTGTCCCTCCGCGCAGCTCGCGAGCAGCAGGAAGTGCCGCAACGGCCGCCGGTCCTTCAGATTTACGAGCACTGCGGCGGCGTTTCTGCGCTCACACGTGTGCGATTTGTTACTTTAATGTAGAGGGCCGGCAACAGTAAGCTGACGTTACGACGAAATACGGAAACTTGGTCTAGCCGTGAGATTGGACGCACCACGTGTCTTGCGTTCAACATTACTGATAACGGGTTAGTCTTTGCACAGGTGCGCTCATTTCGCTGAAGTCTTTTGGACGATTTAGTCTTTGGCACATTGCTACTGCGCCTTGATTTAACCCGACAATCGGAACTCCATGTCGGTAGTTCCACAATTTGATTCACGTTCATTCATTCGCTAGCAGACCAGTCCTGCATCTTAGATTTAGACTTAACTAAGTCACGTTTTTAGTCCTTGAGATTTGATCTTTTTTTGCTCCACCCTCTCCTCCTATTGGCTGACTCCATCGGCCACTAAATGGGGCGCAACTGGTGTTGCGACACCCGCGAGTCGCCACCGTTCCGCTACAAGGACACGCAGAAACACGGTCGCCCTTAAAGGGGCCGCGGCCGTGTGCGTGGTGACGCCCGCCTATGTTCGTCAGACGTGCTCCGGTTACGCTTTTTCGATTAAAATACCCCGTACTAGCAAGATTTGTGCGTTCTGGAAAACAATATTTAACATGGCTGGACTATTACTTGGCTGAACGGTTTATGAGAATGGGAAGAACGTTTTGAAGTTTTACACCCCCGCCCCCTTTTTTTTTTTTAAAAAAAAAAAAAAAAAAAAAACCTTCAAAATAGCTGCGTAAAGAACTTTAATATTGCTACTTGTGGTCGACTATTACCATAACCATTATACACCATAGCCAAAATGTTATGGGGGTAGTATTTAGTGAAATTCTGCACCAACATGTAATCATTATATGGAAATGGAACGTGCGTTTGAGAAATTGATCTCCCCCCCCCTCCCCCATCAATGCAGCAATTCCACACTTTAGCTACTGCATGTAGCCACACTGCGTAAGCAGATGTTGCCTGTGTAATACAGGGCTCTGCCCCCGCACAGTTAATTTTTGTAACGTGTCAGAATATTGAATTCCTTCAGTATGTCAAATGCTGGACCAATGCAATTTTTGGTTGGTGCAATCAACTGGAAGATCAGGAACAGTTACTGTTTTAACCCCTCTGCCGTTACATAAATTTGGACTGGCTTTTGATACGTTCCAGTAAATCTTGATGACTTTGATGTTAAGGGGAATGTATTTGCTTGAATGCTTCCAGGAAGTTTTCTCAAAAGTTGAGAATTTTGTCCAGTTGCTCCTGTCTAGCATTACAAAATCGCTTATTGTCAGCTCATCGGAATCCTAACTCGCTGTCAGTGGAAGGTGATTCCCCTGTCTTGAGTTTCATGGGAGTGGCCGGTTGATCGAATGATGCCAAGATTTTGTTTGCAGCTCAACTGGATTAGCTACTCCGTGTCAGTGGATGAGGGGTGGAGCCCTGCCAGTGACCGAATATGTCCACAAGGACGTTGGATTCAGATCACTTGGCTGCAGGCTCAGCGGTTACATGTAGCTGAAGCATTTCCGTCGAGTGGATGCTTTCGTCAACAAACACAGAAGTGAGACGGTTAAGTACATCACAAGCATACAGCTGCACTGGAGCTACCTCTTGGAACGAGAGCTATACGGAATACCGTTAGAATCTAATGTCAGAAGGACTGTTCAAATAACACCAGGTGCCATGTTGGGCATTTGCACGTCTGCAAAACGTATTTAAAGTGTTGCTACTACACCATTGATCTAACACTTTAGTTTTCACACTGGAACCATTTTTCTGTTGAGGTGGAAGCTGTTTGAGTACTAGTTAGGGTCACAAGACCTCTGTGTCAATGGATGAATTAAAATATACTTCCATAATTGAGAATACATTTGAAATAATGGCAAGGTTAAAATGCAGTGAGGACTAAATGGCTTTATCATTTTGAACAATTGATGAATGGAAGTAAGATGTTGCTGTAATAGCTTATGAATAATTGAACAGTGAGTGGGTAGCTTTTGGCTGCATACCTAATGTTTTTATCTGGTATGGAGTTTTTAACTGTGATAGTGTCAACTTTCATAATAAAACCTGCAGCGTTTTGTAAATGCATCTTCATACATCGGAGCGATGTGCTACTGTAGTGTACTCCTCGCCAGGAAATACACACATGTGAACCGACTGCCAGATGGCATTACAATTGGGACCAACCGATCATGTGCGTTGAGATATACTTACTATTGCGCCCTGTGCCTCACATCTGGCAGACAGTGACTCATCATACCATAGTCGACTCTTTGCTCTGCTAATGCCATAAATGGCTGTTGCCAGGTGCTGAAAGCAGCTTGTGAATTCCAGCACTTAACTGGCAGTGTACCGCTGTCCTTTTTGGCCCTGGCTGCCTGGTCATGCTCCCATGAAGTGATTACTAGCTGTAGGGCTGCTTCATGTGAACTTCGTTCCCCTCCTATGGCCATTTCTGAAGCACCCATCATGACTCTCCTGGTCAGTAAACATGGGTGGCGTATTCTGAGGCAACATTTCATATTAACCATGCTCTAGAACCGTATTTATTTATTTTTTCCCTGTAGACTGCTTCCTTTGTGTGCACCTTCGCTGTCGTTCATCTGCTTGGATTCTTGTTCTCGCTTTGTGCTTAGGAGAGAGGAGTCTCTCTAGCAGCTCATTAGGACAGGTGGCTCATACTCTGGTGCCCCATGGAGACGCTTTCATCTATTTTTATTTTTATTTTTTTGAGCAGAATTGCTAAAAGCTTTTCATATCACCCCATACAGGCTAGACAAAAATAATACAAAGGGATTTTCCTACCAGCCTAGACGGCCATGTTAATTTTGGGTATACAGGGGGCTATGTGACTCCATTCTGATTAGAGGTGTGGTGTGATGGGTGTGTGGTCAGGCGTCTCTATTACATATGACCTTCCCCTATGTCAGGCGTATTATAATTCACACCATAGCTGACCAAACATTATGAAATCAGATTGATTTCCCCCCCCCCCCTCAAGGAATTCAAATGATTGTTTGCTAAGGTTGCCCCCCTTTGTATGAGATGCAAGTGTTATGGATAAGCAAAGGTAGAGGCAATTAGGAAGAGGGCAACTGCATTGTCACTGTATTGTGTACAGTGAGTTGTATGGCGTGCAAAGGCGACTCGCACGTGTTTTACCTATAGGTGAGGATGCACCACCTTTGTCATGCATGTAAAACTCCTTTAATTAAGTCAATAGAATAAAATGTTTAATTCCCTTAGTGAAGTCAAGCTAGAAATGTAGCTTTTTTTTTTTGGAAGCTAATCTTGTCTTTAGATTGTTTGTTTGTTTGTTTGTTTGTTTGTTTGTTTGTTTGAACGTTTATGAACTTTGTACTTTTTCGGATATTTAAACTGTTTTAATACCCATATTAGACTTAGAGGTGAAACGATATGAATTTTACTCACTTTAATCACGATATATTATCATAGTTATCAGTATTATCACGGTATCGCTAAAATGTGCAATGTTCAAAAAGTACTGACACACAAACTGAAATCATCATTTCGCCAAGTTTTACATGAAACAAACACATTTAGCAGCTCTATGCATCTTTTGTTTGCATGAGCCAACACCGTATGTAAACATTTGAAGACAATATTAAATGTGCATTAACATAAAAAAAAAAAATCTGCAATAACGCTGTCAGTCTGGAATTTTAACTGTGGTTTACCATGAAACCAGTAACCGTTCCGTCCCCACCATAAATGTAGCCTTGGTTGCTTGCATGGTGTTGAATCATCATAACTAATCTTGCCATAGCCGTTCGCCCATGAGGCTGCTGTAGATTAAATGAGTGCGAGATTCTTCCTGTGACGGTGCTGAAAAGGTTCCTTACCATGGCTCTCTCTTTCCAGGTTTGAGTGGGACAAGCTGCTGGAGAATGTGCATTGTTTGATCATAAGTGTGACAAAAACTGACAAGCAGGAAGCTTATATACTCAGGTGAGTGTCCTCGTTCACTGTCATCTCCTCGGTGGTGCGCTTACTGACTCCTCCCCCTCCCCCCCCCCCCCTTTCTGCAGATTAAAAAGCAGGTCTTGGATGCAAGGCTCTTATCTCCGTCCGTTGCCCCAGCGCTGCCTGGAAACGGGCTCATCTCTAAGTGGCGGGGTCAATATACATTGTTGAGTCGCTTGTAAATAGTCTTCCGAGCTGGTGGAGTGTACGGATTGGTTTTCAGCAGCCATAAAAGCCAATGAAACCTTTTCCCTTGGAAACCATGTCAACAATTTACCTTCCATCCCCCCCAGTGCATGGATGAGTCCACCTGTCCTTCATTGAACTCTGGTGGAATATGGCATGTCCACACCTTGTTGAATCATAGTAGATGACAAGATCTTTGGGCAGGATGTCTGGCTGTCCCTCTTAGTTTCAAATATTCTGTCCTCTGGGGGAACTTGCTATTCCTGCATCGGGGCTGAAATGGATACGGTGGAATCCACCGGGTTGGTCTGGGGAAATCCACAATTCGTTTAGGGCTCCAACTTGCAGAAGCGGGGATGTCTCCCAGAATGCCTTGCTCTGGCTCGTATTTTGAGGCTTGGCCTGATTTTTATTTTGCTGGCCTGGACAGCCTTGCGGCCTACTGTGCCCGATTTATCTCTGCTGTCTGCAAAATGGCTCACGGCTTTCCTCGTGTGATTTCTTTATAGTTAATATCTTTCAGATCCATCCCAGGAGGTCTCCCCTTGACTACTCTTCTGCTTGCGGATCTTGAGAGAGCTAAAACTAACTACAAATTTAGTGTGTGTGTTTTAAAATGTACTGTCCTTCGTCAAGCTTATTGGCAGCAGTAGTTTCTGGAGATCGTGCAGTAATCTCTGATTAAAGGGGCTCTTGCGGTTTTGGGGGAAATGACTGCCTTAAATGTCTGACTGACACCCGCATGCTGACTGTCTTCCAACAGTGAGAGTAGCATGTTTGTCTCCAAGAGACGTTTCATTTTGAAGACATGTGGAACTACCCTCTTACTGCAAGCACTGGTTCCTCTGCTGGAACTCGCCAGAGAATACTGCGGCTTTGACGCTATCGAGGTACCACCGTCGCACATCAAGGCCGCCTGTCATGACTTTTTGTTCAGCTGAAAGATCCCGGCCATAATGCGTGTGGTATAAATTGCAGTAAGAACGTTTGTATGAAAAATGAAGAATGATTTAACAACTGAGTGCGATTCATGAGTCATGGCTTTTAAACAGCGTTGTGATCAAACGGGACATGCAGATGCCGGTTAAGTGGCATGCTAGCAGGCTATTTGAATCAAGACAGGATTGTCAGGGCTCAGACTTTTCATAGACGGAAGTGTGGACATCGCTGTAATTTACGGTTTCCACTAGGTTTTGCAGAAGCTTCATTTAATGCCTTGCATTTTCATCTGCATAAAATTCAGGTCCATGACAAGGAAATATTTTCCTGACGGACTCTTTCATTTCTGCAGAATTTTTTTTATTCCCGTAAGAACTTCATGAAGCCAGCCCACCAGGACTTTCCCCACAGGAACTTCCAGGAGGAAGTTGAGTTTCTTGGCCAGATATTCCCAAGTTAGTATTTGGTCATTTGGGAGAATTGTAGTCTAATTTTGTATGAAATGGCAAGATTGTTTTTCACAATGTTTGTTCCAAAAATTTTTCTCCTTAGATGGAGCAGCGTATTGCATGGGCCGTTTGAACACTGATTGCTGGTAAGGTTACACTCTTGTAGTTCCCGTATGGACAGGTTGATCTGTGAATTGATTATGAAGATGCAAAGATGGGCAGCTGCTCTGGGTATGAAAAGCTCTTTGTTGTTGCAGGTACCTGTTTACTCTGGATTTGCCAGAGTTATGGGAGAACAAGCATGCGGATCAGACCCTTGAAGTTCTCATGAGTGATCTCCAACCAGCGATTATGGACCAGTTCTACATGAAAGACGGTGTTTCTGCAAATGATGTCACTCGTGTAAGCATATTTCTGTAAATGTGCGTGATGAGGAATAGATGTCAGTAAAGGTTTCTTTCTGCTAATTGACAAACCATCTCTTCAGATGAGTGGGATTCGTGACCTGATACCAGGTTCTGTGATTGATGCCACAATGTTCAACCCCTGTGGCTATTCGATGAATGGAATGAAGATTGATGTAAGTGAACCTGCTTTTTCCCCTCAATCTTATCGCTCGGTATCAGATTGGGACTGCAGCAGTTAATTTTTTGTACCATTATACCTCCAGGGAACTTACTGGACGATCCACATCACTCCAGAGCCCGAGTTTTCCTACGTGAGCTTCGAAACTAACCTCTCTCAGACCTCCTACGATGATCTGATTAGGAAAGTTGTCGATGTCTTCAAGCCGGGGAAATTCGTGACTACACTCTTTGTTAACCAGGTATTGTACCCCGGGGCCACGTGCCTTTTGGAAAGGTTCAGTATGTCAGTCCGGTGCGTTACACGCTAACCCCTGTCCCTCTCGCCTTTTCAGAGCTCCAAATGTCGCAGCGTCTTTTCTTCTGCACAGAAACTCGAGGGATACAAGCGCCTCGACCGCCAGTTGGCCCAATTCAACGATTACAATTTCGTCTTTACCAGTTATGCTAAGAATCTCCAGCAGCAGCAGCAGAGCTAAATATGAAGAAGCGTAAAAAGAAAGCTGGCCGCTGGGGGCTCTTCCCCAGGGGCCGTTTTCTCCGAGTTGGAATCCCTCTGTCACTCTGCTGCCGTCGTTCCAAGTTAACAGACCCTAGTTTAACTTCGAGTTTGAATTGTATGCATTCTTGTATCTATGATTTAGATAACCTGCATGACAGCTCTGTTCTCTGTTTAGATATGCTAGCCCACTCTTGCTGTAAAATTGAAGTGCATGTAGAGGAATTAACCGCGCACTGTTTCAAACACCCCTCTGGTGCCCCCACACGCTCCCACCATTGTGGCCCCTTCCTGCAGGTCTCCCCCCACATCCCTCACAGACAGGGCTTCCGTGCCCACTAGGTGGGGGCCCTGGCACGCTCAGATGGGAACCCGCTCGCACTGTGTGGTTACACCCGTACTGCCAGCCAGCAGGCTCGCTCATGAATTTGACTCTTTCCAGCCTGTGTCCCGCAAATCAGCGTCACCATGCTAACGGAAAGCACTTTAAGAGTACCTGCCTTGCCAGCTTGATCCTCACACACTTGGGCTGTGTTCAAACCCCCCTCCCCCCCACCTCACGTGATGGTGCGGCCGGGCAGCTCGGCCATGACGGGAGGCCCAGGGAACAAAGCCAGCAGCAGGTGTTGCTCTATGTCCCAAAGCCCATAACATTGCATCTCGATTTGACCCTCTGGTGTCACAGCCAGTGCGATTCCCCACACGCATGTTCAGTGGATACAGGTACAAAATGCCATTTGAGTATATAATAAAAAAAGCACTTTAGCATGGCACACTTGAAATTGCAGTTTGCTACACTTCCGGATTCTGGCCCTCCAATTTTGGTCAAATGAGTATCAACCCACACCGCAAGGTAACCAGTCAATGAAATAAGCAGGAACTACTTTACCTGCAAGGCTTTAATTGACCCAACCTGGGGAACTCCGGCGAGTAGTAATATGGAGCAGGTCTGCTCATTCCCCCGCAGAACTTAGCCAGAGCCCTCCTGCTACAGCTCAGGCCCTCTGGTGGCATCTCCGTACCAGCTTAGGCTCAGCACGGCTGGCTCTGTTAGTGACCTGGTACTCAAGCACTAAATTAGGCTTTTGTTGACTGTTTGACATCCAGTATTGGGGGGGGGGGAGGATTGTGGCATTGCAGCGCAGTGTGGCCACAGAATGCTGGCTTTCCCTATTATGTTATCTGCCCTAAAATGGACACAATGAATTTGACCCTTTGCCTAGTGTAAAGCATGTCCCCCCC
>JAODKF010000045.1:3563559-3576684 GCA_026779585.1 Mormyrus proboscirostris | reverse complement strand
CATGATGGTTAGGAAACCCCAATTTAGCATGCTTTAGTAGCATTTTTCCTACTTTCTATCAGCCTGCTGTTTCAGCCACTACTATCTTAGATTATTTCTCCTTGATGGAGTCTGAGTGGGCCCTGGTCTTAGATGTCATTAGTGGGGTTTGAAGGGTTGGGTTTTATAGTGAAGGTGGGAGCCGGTCTGTGCTCTCTGTAGGGGGGTCGGGGGAGTCTGGAATGGAGCCAGTTTGTCAGCATCGAGCAGCTTAACCTCTCAGATCAAATCCAGGTGCTGGAGGGGGAGACAGACCACGGCAGTCTAGGCAGCTGTGCTCCCTGTAAGGACCAGACTCTGTAGACCAGTGTTTCCCATTCTGGTGCACATGGACCCCCAGACAGTCTACGCTAGCGAGCAAAAACATGGATCGTCTGGGGTTTCTTCACAACTGGGTTGGGAAACACTGCTGCAGTTACAGTACCAGATTTGTGTTTGTGCTGGACCGGAGCGACTGGATCAGCAGAGTCTAGTCAGAACTAAATGAAGCATCTCCTTCAAAGTGGGGCTGCTTCAGGCTAATCCTTGAGGCGTGTGCCTTGAATTGGAGCTCCTTGCCAGCTTTCATTTCTGGAATGTTCCATAGCGTGTGGCCAAGGTGGGCGGCAAGGCCAAAATAGTGCCCCCTTTCTGGATGGCACCGGACTGTCAATGAGACTCTGCGATGCGGATTATTTGTAGCAGATGTGCCAAACTCCGCTTCTCATGGACAAGCTGAGAATGCTGGGTCTCCCGTCAGATGGCATTAGCACTGTCGCTGTGATTATGCTGTTAAGTCAAACACCTCAGTGTTTATTAAAACTATTCTTCCTGTTACTTTAAACCACATATTTTTTGTTTGTGTTAAAGCACATATGAGATGACAATCACGTGAAATGTGGAGGGTGTATTAGTGAATAGCACAGTCATACTTTTTAATTACTGACCAATTATTTGTGATTATAACATAAATAAAAGTAGCTAAACTTGTAATGTATTACAGTCAGCACCAATAATTAATTAATCTAGCTGTAATTTTAGGAGTATATCTGTGCCTTTAACAATTTTCTAAATGCAGTTAGCAGATTCAGTTTAATATAAGCGTTCTTACCTAAACCATTTGCATAGTTTTCATGTTATTTACTCACTGCCAGATGCTTTACAATGAACGAATTTGGTAGTCAACCGACTACTGTGAAAAATGGAAGTGAAAATTCCCTTACAACTGTAACTGGCTAATTATGTGTCAGTTTCACTTGCACCCTAACTCCGAAATTAACACGTGGTTCTTACATGTGGACTAGAGACACGTTGTTGACAGTCTGTGAGTGAGTGCGTGTGTGCAGAGATTTTTGGTGCCCATTCCCTGTAGCTCGCGGTAAATCATCAGATTTTTAAACATGATCAGACTGTGTGAGCTTCAGCGCCTGCTGTGAGACGCCAAAGGCAGGCCTGGCCTTGTTTAGTCTCAGCAGGCCGGGCTGTCGGGCTTCCAGTGAGATGGATCTGTCTGGGGAGGGAAAAGGGTCAGCTTTTCCTAGTCGGTATGATTTTTACTTAAACTTTGTAGATCACAAAAATCTACTTGGCTTCTCTCCATGCCATGTAAACAGGATAGCACAAATGGTTTGTGAGCATATTGTATAAATAGCTCTGGAAAAAATTGAGACAACAGCAAAATATATATACATATATATATATACACACACACACACATACACCATTCAGTCCTGCTTCTAGCCTGATACACACTGTTCTAGCAGTGCACATCACACCTGCACTTAATGTTTCCCTTTCCTTCTGAAGGTCATTTGATGTCATCCTCCAATTCATGAGAAACTGTCAGATAAGTTGACAGTCATCTTTGGCATTAGAAGGTCGCTTCCGCCATTTACCTCACTGGTATTTAGTTGTTCCCAGTGTCTCCTGCTTCACCTTGTTCTTGTGTCTTGCTGCCTTCAAAATTTTGATCTTAGAAGCAGCCTGCCTCGCAGTGTAGCCTTCTGCCAGAAGAACCAGGATTAAACCAGGATTTAAAAATGCAAGTTAAAATATGGAGTGATCTCTTCATTCCTATAAGGACTGGAGCTGCTCTGAAGGCCTTATTCTAGAGCTGTATGTGTCTAAGTAGGAACTTCTCAAATTCATGGCTGTTCTCAAAGCCCAGCTATCCAGGTGTACCTGGTTGTTCTAGTCCCACACATGTACAGATTTCAAGGTGCAAGACTCAAGCTGTGAGGTCTAAAGATGGACATCTGATCGAATAGGAAGGAATCGAATGGATTCTAAAATACACATCTGCAAACCTCAGCATCAGTTTTTCTGGGGAAACGTCGCTGTTCTGTCATGCCCACACTCATTAGAACCCTCCCTTTCTCAAAGAACCACTTCATGCCCACAGGGTGTGAGCGTGTATGACATGCTTGCGGTAACCTGATCGAATGGTAAGCTTTTCTTGTTTAGCATATCTCACAGTCCCGGCGTTACAGGCTGGTTGCCCTGAGATCTCTGTTCGGGGCCATCATTCAAAGGCGTATTGAATGGAAGAACAAGCTTAGAAGTTTCATTATTGACGTTTTAGGTGCCCCCCAATTCTTTTCTCTGGCCATCAGACCAGTTAAACGGTGATCAATTGTTTTTTTCAGCCGGAGAAACACTGCGTGAATCAGGAGTATAGGAACAGAGGGGGCAGAGGCACATGCTCTCTGTCCTTGCATTTAAGCCAAGAAATGAGCGACTGAAGAACGCTTTCTTTGGCTAAATTTCTCTGGTTTAGGTATTTGATGGACTTTCATGTCTTCTAGTTAACTACAGCTCGAGTCCCGTGAAATATTTCGGTGCTGTTGCCAGGGAAGAGAACCGTTTTGTGGGCATGAAATTGCTAAACTGATATTGCTGTGACTTGTTGAAGTATAACTGGCAAACAGATGCACCTGTCTGGGGAGTCATGCCCGGTGAGACGGAGCCAGTCCCCGGGGCTTAGCTCCCTCTGAACACTGCTAAGTCAACCTAAGCTGCAGAATCGGCTGATTAACTTGGAAATGATGGAACTCACCAGGAATTTAATTTTTCTGGGGAAATGTCATTTTCTTTTTAATCAGAAGAAAATATGTGCGGTTAACATTTCGTAATAGAAGCCTAGTGTGGCTTTCAGTATTGTACTGTAATCATAAAGTTGTGTTGGATCTTGTTGATGTTCCTAGATCAAAATGGATGTGTGTTTCCTACAGGTCCCTCATGGAGAAGGGCGATTCTAGAATTTTTTTGAGGTGGGTCGCAGGGGATAAGGGCCATAATCCAAATGGAGGTGCCAACCTTGACATTAGCCAATATATGTTTTGAAGCAGTGAGTGATGGAGAGGGGCACCCTGGTGTGTACCTGTAGCCACGCCCCCTTGTATACACCTCTGCTGTGAGTGTGCCTGTAGCCACGCCTCCTTGTATACACCCCTGCTGTGTGCCTGTAGCCACGCCCCCTTGTATACACCTCTGCTGTGTGTGTCTATAGCCACACCCACTTGTATACACCTCTGTTGTGTGTGCCTATAACCATGCCCCCTTGTATGCACCTCTGTTGTGTGTGCCTATAACCACGCCCCCTTGTATACACCTCTGTTGAGTGTGCCTATAGCCACGCCCCCTTGTATACACCTCTGTTGTGTGCCTATAACCATGCCCCCTTGTATACACCTCTGTTGTGAGTGTGCCTATAGCCACGCCCCCTTGTATACACCTCTGTTGTGTGTGCCTATAGCCACGCCCCCTTGTATACACCTCTGTTGTGTGTGCCTATAGCCACGCCCCCTTATATACACCTGGGCCTGTAAAATGGTCACATGCTCGTTGGCTTTCATACAGCCTCACTGAACAGCCAGATGGCTGCCCAACCCCCAGACACTGTGGTCTGGAGGGCTCCTGTGGCTTCTTCTAAGCGTAAACCCGCCCAGATGTAGGAGAAAGAGTGAAGGCCGACTCAGCGGACCGTGTTCCTTCTTCCACTCCCCCGGGGTCCTGGGGTCACGCTCATTATGGCAGCTTATTCTCGGGCTGGGCAGTTCATCGAAAATTAATCAAAACCGACATTCAAAACCTCTAATTGACGTGACGTTGCCCATGTAGTAAAACTACAATAAGCTGTATTCATGTACACCGTACTGTACTATAGCATATTTGAATTATACACAGTTCAGTAATTTACTTTATACAGTACTGTAATTTGAAAACCATTTGAAACAGCTGTACTGTATTTTGAAAATGTACTACAAATGCCAATTAGATGGTAATCTACCAGATACATAAAGCAGAAGAAAACAATTGGTTATCATGATCATCTGCCTATATTGATGAATTTCACCCAGACAGACATGATTACGACAAGCCGTTTCCACTGTAATTAATTTTGTTATTAAATTAATTATTTTATACTTTTTTAGGGAACTTGCTTTTTACATTAAAAAAAATGTGTAACTTTTTCATAAGACATTTTCATTACTAGCAATTTGTGCTTTGATTTCAGTTGTTTGAAATATTCAATAAACAATCATCAATGGTTCCTCTGTGTGTTTCCTTCAATTGTTTTAAAATGATAAAGATATACAGTCTTTCATTAGGAAAAATATCCCAGCTGTAATAGCTGTGATTTATCATATTTACAGTACAAACCTTGCCAGTGAAATATGAGGGCAAAAAACAAAAACATAATAGTCGTTCAGTAATCGAGGTAAAATGTACAGTTAATTGTGACATTGACTTGAGGTCATCCAGGGTTCGAGTCTCCGCCTGGGTTCCGTGTGTGTGGAGTTTGCATGTTCTCCCCGTGTCGTTGTGGGATTTGCTCCCGGTTCTCCGGTTTCCCCCTGCAGTCTGAAGACATGCTGAGGTTAAATGGGGTTACTGAAATTGCCCATAGCTGTACACGTATGAGAGAATTTAGAGATTAATTGTCATTGTTGACTCACCACAATACACAGTGCACAACAATGAAATCTGCATTTAACCCATATGTGACATAGCAGGGGGCAGCTAATTCAGCGCCCGGGGAGCAGTGCCTTGCTCGGCGTATCTCAGTGGTGCCTTGCTGGTCAGGGATTTGAACTTGCAGTCTTTCAAATACAAGTGCGTTTCACTAACCATTAAGCCGCCACTGCCCCCGGTCTCCCGCGTGACAGGCGGGTATACAAACCACTATACTAACGAGGAAGTACTTGTGATTGTTGTGAGAGTGTGCCCTGTGATGGGCTGGTCCCCCATCCTGGGTTGTTCCCCGCATTTTGGAAAATGGATGGATGGATGGGCTTGGGGTTATATCACCTAGCCCTAGCTTATACATCCTGGTGTTTTCACCCTGCACACAATCAGGCTTCCAATGGCAGCCCAGACAGAAACCCCAGCTTTGTCAATCTCACCGTGTAACGTTTCTGTTGCGTCTGTGTCACAGAGGTTCTGATTCAGATCCGTGGTGTGTTTGGAGGTGGTGTGTTCGTGCTGCTTGGCAACGGGCCTGTTGAGTGTCTGTCGATCCCTGTCTGCGAGCTTTGGCTTGTGGCTGCTGTTCCTCTTTGTCCACGTAGTTTCTGCATGATTGGAACATGCCGTCATGATTTTTTTGACTGTTCCCTACAAGACATCGATACAGCTGAAATTTAAGCACTGAGCCTTTGGCATCATTTGACCTCATGTGGCTTTGAAAACTCACATATCAAAGTACCGGTTGCCAGAGCTCTTTAATAGCTGACACATGCTACTCATTAGGAACATAAAGCGACTCGCTTTTAGTGTTTCTGCTTGTTATAGTAATTAAGCACCTTCAAAGTTAAAGTGCTGTTTCTGTCTTTTTCGTCCATTTTTGTCATTTTTGTGCCAGAGTTAAATCCGAGGATAATTCTATTGACACTGAACTAGGATTCAGTTAGTGGTATTTCTACATTGTCCTTTAAATATCACTAGTTGCTTTTGTGTGTATATGTGTGTGTGGGTGCGTTTGTGAAATCAATCCTGGCGCCAAAATTAAAATCCATTTCACAAAGAACGATGGTGAATGTTTTGAGTAGTTTTGTTCTGTTCTAGACATGGCCTGTATAGTAGTGATTGTGTAAATATTAATGTTTCTTGTGGGAATGTATTTTGAATTGCAGATAAAATCATAAAAAGAATCTCCCGATGTGAGAATGCCAGCTGTGCTCTGCTCTCGTGGCTCCACACGTAGAGTCAGAATCAGAATCGGAAAACTTTATTGATCCCGGAGGAAATTGCTCATGTTACTACTAATCAGTCACACAGAGACACAAGACAAGAACGTAAAAAAAAAAAAAATATATATATATATAAAATATGAGTATAAGAAACTGAAATAAATTATAAAATTATAAAAGCCAAGATTCTGGGTTCGAATCCTAAAGAGTCCACATCTGCTGTAGCCTTTGCCTTTATGATAAGCTTTGAATAAAACTGTCAGATGAATGAATTAATGTAGTGTAAACCAAGGGATTGCTAGTCTATTTATACAATGAGGAACCGGATATTTGCCAATCACGACAAGAGGAAAAAGAACAAATGGAAAATTCATTGGAAACCAAAATATTTATGTCCCAGCACTGATGATAAAGACGAACTTTCTGGTTCCTGGTGTGCATGCTGGTGGTTTCTGTGTGATGGGACATGGTGGGAGCAGTGGAGAACTCATCCAGTTCCTCACCTTAGCTCACCTTTCCTTTCCCCCCTCCCCAACAGGGGCGAAGTGCGACGGGAGCTTTTGCGTAACCGCGGATTGTGTGTCCTTTCACGTTTGCTTTCACTTGCCGCTTCGCTGTTTGTCCCCCCCCCCCCGTCCCTGATAAGAATAAAGGCAGGGAACAATATTTATGTTTCTGCCTGTGGTGTTTATTGTGTCTAAGGTGCTCCTTTCTGCTTCGGCGCGCCGTATAGCCTCGTCGTTAGGGCCCCTACCTGCTGGGCAGTGTATCCTGCCGTGGGACCGGCTGTTTGCGCTCAGCGGAGTGGCGGGTTAAAGGTTAAGCATCACCCCCACCCCCAGAGGTTGACCTGGGATCATCGACGCTGTCCTTTGAACAGAAAGGCGCTGGGGATGTCTGGCTCACTGGATAGTTAAACAAGGCTTATGGACTTCAATTGCATGGAGCAGAATGGATGGTAACATGCGGTGTTAATGTATAATTCTTAGCAAAAACCTGCGAGCACGTGAAACACAATTTTTTTTTTTGATGTTTTTTGATGAGACCCACAAGTCTTCAGTCTTCAGTGTATTATCTATGGTCAGCTATACCCAACCACCTCATATCTATGGGACAGAGGGCGGTTCGCGTGTTACTGCTCCCATCTGCACCCTTGCCTGCTTATTACACCGCCAGCCAAACTGTAGCGTGTGGGAGGGTGAGACACTACCAGAGGAGTGACGTAGCCCATCCCGCAGGCGGCTGGTGGCTCGCAGGCACTCCGTGGGGTGGAGGAGCAGAGTGTCAGGTCCCGCCCACTCTCACCCGCCTCCTGCTGGGTGAAACCAAACTACTGCAGAGCCTTAGGCAGTCAAAGTAGGTAGTAGGTACAGTGGTACCTGAGTTGTCGAACACAATCCATTCCAGAATCGTGTTTGAGAACTGATCAGTCCGAGAACTCAACATATTTTTATGACATATATGGTGGGAATCCAAATAATCTGTTCCCATACCCAAAAATTACACATATGAATTATTTTTTCCAGGACTCAAAGTTAACAGGCCTATTCTGAAGAAATCACATCTCAAACATCAAAACACGATAAATACAGTAAATAGCAAAACACAATAAATAAAATAAAGGAAATGAACTTTTTGTACTTTACCTTAACCATGGAGGCTTCTTGGCATATTGGGAATCTATCCTCGTTCTCACAGTTTTCTTTTTCTCTTAGCTGCTAATATCACTAACCTTCTTTGGAGCCACGGTGACGATATTTCACACAAGAAAAGCGTCTCCCCTTTGTGTACCCTTTGTACACACGCAGAAAGGCAGACGCATGACTCATTTTGACCTGTACAGGTTCTTTCAGGTTGGCATCTCAGGTCGACTATAGAGCAGCGTTACAAAAACTGAACAGATTTTTTTCAAAAACCTGTTTTGGTGATGGGTTGTTCAGACTTGGAGCAGTTTGACAATCGAGGTACCGCTGTATGCATACAACTGTACATATAAGGAACGTAGGTAACACTTTACTTAAGGCCAAATTTTTAGTAATTTATAAACACATTAATAATGCATTACCATGCATTCATAAAGCTTCATGAACACGGCTATAAATATGTATAAAATGGAATAACACATTATAGGCATGTTTATTATGCTTTATGAATGCTTTATGAAGCTGTCATCTATAATGCACTAAAGATACCTTCATAACGCAGTACAAAGCACCCTTAATGCTTATGCCGACCATGGCTCCATGTGCGTGGAGTTTGCGTGTTCACCCCTTGTCGTCATGCAGTTTCCTCTGGATATTCCAGTTTCTGCCTACATTCCAAATGCATGCAGAGGATAATTGAAGTTACTGAGTTGCCCATAGGTGTGAATGGTGTGTCAGTGTGCCCTGTGATGGGATGGCGCCCCATCATGGGTTGTCCCCCTGCCTTCTGCCCAGACCCCCTGCAACCCTGAATAGGATAAGCAGTTACAGAAAATGGATGGATGGACAGTTAAGGTTGACAAGGTACAAATTCAGACCAGGATTTTGTTTCAGCTAACCAATTGCATATTCTGCGAAAGTGTCTCTTTATACTGAACTTGCTCGGTTGACACAAAATCCTAGTCTGGATTTGTATTTTCTCCACCTTTTCACATGGTTTTCTCATTACTCTCAGCTGTTCCCTGCTGTCTTTCCTCTTCCGCGGTGACGCAGTCCTAATGGGGCTGTAAGATGTGGTGGCTGTCCTGTTCACACTGACCTTCTGCCTACCAGTGATCTAACGGCTGATACTCGGCCAGCCACGCTGAACAGCTCAAACAAACTGCATGCATCTCAGCACGTCTTCCCACACTTCCAGTCCCATAATTCATTGTGGAAAAAAGCCTGATATGACATGCGAACTACTGTGAGAAATGACTCCATACTACCTTGTCTGTTTTAAAGAATCCTTGTACAGCTGTCAAGATAACATTTGCAGTGGAGTATAGTGAGTTGTTCTTGGGTTTCAGCACAGTTTGTGGTGCTGACCTCATATGTGACCTCCCCCCCCCCCCCCTTCCTGTCACCATCACAGCATGGGTCGGCTCTCTCTCCATGGGTGTGATCTTCTTCTGCTCCCCCATCGTCAGCATCTGCACTGACCTGGTGGGCTGTCGGATCACCGCCGTGGCCGGTGCCGCCGTGGCCCTGGTGGGACTGCTGGCCAGCTCCTTCGTCTCGTAAGTGGCCTTTACACGCAACGAGATCACGCTGGCGTCTTCCAATGCCGATGCGGTACAAAAGTGACGCAAATAATACAGAAAAGTTGTAAGCAATAAACAAAGGAGGTAGTCAAACTATGAAAGACTTCGATCATAATGGCAAAGACTATGTAACAGGATCATAACACAAAGGGCAGAAATGACAAGCATCCATTATTGTAGGTTATCCTCCATGATGAGACCGGCCCATTCTGTGCACCTCACAGAATCATGAATTATCTCTGTCTGCAGTGAGATACACAAAAGGCATTGATATTCAAAGCTGAACTACCAAAATCAAGTCAGCTCGGCCAGAACACTTATTAAAAGTTGCTCAATGCTATTGGAGACGTCACAATGTTTATTACTGTTAAAGTGATAAATATTAGGATTCTTTATGAAAGTTGCATCAACTTGGGATTTTGAATGCTGTCTGTAAATGCTTCTTACATCCCTGAGCGGTGTAATTTCTTAGCTTAGTCTTTGTGACCTTCAACGATGCTGCGTAGTTTCCAGTTGGATGATCTACAGTTGGGGTGTGTTCATTCTTCCATCACGCTGATGTGTCAGCATTCCTGGATCGGAACCAGAAATGGTTCTTGTTGGATTTGCCATACGGGATCTAATGGCTGAATCATTGGTGAGATAGTAGCTGACTATCTTTGATTATGGTGTTGGGTAACCGACTTGCTTCCCAGATCTCTCAGCGCCATGTACTTCACCTACGGCATCGTTTTCGCCTGTGGCTGCTCCTTCGCCTACCAGCCAAGCCTCGTCATCCTGGGCCACTACTTCAAGAAGCGCCTCGGCCTGGTCAACGGCATCGTGACGGCGGGCAGCAGCGTCTTCACGGTCTCGCTGCCCTTCCTGCTGTCCATGTTGCTGGATCGGGTGGGGCTCGCCAACACGCTACGAGCCCTCACTGTCTTCATGTTCATCCTCATGCTGGCCGGCTTCACCTACAAGCCGCTGTTCTCCAACCCCGGTGTTGCCAGTAAGACCGGCCGGCGCTTCCCGCCCATGAGCAAGATCTTCAACATCAGAATCTGGAAGTCCTTGGGCTACCGGATCTGGGCCTTTGGCATCCCTGCCGCGCTCTATGGCTACTTTGTGCCCTACGTTCACTTGGTGAGAGCCACTGCTATTTAATCGCTCTTCGTAATGTGCCGAGTTGACTGTCCTGTCACAGTGAGTCATTAATGGTGAAACTCACATTCAGCCATGGCCATAAATTATGGGGGGTGGGGGGGTTGTAACCAATAATCAAACCAGCCAATACCACCCCCTGGACTCCCTTAAATGGGTGGAGACCTCTACGCCCCTAACGGCCAACCTAATGTTATGCTCTTGCATTCAGCCTGTATTGAATGGAATCGTCTCATTTGATGCTGTTGGTTATCAATCAAAAATACCAGTTGTTTACTTCAAAAACCAGTTCAAACCAGTTTAAGGTTCTTTTCACTCAGACGGTTGGATATTTGAGACATATTGTTTTGACCTAATGTGCTCCTCGAAGGTTAGTCAATCTCAGGGGTGCAACTGTAGAAGCTCAGGATATTGTTTACGTTGCTTTTTTGACAGAGAAAAGTGGAAGACTATCTTCTTGTAATATTGATATTATAGTTGACGTTCTTTATGTTTGGTAGAACTGATGCTCTGGTAAGATGGGTGTCTGAGGCGAGGAGGATTGATTTCAGCTTTCGCTACACTAGCTCCATTATTCCTCCGACCTGCGTTTGTTTGAAACACAAACGGGGAAGTGGACCATTTTTGGAAATGAGTACGTCAGCAATGGTGAGAAATACAGGGAAAAAATACCTCTAAGTGATCAGCTGAAAGATGGAAATAAGTCAGAGGCATCATCTTTGCCCATCTTGTTTGCTCAGATCAGTTTCTTCACTCTTCCTTCCTTTTCGGAATGAGAACTGCTTTCCCTTAAAAACAAGCCCTTTTTGAAGCGCTGTATTGATATCACTATCAGTTTATTGATTTCTTTTATCATTATAATACGGACACTTACCTTCTGTCACAATAAACCAATAAATAGTAAGAGTGGTGATAAAGTTCAGCACACGACATCTGCTTACTCGCTTTTCAAGAAGCCCTTGTGATTCCACATGCCAAAAGAAGTACTTCTAGGAATGAAATAGGACTGATTTCCCAAAAGGTTCTGGACCGTCTTCCTGTAGCTCAGGTTCTGGCTTAACCTAGAACTGTGTGACTATACATGGTGACCAGGGAGTTCTCTGGTGCCAAGAAGACATCTGTTGCTTTGTTAATGGTCTGCTGCAAAGCCACCTACAGTTTCTATCCTTTTAACTAGTGGAGTTCTTTTTTGCTCAAGGGTACAATTGCAGGGTAAAATTGCAGGGTACAATTGCAGGGTACAATTGGTTTCCCAATTGCAGACTTCCTTCTGCGTAAAATTTCCTGACCACCGTGTCTGTTGCTGCTAAGCGAGCGACTGGCTGGCAGCACTCAGAGATACTGTTCCTCTAGGGGGCGCCATAGTGACCCAGCACAGCACTGGGCATCCTATGGTGTATAAATAAGGCTGTCTGTGGGCACGCAATAATAGAGCAAATGTGCCTTGGAGAGAACAGCAAAAAGGTATATTCTGCTGTCTGGTGTAGGCTTTAGGGATTCAGAGACTCAGAGAGTCTAAAGTTCGTTTACACACAGGTCATAGGTCCATACCATGTACACAGCAGAAATTAACCATGTCTCTCTTTTTTCTTTGGCCAAGAAAATTTAAAAGGAAACTATGAGCATGGTGGTGGCAGGAAATTGGGGGCATTGTTTTTACTCCATATTTTCCCTCGTGTGGTTTCCCGAATTAAGTCTGTCACACTCCATCTGGATTGGAAACGCTGCATAGTTCTAAACCCCATTAGGACTGACACACCACTCTTTTTCGTCCGGAGGAGAAGTACTATGACTCCTGTTATCTGCGGTGTACTAGCATAATCTGCACAGTTCAGGCCCAGAAGCGCGTCCTGGTATCTCCTCAGGACAGTGTGAGTCAAAGTACACTGATCCTTTAGGATTAGATAACGGTCCCTTCTGTGCTGCAGCTTTGCTGTCTTCTGTTTCTGCCATAACCTGATGAAAAATTAGCTTAACCCAAGGAAGAAGTCAGTAATGGGGACTAGTAACTAATAGTGTTTTTTTTTTTTTTTTTAAGTGAGCTGAAAACCTATTTTTTTTTAGTAAATATTTTGGTTCTCATACCCAGAAGGTCTGTAACATAATGAGAGGGCGTAATATTTGCTTTGATGGTGTGGCTGTCGAGTCAGAGCCGGGGGGAAGGGGGTGAGGGAGGAGTTATCAAACCATGAGGGGGGGCCTTTCTTGGGGAGGCCCCTGGTAAGCCTGTGCATTAACCAATGCTCATACCCTTTACTCTGGTGTTTTTGTAATTGCCTATAAAGACCATCCTGAACAACTGGAAGAGTCTACATTGTATGTACTGAGAGCTTGATGCTTTTCAAGCAATTATGTATTATACATATTGATTATGTTAAATTTAGCAGGGCATTTCCAGTGAGAGATTTTCCACTGCTGGGGCCCCTTGAAAGAACATATCTGATAGGCTCTGTGTGCCACTGGCTGGATATGATAGGCTCTGTGTGCCACTGGCTGGATATGATAGGCTCTGTGTGCCACTGGCTGGATATGATAGGCTCTGTGTGC
>JAODKF010000045.1:3525012-3557104 GCA_026779585.1 Mormyrus proboscirostris | reverse complement strand
ATTCACAGTAAATAGATTACAGTGACAGTTCATGTCATTGGCTCTGATGGGAGTATCTGAGCGACAACGATAAGATGCCACTGAAATGTTAGCTGATGCAAAGAAAGTGCGTTTCTATGGTTCACTTTCTATGCCTGGTTTCTCTATGCAATGTAGATATGCGGTGTCTCCATGCTGTCTGACATGGGCGCTTCTACAGGAAACAGTGAATGGATGAAGTTGTACATTCAGTCTCCAAGTGTATATGATATTTAAAGGTGTGTAATCAGCACAAAAACATCCAGGATTGTATTACCAGCACTATCATAAACCGATTTCCGGTTTGCTAATACCACAGGGCGACCTTTCCTTCAAAGCTCAGTTTTACATAGGTATGTTCAAGTTAGCTATATATCTAAATGTGTTAACCGGAAACCTACATTTTTCTCTTATTTATTTTGGTTTGTGTCTGAAATTCATCTTGGCTTTGCTCTGTGTGTTGTTCTTCAAGACATTTGCCATAAATAAGTTTTTCTGGTGCTCTGAAAATGCACATTAACTGATTGTCAAAGAAGGGCCTGTGTATCATATCTGTACTGTGTTAAAATTACTACTTACCCTTAATACTCTTGTCTATGGTATCAAGGAGATATTAAGTCCGTTTCTCAAGATTTTACAAGCTGTCTATATAGAATTATAAAAGTAATTAACAAAAACATTTACAATGGAAATTGGAAAAAAACATCACTTTTCCAGTGATACCACTTCATAGTGTCTACCTCAGAATATTTGGGCAATCTTGGGATATTTATCTTAAACCCCAAAGGGCATCGCTGTGAGTCACCATTTCATTCTATTTTGTGAGGTCTGACATGCAATCTCACTACTACCTTTCAATTATTGATGTTTTTGGGCCAACATTTTACCCCTCACACCTTCCATTGTAATATGCTTTTAATTCAGCAGACATTCAGTAACCAATTCCTGAAAGGTTAAAATGCGATCTAAAGAAGTTGTATGTAAAAACCCAAAACAGAATTTTTCTATGAAACAGTGCCATTACACTTTGAATATCCTGCAACATTATATAGTATGGAACTTCAGCTGCATGGATATTTGGAATGTGTATATATATATATCATTTCACTATAATGCATTATATTTGAAATAAACCATTTACCATTTATTTTGTGACAGTCTTGACTTAAACTGTGTAATGAGCTATGAATATAACCATTATTATTAGTATATTTATTAGTGTTTTCTGATAGTATTTTGAGGAAAAACACTGAATATTGTGGAAAACCCCTTATACACATGTGATCTCTTTGTACAACAGATCCTTTTATATGTATGTTATATAACGATACATATATGTTTATTTTATTCTGCTCATGTTGTTTATTTATGTGCGTTATCTTTCTGACTTACAGTGTTTTCATTGAACAGTAGAATAGACATTCTGTTGCGTTAATTATCTGTAGCACCTCAAATGTTAAAGTATTTCATAGAAACATTCACTCACAACTATGTATCGAAGTTGGCCAAATTCTAGTTTGCAGCGCATTGTTGGAAACAGCGACCTCTGCTTGTATAGGAGCGCCAATATCCATTTTTTTTTCTGTTAGACTAAATATTTCATTTACCCTATCAATCCAAAGATTTAAATGTCAAACATTTACTATTACTTTAAAATGAATATAGTATATATATTGGTAAATTTAGATGTTTTTAAAATTTTCTTTATATTTTTTGAAAGAAAATTGCTAATTACCATAAAAGATTATATATTGGGAATAGTATATATTGAGAATACAAGGAATATTCTGTTAATGCCATATTGTGTGAAATTGAATCTTTTCTATAGCTTATATGTTATCTTTTCTCAGCTGTATCCAATAAGAAAAAAAAAACTAATCTCTATTTGAAGCGTAATGCATTTAAGAACCTGGACACACATATTTGGGTTTTCTGTCGCTATGCACTGATTAAAGTGCATACCCGAATTCCCTGTCACGCAAGATTTTTGGGTTATTTTCCTCATTTTTTGTGCCTTAAAGCTTTTTCTGAACATTTACCTGTGGCATGGAAAACATAGATATTTGAAAATCATGAAATATTTTGTATTAACTTTTAAGTCCCTAATTCCTGCATTTGTATCTTTTTGCTGATTGCATGATTTTTTAATGGACTTTTCTAGTATGCAATGTACTTGTCCGCAAATTGTATTCCGATTGTATGATCACTTGGTTAAAGAGTAAAGAATTGTCAAATTTTTCCTAACTTAAATGAAATGTTTTCTGTCTCCTACAAATGTAAAGCTAATACATTGCAATTACTTGGACAAAGTCTGCTTTAAATTAGCGATCGCGCCGACACGAGCTCAAGAACTCGAGATGCTACAATACTCATTGTCTGTATACCATACGTAACATAATGTCACAAATATGTCTCTCATCCAAAATGCAGTTCACGTATTAGGAAATATCACAGATACATCTCAATTAACCCGTGCCGTCACTAAGTGAGGGATCATGAAGAATGACATGTAACTGAGCCGTTTAGACAGATTCAGTACAGTGTATTAATAATTAAGTAAATCTCTACATCGATATTCAAAGCACTCATCCTGGTCAGGGTCATGGGGTGGGGGGGGGTGGTTGGCGAAGCCAATCCCAAGCAACATATGGCACAAACATAAACATGGCATAAACATAACTGTTTATCCTGTTGGGGGCTGCACCAAACAGGTACATTCTGGATGGGATGCCACTCCTATGTGGGACAGAGTCCATAATTGGTATTGCTAACTCGTGGCAACAGCACCAATCTAACAGTTTATCGCCTGTGACGTTTGCTCGTAAACAGTCTTACGTCATTTAATCAGCGCCCAGCGCTCTGAGCGCACGCCGTCTCATGTCACAGATCTCAAATCGGATCCCGTTCCGCCGTCACAGTCTTCAGCGTTACTTAGTTTAGGCATAGAACTGATCCCGGATCGGTGCGTGCCGTCTCCGTGCGTCACGGCTTCATGTTCGCTTCCTGTGTCGGCTATCATTTATTAGCTGCCCAGGCTTACTTGACAGGGCTGCTCCGCTGTAGCAGGCGGCCCCTTTGCCTCTCACCTGTCAGCTTTAGGCCTGCCGGAGTGAACATGAAATACATCTAATGTCGCAGAAGTGGCTGGCCTGAAAGCGTGGTCCCAGTCATTTCCCTGCACCGACCACGGCGGCCGCCTTTAGCGCAGTTGGTCGGTAAGCGGCCGCAGACGGAGCACCATGTCTGCCTCGGTCACCGGCGAGCCGGCGACGAAAAAGAAACAAGTCCGCTTCGCCCGGGTCGGGGAGGACGAAGACAATGAGGACCAGGATGAGGACACCCTCTTCGATAAGAGGAAGGATGCCAGAGGCGGGCTGAAGAGCGTCATGAAGCGGGTGCGCAGGTTGGACGGAGCCGACAGGGTGGCCGTGCTGGGGCTGGACGGCGGGGCTGGCGCCTCCGGCACCTGCAATCAGTGGATGATCACGGTGGCTCTCTGCGCCTCCTTTCTTGGGCTGGTAATGTACTTATTAATGTAGATTACTCTTCTAAGTTAGGCGGACAAATAAAACGATCCGTCATTTAGGTTTCGCTCAGTGTTTTGTCACTTAAACGTTAAGCATCGTGTAATCTGATCGCTGAATACACGCATTTCTGACCGTTTCTCTAAGCTCTCGCCAGCTGATATTCTGGAATGGAATGTTCCATTGAATTTGATCTATTATTTTAGTAATCATATTAGTAATACTGGTTAGTTTCAGAAATCCAGTATTGTAAGAATTTTTCGTTGTTTTACTTGAGAAGGTATCTAGTACGAATATAAACATTGGGATTCTGGTGACATAACGTGTGATTTCGTAATTCTGTTTGGTCCTGACCTTATTAACTGAATTAATGGGTGGCATCCTGGCGTCATGCCTCAATAATGTGGGTTTGATTCCAGCCTGTTTGTCTGTGTCTCTCTGTGTTTCTGTTCTTATGTCCTCCCATTGTCCTGGTTCTCTGGTTCCATCATGCACTCCAGAGACCCTGATATCCCCGTTCTGGGTTACCACAGCATATGTGCTGAGCTTCCCCTGCTTGTTTCTTGCAAAGGAAAATAGCAAGACTTTTCCCAAGTAATTATGATGTTAATCGTGTTGCTGCACAGAAGCAGTCATTTGTGAAGGTTTTATAAATTGACCATCCGGTCAGCCAGACATGCCGCATGCTGAAGTTGTTTTTGTGACACGTTTGCATGTGAAAATGCATGTGCTCCGTGTTTAAGTTTCGATTCTACCTGCAAACCACCCTGCATGGTTTTTCTGTGCCGTACATGTTCCGGTCACCCATGTCGCCGAACGCCAAGCCTCCGAAAACGGACCTGTGACGTTTTTCTGTGGGATGTGTCACATGTACTGGGGATTAGTGCAGCATTCCCTGCAGAGCACTGCAGAACCTGCCTGAGTGAACGCAGATATTTGGATCTCGCACTTGTTACACCAACCCTTGTCTGTGATCAAGGTTAGCTGAGAATACAGAGAATATAAGGAGAAACTCTGGCGACGGTGGACTAGTTTGTTTGTGATTTGGAAAGCCTGGACCTGAAGGAAAACAAAATCTATATCACCGATTTCGGTGCTTTTTCAACAGTCGTAGGATGTCACTTTCTTAGTTTTATATACAGCTGATGGACCTGAAGCGGATTAGCTGTTACAGATAAATCGTTCTTTCTGCGACCATTTCATTAGCATTTTTATTTATTTAGCACCCACTTTTATCCAAAGTGACGTAGGGTTGAGGGCCAAAGTGACGTAGAGTTGAGGGCCTTTGCTCTGGGGCCCAATGGTGTGATCACTGTGCTGACCCTGCGATTGACAGCGGCCTGTGAGAGGTGCTGACGCTGTCGCGTTTCAGGGAATGAGCATCTCGGTACTGGGGCCCACGTTCGAAGACCTGGCCACTAACGTCAGACAGAGCATCAGCAACATCTCCTACATCTTTGTGGGACGCTCTGCAGGCTACATGGGGGGCTCTGTGGTGGCTGGGTTCCTCTTCGACATCATGAACCATCATCTGCTTCTGGGTAAGCCTCCATATCGGCTGCGTCGGTGGGTCCGCTCTCGCGCGGGGATGCATTCACTCGCCCTGCCTTGTGTTCTGAATGGAAGTTAATGCTGGTAATAGAATTGACAGTTGGCTAATGTGGGTTTCCAGCGGCCATTTTGCCTGTGGTGCTTTCAGAAACAATTTGAGCCCTTTGTTCCTGCAGACTGATTTATCGAGTCACCTGTTCTCCGAAAGCCGCCGTTGGTCTCTGGAGGTGTAGTCGTGCAGTGCCACTGCACCACAGTAAACCTTACGTTACTTTTACTTATTTATTGGACACTTTAATCCAAAGTGAGATACAAGTGAGAATGAGAGTGCAAGGTCAGACTGTTCCGGACGCAGCTAAAGATTACGGGCCTTGCTCAAGGAGTCTGTGGTAGCATCATTCAGCCTGCCAGGGGATTTGAACTGATGACCTTCTGATCACGGACGCAGAGGCCTGCCTTGCAGAGCTGTGTCTAATGCTGTCAGGTGCTATACTAGCTGTCTAGCTGTCTGAATATGAGTCATAAATAAGCTTTTGGATAGAATATTTCTCAATACTATTGGGTGCATGCATGTTTTTGGTGTACCACTGTTCATTTATTTTGCACTTTTTAAACAGGTTTTTTTTTAAAAAAAAAGTCCAAAGTAACATTTTTTTGAGAAAACAATGAATTGTGCCGACCTTGGGCTCGGAGCCAGTGACCTCAGATAAACCAGTGATTGCGGGCACAGTCCCAAGCCGCTCAGCCCCCACCCTCCCATTACACACATTTGTGAGAAATTCACAATTGTAGTGTTTTTTTTTCTTTTTTTTTGTGAAAAGTCTTTATAGAGAGCAGTAACTGAAACCTGTCATTGGACAACAGGCGACACATTTGAAACCCATTCAGTTTACATTTAGTTACATGTTTGTTTGACAAAAGCCTTGTTAAGTGCAACATAACACCGTTCAGTCCTCTTTATGTATGTATGTGTGTCGTGTTTGTTTTGAAAAAGTTCCTTTCTCTCTTGCGATTGAGGTTAAGTGTCTAAGGCACTGAGAGATGGGGCGGTTCACGCGAAACGAACTGGACACCATGTTGTCAGACGTTGTGGCCGCAGCACAGACAGGACCACACGATTGCCGATCTGTCTGATGTCTCTCTCCTTGCTGTCCTCGCCAGGCTTATCGATGCTGCTCACAGCTTTTGGCATGATTGGAGTTCCCTTCTGTAAAAGTGCCATCCTGCTCACGTTCCTCATATCTTGTGTTGGAGTTTCAATGGGGTTTCTAGATACAGGTAAGAACACCCGTAGAGGCAGGAAGGTCACAAGCCTACAGTGTATAGTAACAGTAAGTATGTTTTTCAACAAGACCGGTGATTCCCAATCCGGTCCTCATGTACCCGCACTGTCCATGTTTCTGCTGCCTCTGGGAGGGAGCAAAAACACAGACTGCTGTGGGTCCCCAAGGACCAGGTTGGGAAACGCTGAAGGAGAGGATGTATTGTGTGGTGTTTTACGTTCTAATTTCCAATTTTTAAAAAGAAATTCGCCATTATAGTAGAGGGGTGAGAATATGTGAATTTAGTTTTGTTTTTCAAGAAATCTTGTGTGATACTCTTTGATTTCATACATACATTTAATACGTTTTTAATTATCTTCATTCAACAGCATGCTGCTATTTAAGAGAATTCGCATGTTAATTTAGTAGCTGATTTGTTTTTGTGGCTGTGAGTAGTCTTGCTTCTTGATAGCTGTACGAGTGTTTTTACAATTCTGTCGAGCACTGAGTCATACTTGTATTCCCAACCCTGCTGCCCACCCCATGCTTAGGCGGCAATGTTCTCATCCTGAAGACGTGGGGGGACCGTGCTGGACCGCACATGCAGGCCCTGCACTTCAGCTTTGCCGTCGGGGCCTTCATTTCGCCCATCGTCGCCAAGTTGCTGTTCGGCACGGACGATCACTTGGAGGACAGCAAGGTCTTCGGCTGGAGGGACGCTCGCACGACAGCTGCCTCGTACACTACTGGGTCTTCCCCAACCACTACGGGAGGACCTGTGCCCCCTCTGAAAGACCCGATGAGCAATCCACCAATAGTCCAATCCACCCTTCATCTTGCCCATGCACCTATCTCCAAGTCCATGTGGACCTACATTGTGATTGGGGTCTTTTTGCTGCTGGTCTCCCTTTACTTCTTTGTCCTCTATTCCCGGAGCACCCCTGCTCAGGACATGGCCAAGATCTCCCCGGGGAAATCGCGGACGGCCAAGTACCACAATGCCCTCATTCTTCTGTTCTTCTTCTTCTTCTTTTGGTACGTGGGAGCAGAGGTGGCCTACGGCTCCTTCATCTTCACCTATGCCAAGGATGTGACTCGTATGGTCCAGTCTCAGGCAGCTGGACTTAACTCCCTCTTCTGGGGCACCTTCGCTGCCACCCGGGGCCTGGCTATCTTCATAGCCGCCTGCGTGAAGCCGGGCACCATGATCCTGCTGAGCCTGGTGGGCTCCACGCTGTCCTCCCTACTGATGGTGCTCTTCAGCCACAACAGGATGGTACTCTGGTCCTGCACTGCCCTCTATGGTGCCTCCATGGCCGCCACTTTCCCTAGCGGTATCTCCTGGTTGGAGCAGTACACCACGGTGACGAGCCGTTCGGCGGCAGTGTTGGTGGTGGGCGCGGCGCTGGGAGAGATGGTGCTGCCTGCTGTCGTGGGATTACTCCTGGGGATGGTGCACGAGCTCCCGGTGCTGATGTATCTGTCCCTGGGTGCAGCCACCATCACCTCCATCCTCTTCCCCGTCATGTACAAGCTGGCCACCTCACCTGGTGGGACAACCTGGAGGCCACGGGACAAGCCTGGGGCCGATGACAGCGAGCACTACCAAGCCCTTCTGGACACCGGCGCCAATGAGGAAGAGGAGGAGGAGGAAGAAGAGGAAGACGAGGCCGACCAGTGGAATGACGCTGACTTTGAAGTCATCGAGATGGACGACGCCAGTCTCAGCTCGCCGGACAAAACGGTGTCTCCGGTGGCGGCTGCGGATGCCGCAGAAACCCCTGAGGGTTCCCTGGTGACCCCGACAACATCCGACCTCACGCCCGAGCCAGCCAGTCCCCTGGAGCTCAGCAACTCCCCAGTCACTCTCCTTGGAGACTCTCCCAGGGGGAAAACTCTCATTACCCTGGACAGAGAAAAGAGAGACTAAAGACGCTGTTGCTGAGGGGGTCGACGAGCGCGTGAGAAATCATCGGAAGAAATTCCGCTGCCCGTCACCCGTTACGCGTGTCCGGGCTGCCCAAATGCCCAAATGTCAGGTACTTTTCCTGCCCCCTGAAACAAGCTTGAGCTCACAGATAGCGGCAGCTGTTGGGTTGGTAGTATTTCAGTTTGGGGAGAACTTAATGCCTCGCATTTCTTGTGTACGTTCTGTTACGTGTCTAGGTTACGCTTAGACTACGAACCACAGTTGCTTTACAGCTTGTTCTCTCAGAGCAATGTAGGTCATTGAATGTAGATGCGCAATTCTCAAAATATCCCCCCCTCCAGTGGCTGATTCCCAACATTGTCCTGAATTTATGTCCAATTTTCCTGAATTTGTGTTTAGGAAATTTATATTTCATGGGGTAGGCCCTATTTAATGGGCAAGTATGATGCACAGCAGTCAAGGTACAGTCTGTGTTTTAGGGACAGTGCTGTACATTAGCAAAAAAAAAACACCCAGCATTCATAGCAAAGGAATTTTGGTCTTAAATGTAGGGTTTAGCAGTAGTGCTATTAAATGGTGAAGCTATTACACTAAGTGTAATCTTTTAATATATATTTTGGTGTAGTGTTTCCCAACCCAGTCCTCGGGAAGCCATGGACAGTCCACGTTTTTGCTTTCTCTCAGCTCTCAGCGCACCTATAGCAGGTATTCTTTGTTCCTGATTGGCTGGAGGCTGGGAGGGAGCAAAAACGTGGACTGGCTGGGGTTCCCTGCGGACTGGGTTGGGAAACCCAGTAGACCAAAAAAAATCAGATTGTCATATGATTTACATATGATATTTACAGTATCACTGAGGTCCATCCATTTTCTGAAACCACTCATCTTATTCAGGCTTTCAGGGGGGGCTGGAGCAGTGGGCACTCACACACCCCAGGGGGTTTTTGGACTGTGGAGACTGGATTGTTCTTGGCTCGGTGGGGAATGTGGGGACTGGATTGTTTTTGGCCCAGTGGGGGTGTGGCTGTACTTGAGGAACAGGTTCAGAGCAAACTTCACCCTGGCAGAGATTCGAACCCAGGTCCCAGAGGTGTGAGGCAACTGTGATAACCACTACACCACCTTCAGCTCCTGTTACAGGCTGTCCCCGGAGCGTAAATTTACCTTTTTAAAATGGTCAGAGACTAAACGATTCCTGTAATGTGAGCAAAAATGTGATGTCTTCTTTTAATACTCTGGGTTATCTGTGAATTGAATTGTGCAAGACCTCTCAACTGGCAAATTTTTTTATAAATGTACTCTTATTTTGTATAGATTGATATTTAAGTGTACAATATATTCCAATGTGTGTTGTCATTAATAAAGTATATATTATGAAGGATGGTTGTGGTATTGTCATGATTCAGTGTCATTGTGGACTTTTTCAAAATAAGCTGAACTTTTTTTAAAACCCAAACTCACTAGTTTGAATTTAGTTAGTATAAAATAATTTCCCCACGGGGATCAATAAAGTTCCATTATTATTATTATTAGTTTGTGTGCAAAGCCGGGGAAGTGTAACTACAAGGACAAGTTTCCATTTGTGTGACACCTGGAACACTGAACAAAAAAACGAGAGCCTGACCTCGAAAGGGGGAAAAAAATCCTCTAAAAGCACCCGGTTTTAGACTTTCCTGCTCAGAATAATTTGCATAATGATTCTGAATGCGTGTGGAGTGTTTTTTTTTTTTATAGACTTGAGCCCAGTCAATGGACAAGGTTAGCCTATAGCAGGACATATATATGCAGCCTAAATACTAGTTACATCTGCCTGTGCACTGCAAGCCTAAAGGTCATTGACCCAATCAGTGAATTACAGATTTTAACGTTGGCCTTTCACCTTTTCACCTCATTAAGTTTAAAGTACTCAGAGGCAGCATTTTCACTTAAACAACAGTTAACAGGTTTATGTTCGTACATTTAATTTTATTATATCAACTGTTAACCTCCATCCACAGAAATATCTATTAAAAACAAACACCGTCCATGTTTTTTTTACAATTATACAAATACACAGATCTTGTGTACAATTGAGATATAGAATCAGTCTTTACATAGGTAGGGAACATACATATAGCATTGAGAAAGCATTAGAAATGTGTACAAAATAAATATGCAAAAAGAAAATAATGTATACTTTGCCATAAATTATCAAAATACACTATTGCAGCAAGTCCCAGGAGTTGGTGAAAACTCGAACGCGAACGTTCTCTGTTCCATCCTTCACCACCGATGACCCAAAGAGGCTCAGAGTTTTAAGGACTATTCTGTGCAGAAAAACGTACATAAATAAAACCATCTTTCTCGAGGCAAAAGACGTGGCGAGACAGGAAAACAACATGGTACCCCCCTCAACTCCCAAGTACTTAAGAAGAAAATAATATATTATTTAGCACTGCCACCCCCACTATAATCTCCACCCCCCCCCCCTGTTTTTAATGCAGGTGCACACAGATTTTAGATTTACAATGAGAGAATTTCTACATAAAAAGGTTTTTATATATTTATACATATATAAAAACAATCTTTTAATCAGTGGTTTTTTTTTCTGCTACCTTGGAGTCAGAAGGAGTCCCATAAAAAACATTGACTTCAAAGTTTTTACAAAGAGTTACAGCGCGTACAAAAGCATAACGCAGAATAGTCCTCTTAGGTCCGATTTCCCATAATGCAGTCCGACTCTCTGAAATATGCCAGCCAAAAAAAAAAAAAAAAAACTGCTTTATGTACAACCAATAGCAGCTGGGAACGCGGTGAACGAGGACGCCACAAGCTGACCGGCCAGCCACCACCTGCTGCCAAATAGTGACCAGGCAAAAATTGAAACCTAACCATGTTAGATCAAAGCACCATTCAAAACCAAAAGAAAAAGACAAAAACAAAGTCAAAATCAAAACAGAGACTGGGCATTTAGCACCACAACGTTGGCGAGTGTGAATGACGGGGACGGAACCTCAGAACTGCTCCAGGAGCTGCTGGAGGTAGGGCCTCTTGGACAGCTGCCGCGTCACCCGAGACAGCTTGTACAGAACCGGGCAGTCCAATGAGACGCACGGAACCTGCCGTTCCGCAGCGCTGCTGCAGTTCCGGCACACCTGTGGGGATGGCAGTTTGAGATGGGTGTCAAGCTCTGTGGGCGGGGCGGGGCGGGGTCACCATCACGATGTCTGCGATGTCAGGGCAGTGGGGACGATGGCAACTATGCAAGGGCAGGACAGCTGGCGATGCAGGGAATGCATTACAGTGTAGCGAACAGGCGTCGCAGTGCTGTTGATGTGGCAGAATGCAACGGCAGTCAGGGCTGGTGTGATTTTGATCAAAAGGATAAGCATCGCAAGAATTAAGCCTGGCCTGTAGCATTTAATGTGTAATCAGCAGCCAGGAGGAGTCATGTCCAAAATGAGTGCCATTTTTTTAATGCAAACAGCAACAAATGGGAACTCTTATGTAACTTCTGACAGTTGCAACACAGCTATGGAAAGGTGCGCAAAGGCCGTTACCATGCCAACAATCCCCGTCGTGCTCCCATGCATCCTGAGCACGGGTCCCTCGCACCCGAGCGCCCCTCACCTTCAGCAGATGCTCTTGCTGCGCTTCCCACTGGCGCAGTTCCTGCTGCAGGGTGACGACGACACGCTGGGGTTCGGCGCGGCAGCGGGCACAGACACCCAGCTGGGTGAGCTCGTCACAGACGGGGCAGTGCAGGGTGGTGAAGTACTGCGAGATCGTGCCCTTCCTGCACACCTCCTCGTCACCGGCGCCGGCGGTGGAGCACGCTTTCTGCACCTGAGAGCCAGCGGCGGGAAGTCACAAGTCGGAGAAAAACGAGAGAGGGCTCAGCGTTCGCTCAGAAATGCGAAGACTCAATTCTGAACCTCCAGCACAGCTTCCATCTAAGCTACGCAACGTGCGACAGATTCAGGTCAATGATAATTTGGCATCATCTGAAGTCTCAAAGAAACACAAAGAAAGAAGATTTTTTTTTTTTTTTTAAAAAAAGATTCTTGAAAATTTCCCCCGACTCTCTCAGCATTTCCGTAACAGACCAAAGACTGCACAGCAGTTCTCAAAGACAGATCTTCCTGTTTGCTGCAGTCCTGGCAGGCCTCGCTCCGCTGTCGGGAGGGCAACTTCTTGTACTGGGAATTATGCCCATGTTAACAAATCATGAGCGGGCAGCACGCCTGAAGGAACACCACAAGGGACGGCCTTGGACGCTACTTCTCATGGGCGGCCACTAGATGGCAATATCGACCCACATTTAAAAATGTAAAAATTATTCAGAATCTTTATTGATGTTGACAACTCGAGCTATATGGAGTAGTTGTGGCTGCTCTTAAGAAAAGAAAAGAAAAGTCATGTCGATGTGGCTCTTTAATTATAATATTTTCAATGTGTTAACTGGAGGTGTGGAAGAAATGACCAAGGTTTGTGTTAAGAAAAAGAAAAAAGACACACAAAGCTTTTGTAACCAATAGAAGAAGAACAAAAAAAAAAACGATTACAGAATGACCATCCATACTGCAATAAGATTAACGGGTAAGTGCCATTTGCCCTTCAGGGTCCCAGAGCCTGCTCCACATGCCCTAGGGGCTGCTTACCCGGGGCAGCTCGCGGTACCAGTCAAAGACGTCCACGCCGATGAGGGCGAAGACGCGGTCCAGGGGAGGCAGGATCTGCTTGGAGATGTAGTAGGCGCTGTTGAGCCGCAGCCCCGGATCTTGCAGCACCTCCAGGGGGCGCCGTACCAGTTGGATGAGGGGCACGCCCGGTATGCCGTACACGATGACGTAGGGCACCCTCTCGCCGACACGCGGCTCCAAGCGCCGGTCGTAGGCCAGCATGCGCCTGGCAAGGTCAAAAGGTCATGGTGGGCAATGCGCCTATGACCACATGCTAATTAATACGACATTAAATTATGTCATAATTATGTAATAATGGCAAGAATATGAACTGCTATATATTAACTGCTCTTAAAACAAAGTCCATAACAGCAGTACTACCGTGTATTACATTTTCTTTTGCAGATCTCAAAATACACTACATTTCGAAAACGGCAAATCCCACCGTTCATATACAGGAATGCATCGGAACACTATATACAGGAATGGTCTGTGCATAGCAACAGAATATTTTCCCTTTAACAATAACTCGAAAGTCAGATATATTTTTTCTTTCTCCATATTAATGACAGTGTTGCTAGGCAACAGTCTCAGGTACAGTGAAACGAACAGCCTTGTGCAGACAATGGCTACTGGGGGTGAGGCGGAGCAGATTTACACACAGCCAAAAGCATGAGCGTAGACAGGCAGACATTCGGACAGCAGCTGTCCGGAGCTGAGCTGGGTGGGGGGGGCAGCATTGTTTCAGGCTGGGGGTTACCTGGTGATCTCCAGAGCAGGGACGCAGGCTCCCGGCCTGTAGGAGGCGCTGCCCCGGTACTCCTTGGCAAAGGTGAGATCCTGCATACTGGCTCTGCCCTCCAGGACCTTCATGCATTGCCGCTGGACGTACTGCTTGACCTGGCTGATGTCTCGCGTCTCGAACAGTAGCTTGATGGATCGCTCCAGCATCTGGGGAAGGAAGGGAAGGGGGGGTGGGCAGTGAGGACGCAGAGAGATACGAGAGCAAAGCAGTAAAAACACGGTGAGCGGCCGCACGTTGGCCCAGGACCGGCACATTCCAGCCCACGTGCTCCATTTAGCCGTTTCATTTTCATGCTTTTCCTCTCGCACTCGACACCCCCTCCCCCTTCCCCCACTCCCCGAACGATGGCCGGGAGAGGAGAGCACGTATGGGCAAACCGCCACGGCCGCGAGGTGAAAGAGGCGCCAGAAATTCCCCCGGTTACCTTGGAAACAGCAGGGCAGCCATCTCTGCGCACCGTCTCAATCCCCTTGGCGTCGAAGACGGGATCCTTCTGGTCCAGGGTCTCATACATGTAGCCCACGTAACGCTTCTTTGTCTGGAGCACGCAGGGAAGGTAAACCTGGGGACAGAGACACGCACAGCAATGGGCCTGTAAATAAAATCCATTTCACGGTTCAGGCTTAATTCCAGAGCCATACGCTGGTCGATTTTAAGGCACACACACCTTCTCGAACTTCAGCTTGACAGGTTTAGGGTTGGTGGCAGTGACGGCTTCGGCGATCTCGTTCCCGATCTTGAAGGCCTGCTCCTTGGTGGCTCCTTTCACCAGCACGAACATGCTGAGGGACAGAAATGTCAAGTGGAGGGGGTGTGCGAGCCGGACCGGACCGGACCGGACGGGTGCATGGCCGGGCCGACTTCTGACCCACCTGTCGGTATCTCCATACACTACGCGTGCGCCCCACTTCTTAGTGTCGTTGACAAGTTTGATGGCCCTCTCCAGTGTCTCCCTGGCTTTGTGGACGATGCTGTCACCAACCTAAGAGAGCAGGCAGAATAAAACACCACCATCGTTCTTACAGGAGTCTCGGCGATGGGTACGATGGGGGCAGTATCAAATGTTTCACTGCGGTATACAAACAGCTAATATACCGCAGTGTACTAAGTAACCATGATTCTACATAAGCCTACCTGGTCAAACACAAAAATGGTTACATGAGGGCTCCTGATCAAATAGCTTAAGGGTAACTGCTTCTAACTATGGCCCAAGGGGCTACAGGAACATCCTGAACAAGTGTCTCTATATGGGGTGTTAAGAGACCTGCCAACAGCCTCAATGTAAGAGATGACTGAAGATGATTGGTAAGTTTGTAAGAGATGATTTAAGATGATTGGTGAGGTTGAGGGTACCACCAGGTGCTCACCTCCACGCAGGGCATTCGGCCGGAGAAGCCAGCGGACGTGTAGCCAAAGGTGACGTTGGCGATAAGCTTTAGCCCCAGCTGCCGGGCATCCAGAAGGCGCATCAGCACCTTGTCATGCCTGTAAGCCTTCATCGACTGCTTGACCATGATGCGGGTCTTCAGGATCTCCTCCAGCATGCTGGGTAAGACACCCTTACGCACCGATGGCTATGTCCAGAGAAGAAAACCAAGTCGGACATGAAGCAGATCGGGCGATGAAGTGTGACCATTTCTGGAAGACGCTTTTCATGTTACATAAGATGTTACATAACCTCTGACTCACCACACTTCTAACGGTGTGTCAGGAAATTTCTTTAATAAAATTATTCATTTATTTGTTACATATTTTTGAATAAGCTCATAGACAATAACAGGACAGATGACAATGCAGGCCGTGTTTACCTTGACGAAGACGACGCCATTTGGGGAGATGGTGATGTCATGGCGGAACTGAGATAAGACGTCAGGAGGGAATCTCAGAGAAGTACAGCCGAATTTATACTCGTCATGCCTGAAATGGAGAGAACAATGATGGACCCCCGCTGCTGGAAAAGCACGCACCACAAAGACGATGACTCCAACTGCAGCCATCACCCAACCATTTTCTATAGCCAACATCCAGATTGCAGGACATGTCAAACATCACGCGGTTCTGTGGATCAGGTGTGATATTCTCACCATTTGGAATCACCACAAATGGACAAGCATATTCTCCAAAAACGCATCAGAAAGTCTCCATTGCAAACCCAAACTGTGTCCAGCCACATTTCACTGTGAACCCAGCATGTAGGTGGATCATTTTGAGCACCCAAAGGTATCTGTTCAAATGTCAGAAGAGAACACATTTTCTTCCACTCAGACGACAAAAGGGCATACCGGCATTTTTTGGATCGTAATTCCTCATCTCATACTGGAATAAACTGATTTACAAGTAAGGCTTGGGAGAACCAACTGAAGCGTTTCATACTGCGAGGCTAAGAACGTAGGACCAATTAATTGCTTTTCCTAGTAAGTTTTTGAAGAAGAATGACCAGCTTAATCTGCAAGCTGTCCCCAAAGTCCAGGTGGACAGCAACTGTCCGTCATGAATATTGCACCATGCTTTAGGAGGGATGGCATTTCATTTCACTGTGTACTCCACAAGGCTGGTATGACAGCAGTACTTGACTCGACTACTTGACTCAACAAATAAAAACGTTAAGAGAGTAATCCAGAGCTTATCTCAAAATGGTACTGGACATTAAACAATCTCAGGGCATCTCTTTCTCTCTCACATGCACACAAACAACCTCCATGTTTACCCAACACAACAAACACTACACTAAGGATTTTCCACCTCGTGTGGTACGACCTTGCTCAAACAGGAGCTCAGCGAGGGTGCAGATGAAGATAAGGGAAGTGTCCTTACGTGCCCAGACTCTCCACGTGGCCCAGGCAGGTGGAGTAGCAGTAGTTGTAGGCGATAACGATGGAGGGGTACAGCGACTGAAAATCCAGGACTACCACAGAATTGCTGTAGAAACGTGATTCTGGCTCCATGATCAGGGGGATGCACTGGGGCGCCCTCTGCTGGGCCCTCTGCTGTACGCTGGGGGATACTGCAATGTAGTTGAGGGGCTTGACGATTCGGAGCATCATGGACTCCACCCGGTACTGGGGGGGGGGATCAAGAGATTAGACACAAAAGTTGGCTATCTATCCTGATGCACACGGCACACAAATTTCAGTTTTATATGCCTGGCTGACATTCTAACACAATTCAATGTAATTCAAACAGCTCAAAGGTAGCCGATAATCTCACACCCAGGTGTGCCAAATGAACCAAAAGTACATCGTCTGGAACGTGTCGGATGACTGTTATGCACGGGACCGGCATGAATTTTACCATCCCCAAGTGACACACAAGGTGCCAAAATCAGAAAGACTCCAAACGGAAAATAATAACGGGTCAGAACCACTGTCAAGACAGACTTCTGCAAGACGAACGCTAGAATCTCATAAACTATGCACCTCAGCATTCCGTTCAGGCAGGATTAATAAACATCCTTTGCCAGGGGCATGCATACTGGCACAGCTACTGAAAACGCATAGCGTCTCCCTGGATTTAGTATTTTAATTTTTTTACAGTTCCTCCTGTAATGAAATCACTGCCACCTTATCCCATTAAATCCACACAAACAGCAGCTCTAAAGAAGGAATTAAAATCTTATCGCCGCTTTCTTAATTTACGGCAGCAGAGTTCCAGCACACCAGCTACACTTATAAACAATATATTTCTTAGACCCCTCCCCAGCCTGCACAAATCCCGCTGCATTACTGAAATAATGGGCTCTGGAAACAAACAGTCTCATGCTGGAGTATCACTAATGGTGTTTTCACGTCGCCGATGACAGAAACCGAAAAGTCTGGCCGCAGGGTTTCATTATCGTATGTCGGAAACACAAACCAGCGCACTCAGGTGTATTACAGACTCTCTCACCCATAAATTCTTTCTGTAATTAAAAACAAAATTAATTCACACCTGTCTTGTATGCTATGGTAATTAAATTCATTTCCGTATCACTTACAACTTCAGCGAACGCCGCCACAAAGCTTTTAATCTGACGACTGACACAATGAGTACGGAGACGGACATTTTAAAGGCTTTCCCAAACTACAACATTAATCAAAGAATGTCTCGAAAGACCTTCGGCGCCTCTGACCTGCTAACTTCAGCGTAAAGATGTGGTAATGCTCTCGGAGAATACAAAGGAGGAAGGACATAACCGCTCGTGCAAATAGTTATTAAATATTCCGACTCTGCACCAACACAGGAAAATGAGCAGAGTGGTCTGAGAGGCTGCCCTGATGTTCAATGAACATACATCCCCAATGTGAAAGTCCATCAGTGCGGTTATTATCAACCCCTGCCACAAGGGGGTGCTTGGGAGGGGGAGAGAGATCAGTCTTCATACATGAGGCCTACTGCATGTTGTAAATTGGCAGAGATTTTCCTCCAAAGCAACCTACATGTCAGGACTGATGAGGCGTTTTCACACCAGAGGAACCATTTTCACAAACCAGAATCCTTGAATCCTTTCCCCTAACCAGGAACTTCTGTCAAGTTCCCATCACAGGAAATCAACCTGACTATAGTTCCTCAAAGACAGTTCTGGAACCTCTCTTTAGTCCCTACTCCAGACCAGGTACTTTTTGTTCAATCACGAACTGCTGGGGAGGCGCGTACAGTGATGAATTTGCTGGCTGGTTGACCACAAGCACGGGCGCTAACTTAGAAGTTATGTAGAGTTGCGGGAAAAGACAGAAGTAGTGGAGCAAAAAATGAGCGAATGGAATAATTTTTGTACCCCAGTCACAACAAATTACAAATTTGCATTAACAAATATATTTTAACTTGCATCTCCATATTTCCACATCAGAAAATTCAATCAATAGCCAATACATATGTCTGTCTATCTCCAGTACAGGTAACTTGCCAACACTTATTAGTGTAATAATGTTACACTGTTTTTTATTCTGTGAAAAATTAAAGATCAATCTGGTGGCCAGTTTTAAAAATGAAATATGAAAAATTTACATACCATATTACTAAAATATAAATAATAAGCTGTTTTAAATCGCAACCAAGCTCCCATGTAACCAGCAAATAAAACGACTTTTTCCATCCTCCGTGGTTTTGGGGTGCCGATGTAGTTTCATATGCAATCACGTGTTTAATCTACAAACCCCCATGTTTACTTAGCATAAAGGTCCCAGGTCTTGCTGTGTGGCGTGAAAGTGAGCTTTACAGAAGTGTCCGGTCAAAACAGCCCAGGAACTTGTAAAAAGGAACCAGGTTCCAGAACTTCGCTATGAAAGTGTCCACGGTAAGTGCATTGTGGGCCAGACAGTGAGCCACCACCAGCATATATCTATATACGGTGTGGAAATGTATTGCTCACGACAGCTATGGCACGAAGCTTACGGCAACTTAGGATGCGATTTGTGGCTTGAGGACTCAGAAAAACAGATTACCGATAAACACCTGACATGTCGATTTCATCCTCTGACAGGGAGAGGAAATGAACCACAGCACACCCAAGCACACAATTAACAAGCTTCCACAAAGAGCCACTCAAATGTGATTCCTGTCGCCAGGACACACACAGGCCTTTGTTACAACAATGGCCCCCGATAAAGACTAATGGGCCAATTTCACTAGAAAATAACTTGTACTTTGCAAAAAAAAAAAAAATAAATAAAATAATGTGAAAATGTACTTGAAAGTATGAAAGGCACCGTGATTTCTTTCAAATTACCGAAAATTGCCATGGTTATATTTTTCACATTTAGAGGGAAAAGTTATGTTCTTTACAATAGCTAGATCCTGGATGAAGACCAGAATAAAATCTGCATTCTGCAATGAGGAGAAACACCAACCGCAAAGCCAGTTTGGGAGGCAGCTTTGTATTGGCTAAAGCAAAACTCGGTCTCCACACACTGGAGTCTTGTGAAGCAACTGTGGGCGAAACGGTGTGGAGCCAGTAATCAGGAGTGGTTCCAACCTGAGATCCTCTGGTCAGCACGTGGTAGAACTGGATCCCGAAAACCCGGGCCAGCTCGCTGGTCCTGCCGACGATGTCACGCTGCTGCAGCAGCTGCATGGTGGCACACACCCGGCTTATGTAGTGATCCACCACCTTCCATCTGCAAGCCAGGATATGCGATGAATAACTGGTGTGTGTGTGTGTGTGTGTGTGCGCAAAACAGCAAAAATCTTGGAAAAACCAAAGTCAAGTCAAACAGCAATGTCCTTAAAAATTTGAAAAAAAAAAAAAATCACAATATACAGCAAAATTTATTTTTGTGTCAACCACCATTTATGAGGAAAAAACATGCTTGGATTTTATTGCAGGGGTGCCGCTAAGGTTTGTGGGAGTCATCTAAAGTAAATAGCACTAAATGACTAAGTGCTGTCATTCATTTTCTTTGAATTTTAGACCCCCCCCCCCCCCGCAGTAAACTAAGGCTATACTGGGCACCAGTAATGAAAAGGCCAGGAGGCCAGTACAGACCTGTAAAGGTCAGTGTGGTGGTCGAACCAGTCGGAGAGGGTGCGGGCGCTGAACAGGGGGAAGCGCTGGTGCAGGACGTGGAACGCCACACTCTCAAAGCTGTAGCTGTTCAAGGTCACCTGAACGGCCAAGGCGGCAAGACTCACTCATAAACTTGCACAGACATAAAAAGATCAGCACGACTGGGCAAAAGGCCAGCGAGCACACAGGCGCCTACCTCCGTCTTCATTACCCGCCACAGGTTGATAGTGATGCGGCCGACCAAGTGGATCTCGGACATGGTGTCAGAGCCGTACTCGTCCCGCTCGGCGGAGAACCGGTTCTCTTTTGAGTCACCTGTCAGCAGACAGACGGACGCCCATTACAGAACCAGGGAACAGGCGACGCTGACAGCATGAGACGGAACGTTCCGGCCTGGAGTCATCACAGCTTCTGTCTCACACCGCCACCTGTCCCTCTGATACAAACTAACTGAAATCAGCTCACTTGATGTCAGAGCAAGTTATTACTCTGACACTGAGCTGCAGAACTCGGCAAAACCATAATCCTGGACTGGGTCACCGGCTCTTTGTAAATGCACATACAGGGGCTGGACCACAGGCCCACCAGCCCCAAATGAAAGCTGATTGGTCCCCAGGGTGCCCCCTCCCATCGCTCGCCACATATGATTGTGGTGCTGATTATACCCCCCGCCACCATAAAAATATCTGAGAAGCGCAACATGGTTGATATATATACCACACGCACACGCGGGTAACCACAGAACGCCCCATGGCTTCCACTTAACCACTGTTTCTGTTTTTGGGACAACATCACCATCATGAAACACAAACTCCAGGTGACATGTGATGTCCTCCAGTCTTCGCTGATCTTACCCGGCACTCGTGACAGCTGCTGGCATAGGTCCACCCCCACGGCCGCTGCTCGCTGCATGAGGTAGCCCCAAGAGCGCATCTGCACCTCATACCCCAGCAGGATGTCTGGGTCAAACCTACCACAAGAGGGCACTGTTAACACGTGCTGTAGAATTTCACATGACAATTTAATAATTAGAAGCATGTTTCAGATATTGGCACAAACTGTCTGCTGCTTCCAGGGTTGTATTTGAATGTTTAAAAGCTATTATGAGTCACTCTATTTAGCTCTTACTGAAGTCACTTTAGATCCTTTAGAAATATGCAACTAAACACTGGACTCTCTCGATGCCAGCACTAGATATGAAGTTTGACAAAAATTTGACAACTAATTAAATTCTGGGTTTTATGCTTTGTTCTGTATTAAACAAAAGATTCACATGAAATATGTACCGTCTCATGATGTCAACGACTTCCTGGAAGAGCTCCTTCTCATCAACGGTGTAAGTGACCTGCAGGTTGGAAACCCCTGATCTCACCAGCAGAGGTGCTGTGCTTCTGGTACCTGGAAGTGGAACACAGACCAAGTCAGCTTCCGTGTACCTAGTGAATTAGCTCAAACTATCAGAGATGGTATTTGAGCAAAAGCATTGTATTCCTTTGACTGTTTTCTGTTATTACCCTAATGTGATGAGTGTCTGGTTACGTTTCCCCTTGTTACCCCTATGAGGTACTTCGATTTTGGCCTGATCACTTCCAGATTCAGTCAATGTGTCTGCATAGTTTGAAGACGAGCCATCAAATACTTTTTGAGTTATGGCACTAATGACAAACCATCTGTATTCCCCATCAAGGGAATGTAATACATAAAAGCAGATAATATGCAGTTTCCAAGGCTGTGCCCTGTCACAGAGAACTGCAAAAGAACCTAGTATGCTGCCCAAGCTCCTGTTCCTTCCCATCATCCCACCCTATCATTTAGTAGTCATTAACAAAAGGAGTTCTGGCACTTCCTTGTCACCTTGTTCCCAAGTGGCGCTGTCCTTGTCCACCACTATAGCACCAACCAGCTGGGTCCTGTCGGAACTGGGCAGAGGTGCGTCACTGTTCAGGCAGTAGAATAAGGCACATATCGGGTCGAACTCTGGGTCAGGCTCCAGGTCCCGGCGAGTGCGAGCATGGAGTTCCATGCACATCAGGGTCAAGTACTGCACCTTTAAGGGGGGGGGTGAGACAGGTGGTCACATGCCTTCCGATCACATGTCCCATAGGCTAAGGACACGAGGCAGTACCTCGTGGAGCGCTTTAGCATCTTGCAGGTTCTGCATGCTGACTCGGAATCCATAGGAGTTGCTGATGGATGGACCTTCGATCTCTGAGCTGTCTGCCTTTGGAATGTTCAAAGCGGTGAGCTGGTTCTGATAAAACAAGAGAAAACAAGGCAAAATAAAAAAAAAAAAAAAAGGAGGGCTTGTTAGATCATACAAAAGAACACGGAAGACTTAAGCCACACCTCAGCAAATAACCAACATTTCACTTCAAAACTTTCCAGACAACAGAACAGAAGATCAATAAAAAATATCTCTTATGGAATAACGTGGTTAAGAAACCTTGTGAGTCTGAAAACATGACCCTGTAATGTAGCAGTGCTGGCATTTAAATTTACGATGGAAGCGACTGTGAGGAAACATCTCCTCGAGTTGTTAAGTGACGGACAAAACAGAAGGAGCAGCATCTACGGGGCCTGACCTTCATGTGAGTGGTGAGAAGCACCCGCCTCAGTGTGCTCGCTGCCCCGGCTCTCCGCTGTTGAAGTCTCTGAGATCTCGACTCTGTGTCTGAGGTCAGACCAAAAAAATAAAAAAAATAACAAGTCAGAATCTACATAAGGGAGGAGAGAGAATGGAGAGGGAGGCTTGAAGGGAGCTGAACCACTGCACCATTCCAAGGAGAAAAAACAATTACATGGGGATTTCTACCAATTAAATTTCATTTTAAAATTACCATGACAGATTAAGATTTCAAAGAGAGCTTCATTAGCCAATTATGAAGTCTTTAATGATAGTCATAAAAATTGACACTTTGTGGTAAAAGTAAAAAAAAAAAACCATAAATGTGATAGAACTTACTTTTGGAGCTACAACACTTAGAATGAGAAAACATAAGGAAAAACCCATTACCTTCAATCACAGGAGTGCTGCAGATGGGCTCCGGGTCACCTTTGCTTCTCCGCCTCTGAATAACTGGTGTACTGTGAAGCAGGATGGGGCTGACCTTTTCCCCACCCTGGGATGTGAGGGAGAAGGGGGAGGGGCAAGGCAATATATCCCGCCTACTTTCAGGCGATGGGTAGAGTGGGTCACCAGTGAGCCTCTGCAGCAACAGCTCTGGCATCAACTCTTTCTTCTCCAACTCCTCTATGGGTTCTGCGGTAGCTGAGCAGGGCCAAGCTGTTTTCTGCCAGGGCGGCAGGTCTGGCGCATCTGGAGAACTGGACTGACCAGAGAACTGGTCATCCTCTTCCTCCTTCACTGCGCCATCCCTTGCCCTAGCACCAATGCCATGTTTCTTAGGAGTATGATGAGATTTTACTTCTAAAGGAGAAATTTTGAGGCACAATTCCATCTCTCCTTTCCTCAGGGGCTGTGGGCTGGAGGCTTTTTCAGACTCATCTTCCTGGATCATGGCTGACTGTTCTTTACACTCTTCCGCACAATCAGTCCCGCTTATGCGCTCATTCTGATCTCGATGTGACACAGCCAGGTCTTCTAGAGCCGTCTTTCTGTTCTCCCTGTGAATGTGCTGGAATTCCCTCCTGCTCTGCAGCCAGAGCTGCACCCGGTCCCGACTAGGTGCAGTTCTGCAGGGCAGCAACACCACCTTCTGATCCCCAGCTGAGCCAGGGCTGAGGTCGGCCCTGGTCCGGGTGCACTCTGCAGCGCCGGGACCCTGTGTTGACGGTGATCCGGGATGCGTCATGGCGAAGAAGGCAGTCTTCCAAAACTGAAGACCCTCTTGGGAAAACTCCCCATTGAACTCTGACAGCTCTCTTGTTAGCCTGGTCTCAACTGCCAGCTTCCGCCCACCAATTTCCCTGAAGACACAAAAAACGTTATTCTAAAAATCTAAAAATGTAACAAAATATAAGGTGAAGACAGTGAGTAAAAGTGACTAAAATTTGCAAGTAAACTTTTACAGGTGAAACTAACTTGACTAAAGTTTGAATCATTCTATGCAACTTTACCCTCCAACGCTTAACTGTCAATACATGTGTTGGTTGACGCTGATAGTACCTGGCTTTTCCTGGGGCATCAGATGGATCACTGCAGTAAGGCTCCTGGTATGTCGCTTCTGAGAGATCCAGGTCCAACAGGGTGGTCAATATCTCATCCCGGCTCGGAGGAGACATGAGGGGCTTCAGGATGTGGGCGCCTCCGGTACCTCTCAAAGCCTGACTGCCCATCTTAACATGTGACAGTGAGCTGACTGACCTTGGAGAACTGCTAGGTGTTGTTGTAGTTAAGGCGTCATTCCCTTCCATTAGGTCCCCGACAGGAGATCCAAGAATATCTGCAAAGGTTTTTGAGCTTAATGAGAGCGGCAATAAGGGGTCAAAGGCAAGTAGCAAGTCCCGCCTCTCACAGTGGAAGCCCTGAAAGTGGCTGAGGCCATGTGCTTTGCCATTGGACCCCCAATCCCTGTTTTTCATAATCCTGGCAGGCAGCTCCTGGCCACTATCGAAATCCAGCAAAGATGCTGACAAGTGAGTTGGGAGGCCCTCCTTGTTTTCTGCAGATCTGTCAAAGAGGTCAGGGCTGAGCGGTCCCATCTTGTGCCATTCCAAACCACACTGCAGCTCCTCCCCCAAACCTGAGCCCTTCTCAGGCATCTTCTCTAAGCCCAGGGCCATTGCAGGCATGGGTTCCTGGGTTACATCACTAAGGAACTTCTGGGGCAGGTTTTTGTCAGCCAACACAAACTGGTTCCCCATGTAAAGGCTGCAGAACTCTGTTTGGCCTATGGAGTTGATGTCGAAGTTGTAGTTGTGTGGGAGTTCAGGAGACAAGCTATCTTCAAAAGAATAACAGCTGTCAAAGCCAGGGTCTGACAGGAAGGCCGGGCTGTCGTCTGATAAGTGAGGCTCTGTTTTCAAAGGCTCCTCCCGCGCTGCATTTTTACCTTTCTGACTTCTAGGTTTCTTTTCCTTGGGAATTTGCGTCTTGGGGACTCTAGGCTTCCGCGGGGTGGATGCGGGGGCTTTTTTTGCTTTTGGAACCTTGTCCACTGGGTCACTCGTAGCAAGATGGACGTCACACTCCGTCCTTTCCCCCAGCATTTTCTGTTGCCTTTTTTGCAGGAGCTCTTTTAGGACAGCAAGACCAGAGGGCATTTCTGGAATAGAAAGTCTTTCTCCATTCCTGGGAGTTGCTTCTTTGGCAATTTCCTCAGTACCACCTGACTTGCATCTAGATGCAGGTTTGGTTTTAGGAGGCATGAAATCAGCTGCTGCACCATCTCCTTTTTCCTTCTTCTTTGATGCACGTCGCTTAGTCTTACCTGGCATTTTCCCTTCTGAATTTAAGGACTTTTGGGTTTCTTCAAAGCTCAAAGGAACATCACTCTCAATCTCGGTTTTGATTTCAGAGGGTTTTGTGGAACTGCACACTTCCGCTGAAATACATTTTGAACTTTGAGAATTTGAGTTTGATCTATTGTAAGTAATGACGGAACATGGAAGGCCAATGCTTGGACCTGATGAGCAACGATCTTGCAATTTCACATCTTCTGATGGATTCAACATCTCCTGGGAACTTGCAGATGCTACATTGGGATCATTTTCAGTGCATGCATCAATTCCCCGAGGAGTGACTCCTAGTTGCTCACAAGATGTTGCTTCAGAGATTGAAGTCTCACAGGTCTCAGACTTTAATTCAATGTGGGATGTCAAGGGTTGAGTACAGGAACTGGCAATATACTGTGAACAAACATCATCTGTGCTTTCTTTCTTGGACACGGGCACCTGAAAAGAAGGAAGATCCCCAGATGAAGCCCCTGTAGGAGGCAAGTCTTCCTCGTGGAACAGCACTTGTGAGCCACCGGACTGCTCAGTCAGGAGTGACTCATTGGATTGCTCTTTTTGCTTCTTCTTCCGAGGCTTCCTGGTCTTTTTTGGAGCTACTGCACTCTGGCTGTGGCTTGTGTCTTGCGTGTTCTCCACCTCTTTCTTTTTACTCCTCGGGGTTCTTCTGCTTCTTGTGCGCCGTTTCTTAATGGGCTCCTCTTCCACAGCCTTTTTCGCAGCCTTGCCCCGTCTCCTTCTTGGGCTGCTAGAGGTCAGCTTGCTGGCACGAGCTCTGTTTCGGACTCCTCTACCAAGAACCTCTGTGGCGGGTTCCTGGCACAAGTTAAGACAGGGATCATTCAATGGGTTTAGCAAATGACTATTGGAAGCGTCTGTCTGAGGCTCACTAGGTGACCAGCAACGAGGAGGTGAAGAATCTGTAGGGCTGGAGGCTCTTTCTGAAAGGTAGCCTAATTCCACCATGACGTCAGTGTACTCAGTGAAGCAATCATCGGCATACTCGTTGTAAAATGGTGATGGAGGAGGCAAGGTAGGAGTTAATGACTTATTTCTGCCTCGAGTTCGTTTTATCCTAAAACCCTTGCCTTTTAATTTTTGTGGGATACTGGGTGTTTTTGGTGTGGCATTAATCTTAGTTTTGCGTTTGGGGTATTTCTTTGCCTTTGGCTCACACAGAGGATATTTGACTGCAGTAGACTCTGGGACCTTGGGCCAGAAATGCTTGAGTGGCGCTAACCTTCTATACTCCTCCAGCCTCTCTGGGGTCAAAACTACCCTCTGCTCTTCCGCGTTCACTTTGGCTAATTTAACAAGCATATTCTTCTGACCTTTGAACCTATTGATGATGATGTATTTGATGATAATCGGTGGCTCCTTTTTTGAGATTCTCCTGCGCTTTTGATACTTGTATTCATAGTTCCCTAGTAGATAGGCATCTCTGAGACTGTCTCTCGCGGCAAGTCCCGACTTGATGTGGTGGAAACTTGCAGATGACTCCCCATCCTCACTATCATAGCTCATCTTGCGTTTTGCTCTTAACGTGTACTTACTGCCAGGGGCACCTGAGAGTTTTGGTTGACAGCACTGCGCTAGTGCGGTGGGTTTAGCTGGTGGAGCAAGCCTATATTCAACAGAAGCTTCAGCTGCAGCATGTGTGCCACTCAGTGGCCCTGAAGGTCCTACTGGAAGGTTTTCCAAGACCTCCTCGCTCTTTTCGGTAAGAGGTTTTATTGATAAGTTGGCTGTTTGATTGTCCTGAATCTCATAACATACATTTTCTGCACCAGACATCTTCAACTTCTGGCCTGTCGCTGTAGGCTTTCTCCTACCTAGCTTCAGCCTGGACCTTCGATGTTCTTGCTGAAGCTTACTGCCACTATCGGCCAGCTTGCTGCTCAGACACTTTTTGGCAGGCCGGTTAAGGCAGTTGGAAAGTATCACACTGGGGAAGAACTTGTAGTGTGCCTCCTGTTGGCCCATTATTGTTCTCTCCGTCTTGTTCTCCTGATAGTCCTCATACCTGATCTTAAGCTCCCCTACATCTCCTGCCTCACTGCTTTTTACCATTTCATCCTCCCCTGGGGCTATGGCATCTTCCTCATCTGCTGGGCTTTGGCTGGAGTTGACGCCTCTTGGCAGTGTACTCTTCCCGTCCTTTGGGCTGAGCTCTGTCTCTGCCTTGGCGGAGCAGTTTTTTCTCATCTGGGAGTAACACAGCGAGAAACTCCTGCAGTTTTGTAGGACTGACACCCGGTCCTTTTTCATATTTTTGATACTGCTGTATTTCTTTCTGCTTTGGGTCAGCTTTCCATTTCCGAAGGTCAAGCCATCTGGGTCAGACTTGTTTAGGGTAACTGCTTTATTTTCATAAGTGTACAGAGGCACTATGTCCATCTTGTCGGCGCCAAGCTGAGAGATCTCAGGTTTACTTGCGACGTTGCAAGTAATGGGATGTTTCACAGGCTGGATGTAGGGACTCTCATTGTTCATCTTAAATCCAGTGGAGTCATTTTTGCTGTCCTGACTGATGGACGTCTTGGAAAGGAAGTGCTTGTCTGTAGGTTCCTCTGTGTCCAAGGAGAGGGCTTGCCTGTGCTCTGGGTGCTTGCATTCCAGTAGCACCTTAGCTGAAGATGGAGGCTCCAACTGGACGGTTTCTGTGGGAAACAGGTTCCGCTTGCTTAAGATCTTGTCAGAGACTGTGAGAGATGAATGAGTCCTAGGCCCGTTGTCATTTAATGACGTATCTAGGGAGAGAGGAACAAAGATCACTTCAGTAAAAGACAAAGGTTTTCGTGTACATTAAATATGTCGACGTTATTTTTTCGCCCACCGCTATTCTCATCTGCAGCGCCATCCAGCTGTGGAATGGATAGATTAGCGAATAGAGTGTTCCCACTCCAGTCCATGTCTTCATCTGACGAGTCTCGTTGCTCCTCACTAGAACTGTCGTTTACGTCTTTCACTGACAGTCTGTGATGGACAGTGACAGGCATATTTCAAAACGGATTACACGGTTTATAAAGAACACGACTGAGGGATTCCTTTGTCAGTTCCTATATATGACATAGTGAACATCAAATGACACCCTAAGCAATGAGGAGTAACCTGTGCTTGAGGAGTTTTCCTTTCTCACATAACTTAGCTGCTAGAAAATCAACCACGAGACTATGGAATACCTCCGCCTAGATGAATGTTCTGGGAGGTCAGTGTCCCATCTCTGTGACATCATCATGCTAAGCTCCGCCTCCTGCCTCTCCAGCTCAGGGGCTGCCTCCTCCTCGTCGCTGTTGTAATGGCAGCTGGCACTTATCGACATGCTGTGTTGAGAGCTCTTCCTTGGCCTGTCAGCTTGATAGCCATCATCCTCCAGTCCTACAAGGAGGTCCACCATAGCCTGACTGTTGTCTGCGGGAGATGAAAACTTTATTGGATCTCTCACATTCCTGTTACCAAGCATTATTTTCCGGTATACTATGCTGACAAATAATGACGAAAAAATAGACAAAAAAATAAATAGGAGACTGCGTGCCCCACTGATTGACAACCAAATAATTCCACATGATCAATGGGTACTCTACCAAGAATGGGTGACTGGGCGACTCCTTGGGAAAGTGGCAAGAAGGTCTGACTGTTCTCCAAGAGACTCAGGATTGCCCCCTCGTCCACAATTGCCTCTTCCGCGTCTTTACCACTTAACCTTTTAGCATCTATAAAGAAAGGAAAGGACAGACAGAATAGTTGGCGCTAACCTCAGTAGTAGTTAAACAAGTGATTTGATCAAAGTGGTTTAAGCAATCATTCCAAGACTAACCCTAATTCTTCATCTAGAACAATGTTTCCCAACTTGGTCCTTGGGGACCCACAGACGGTTCACGTTAAAACATAGACGGTCTGCGGGTCCCCAAGGACCAGATTGGGAAAAAGTGCTCTAGACCAGTACCAGGAAGACGATGAGTGAAAGGAATACCAAGGCCTTCTCTTATTATGAAAGAGCCATGTCAAGGGTAGGGGGTATCTCTGTACTGGGGACTGGGGTTGCGGACCCACCCGTCTGCGTGTCTTTGTGGACCTCTACCAGATTGGCCGGGGTGCACCTCAGGGCCTCTGGGGTCAGGACATCAGGATGCAGGGAGAGCTCAACAGCAAACATCTGCGACTCATCTCCATCGCCGCACACCGACCCCGACTGAGTCCTGGGCGCGGGAATGGAAATTTATTTGGTCCATTTGTCTTTGTTAGGCAGCAACACTGTCACTATACAACTGTCACCTGAATTCGGATGCCCTTTCCAGTCACATGGAAGCACATTTTTTATTTTTAGCATACCACAATCTCAATCATGAAAATGGTTACAGCCTGTGCCAAGAAATGAATGGAAGACTGGCAGCGGATGACAGCCAGTGGACCGGGTCCAGAAGCACCTCAGCTACAGAGTACCCATAATAACCATGCCCTCTCCCCCCCCAACAGGGGCATATTGCCTCTGTACACTTATAGAAAAAAAAGCATTTACCCTAAACAACATTCAGCATAAGTTTGACCTATTCATACAGACGCACTTAAGAAATTCCTCTGAAAGACTTTCATATATACCGTATTGTGCAAATGTCTTCATTGAATGTCTTCAGACAGTCAAAAAAAATGATTAAATCTGTGTAGTAAGTGCATATTTTCTCAGGAGAAAAAAAAAATACAAATTAACATTGAAATATCTGTAAATGAACTATAACACAATAAAACGTAATAAGTATTTCTTACATTCTCCAGAAAAGTTACTGATATCTTGGTGGACGGCTAGATGAACACGGCTTCAGTTCCCAAACCTCTCCTCAGGGGCTCCTCAGCCATTCAATTTTACCACCAGCTCACTTAACTTAATTAGTTGAATAATTTGAAGAAGTACTAATTAGCCAAACATAGCATGGTAGCGGTCAACAAAAACGCAGATACACTGGAGAGTCACTGTAAATACTGGGGGGACTTTAGGAGGGGTTTTGAAATGGCTAACCTGCTTTGACAGATATCATACATTTACACCAACATGATTATGATTATATAAACAATTTTCACTGCGTTGGACTTTTGCACGGAACTGTATGTACTGTCGGTGGGGACACACCGCGGGAAAGCAAGTCTACGCAGCAAGGTGTGTGTGACTGCAATTCTGTCTGTGTTAATTAGCCATGCTGCTAGAGTGCGCAATCCACATGCCGCAGCGTTGACTCCGCCCTCATGGGCGGGGCCAAGCCCAGGCCATTCCATTACATGACCTACAAGCACTGGTAATGCAAGGTGATGTGAAATCCGAGCCCCAAGCCCCCACCGCTCATAAAGGATGTATTTGCAGCATCAGGCCACATGAATAGAAACCATCTGGTGCTGATGTAATTCACATGGAAAAAAAAAAAAAAAAGAAAAAAACTCTTTATGCGTGGCGAGGAGAATGAATGACACGGATGTCAAGCAGGACTCCACGTTCTCAGATGTTGAGGGACACATTTGTTTTATGTGAAATAGGGAAAACCTGTGACGATCCTTCCAGTGGTGTGGTGCATTAAATAAAACCCACCAAAGACTAAAAACTAAAATGTATGAGAGCCATATAAACACGGAAACAATGACTTCTCCGGGGGTCACAGTCTGTGTTATGGATGGGCTGTGACTCGACATCCGTCCAGATCAGAAGGGGGGTAAGAGGATGAGTGAAATGGGGGGGGGGGGGAGGCCATTTAGCTTTGATGTCACAGAATTCAAACACACACAAACTTGAGACTTGAGTTTACGCCAGAGACCTGGAGCTATGATTAGTCATCTTGTCACAATTAAGCCATTCTTCACTGTGGGTGAGCTACGGTCTACAAAGCTTATCAAGGACTTTTCCTGTTATTTTTTTGCCACAACAGAGCTCTTGGCTTCGGACAGACAATATGAGCAGCTCATAAAAAGCCAAAACTCAAACGGAATGCGTAGAGGAACACTGAGAACAGGACTGAGCTTTATGGCGACTTTTCTCTCATCGATTTCCTGATATTGGGTACTTAATATAAGCTTCTGTAATATAAAATAATACTACCCCAATAACAATGTAAGAATGAGAGAGATACAAGCAGGCTGAGCTTGTCGTGGTCGTACCGTGAAGATGAATGAATTTCATTGTGTTGCAGCAATACAGTGTGTCACATAAACGGGGCGAGCAATTGATTAATCGATGCAGTTCAGGGCTCCTCCTGTCTTAAAAAGGCCAGTAAAAGAAGAACTTACAGGGAGAAGTCGTCTTCCCTCAGGATGTCCTTCAGCCTCCTCATAAAGACCTTCTCGCTCTCGCTGGAAGCCACACAGCCGCGGTCTGAAAAACAGAAAGCAGCGGGATGCCCGTTAAACTCCGATGGCGGCTGACGTAGGCACGGATGTTCGGGAAGTGGGGGGGGGGGGGGGGGGGGGGGTT
>JAODKF010000045.1:3497918-3512137 GCA_026779585.1 Mormyrus proboscirostris | reverse complement strand
AAACAACACCCTGCAACTGTCCACAGACGGACACGCCGACGGGGGGGGGGGGAGCAGGGCTCCAAAGAGGGGGGGCCCATTCTCTCTGTGCAAAATGGCCGGTGCAGGGCTTTAATGGCATGCCATGTGACCTCACCCCTCACAACTTCCACATCCAGGCTTGAGTGATCTGTAAACATCTCCCTTTGTCACCAAAATGCCACTCAGTGAAAATGCACTTGTCACTGTCACACTGACCGGAGGATCAGCTCGGCTGCCTCGCCAGGCCAGGCCTGCCCTCAGCTCTCGACGACGCTCAAGGCTAACGACGTCTTTAAGGGCTAATCCCCCGCAGCGACGACGGGGGCCGCTGAGGGAGGAGGACCGTAACGGAGGATCGCTTAACGTCCCATAAACCCCTGCTGCCATACTGGTGACGATCCAAACATTTTCTGTAGCCGTGGAAAACAAAAGCAGGAGGGACCGCGGATGGAACGCCGGTCACACGGTCACGGAACGAGGAGGGGGGGTCCAAGAAAGCGAAGACTTGGATGAACTGGAGCGGAATCCAGCGTGGACGCCTGAGGCAGCAGGTGGGGCATCCTGCACTGAGCCACATTAACAACTACAGTGCAAAACTGCAAAACGCACCGGGGACTGCGACCCACCTGACAGGCCAGTAAACGCAGCAAGAAGCACCAATTACAGGCCAAGCAAGACGCAGAGGAGGGAAAACATGGACCCTGGGGCAAGAGAGTCACAAGTCAGGATCCAGGAGGAGTCAGAAAGCATAACCCAAAGGTCGCAGGTTCAAATCCCAGCAGGGTCTCTACTCCAGCGTCCCTGGTAAATGCACTAAACCTGAGTAGGACCATTAAAAATCCAGCCGCGTAAATGGTTACCTTTAAACACAGCTCTGGCCAAGGAACAAAAGCGCTAAAAGCAAACACTGCTGCTTGTGTTATACTGAGGGAGAGGCCCCAACCACTTCTAAAGGTGGAATATCTTTCAGGTCTTTAATCCCACTGAAAGTCAAAAAAAAAAATGAATCACCCCCCCAGCCCCCACAGCGTATATCAATGTGTGCCTGGCGTCGTGTAACATCTCCGATGCGCAATTTGAACAACCCGTTCTCCCGCCCAGTTTTTCAGTCATTACCGCACACCATCCAAGCGACTGGAATACAAATGCCAGCGAACGTCTTTCATACGTGCAGCAGAGTCACATGCCCAAAGCATGGACGCGCCCCATCACGTCAATAGCTTTGGCTGCCCCCCCCCTCCCCCCTCGGTCCAAAGGCGACCCAGGGACCCAGTCTGGGTCTCCCCCAGGTCGGGCGTGGTACACAAAATGCAGGCCAGTATGGACCACCAGAGACACTAAAAAAAAGACCACCATCAGTTTATAGAAATTAGTGATTATGGGAAATAACTGACCAATGACACACAGCAATCTAAACAGCCAATTAAAGAAAGCAATTCGGAACAACCACTACATACTGCACATCATTATTGGACATTATCGCCTCTATCAGCAGGGGTGCAGTAGGGTCTTGGGGCCCCAGTAATTTACAGCGGTCCTCGAATTCATAAAATCGGAAGTAAAATTTGGCGGGGGGGGGGCACAAGGTGACAGTTTGTCAGGGGGCCCCCAGTATATCTACTGCAATGCCAGACATACCATAGCAACCAGCTGCAGGAAGACAGACGGACAGACACACTTTGTGGCAGGAAATCAAGCGCTTTGCACGCTTTGACCCTGAGACAGAAAGGTCATAATTAGCAGTACAGCAGGCTGCCTGACTGTCACCTGTCATGGAAATGCACGTGGGTAAAGAATATGAAATATATATATATATATATATATATTATTCAAGAACCTCCCTCACCCGTCAAAAAGAAAATCACACACTGAATACATCGCCATCCAAAAAACATGCAATTTGCTGCATTTCACAAACACAGCGCGAGGGTGGCATGGCACACCCGAAATGCATGCATGAACAGATTTTGACATGCCAGCCTAACAAGAATGGAAAATACCCGCACAGTAAACAAGACATGCAGCCAAGGAGTAATAAATGCGATTTTAAAAGGCTGCCCGCGTCCCCTTGGCGGGCTGGCACTGCGGACCTCACTGCGGGCACCCCGACCCAGGGGTCCCTGTACATCCACGCAGGATACAGCTCCCTCGGGGGTGCCCGAAAAATAAAGACGATTGCAGTCTGACAGCAGTAAACCCGTACCTGATGCGGGTCATTTTACACACAGGGGGACACAAAGTTTCGAGCATGAAGAGAAAAACGTGTTGCATGGATGAGGAAAATAAAAGGCATTAAGTTGGTTAAAGGTGAATTCGCTGCTGGAAAAGAAGACAATGCCCTGCATCAGTAAAGACGGCGAGGATGATCAGTATTCGCGGGGCAGGAATCAGATCGGACTGTCAGTAACACTAACACAGTAACGCGGTCCCCAGCGCCGGGCTGGGCACCGATACCGGGAACCAGACTGTCCTCAGTCAGCAATCAAAGCGCTTCGTGGGTGAAGGAAACTGCCTCCGACATGCAAACCGCCTCCGACGGGGAGAAACGTGCCCTTCGGTCCCCCAAATAAGGAGTGGAAAATAAACTTGAAAACAAAAGCGATCCTACAAAAAAATCCCTGGTTATGTCAGGTGCTCACCCTGCAAGTCTGACCGAGACGGGACCAGGCTCAGATCAATGGGGTTAGCAGATGTATGTCCATCACATAAAAACATCAAGTCTGCTCCGTCTGGGTCTGCCGCTGCACAGGGGACCCAGACTGCATTTTAATATTTTGCGACTGGCAACAAAGAGGCAGCTCGATGTGCAATAACCTGATAACAGTTTGCATGCACTGAGCTATGAGGGAATATCTACATGCTTTTCGTTCACTTTGCTAAACACAGGGACGGGGGTGTCATCCTGGGATGGCCCCCGGTTATAACCCAAATACACACACACACACACACACACACACACACACGTACCTGCCGGTGTGGCGCCGAAGATCCGGACCACCGGCACCCTCTTCACCTCGCTCTCCCTGAAATCCGAGTAGCAGACGTCCAAGCCCTGCAAGGGACTGGCCAAGTAGTAATCAGCGCTGACGATGCGGACGGCAAACATGATGGCCGCGGCAGAGACCGAGGTCTAGGAGCAGGCAGGACGGGCAAAACTGGGCAGCATTACACGGAGGGGGGGAAAAAAAAGATTTCTTTGTCCCGTTCACAATGCTGGCGAGTAGGTTGTAGGTGAAAAAATATCAACACCTATTTACGTACGACAAGCAAAAAAAAGCATGTATTCTCATGGAAGAGCCTCGCGGGGGTATGCCCCTGGCAGAAACGCAATTCCTCTGCTACCTAAGTAAGGCTGATCGGCTCTACAGCTGTCCGGATCATCCCGAAATGGTGGTGCTCCCCCCCCAGACAGCAGCCGCCGTGTTGCTCTCTATACCGGCGACGTCCGATCCCCGGGTAGCAAACTACGAGCGGGCGCCCATAAACAAAACGATAACGTGCTCGCCGACAGGCGGTGCGGGAACTACAGAGAAAGCACTTTCCTTTCACTCTCGCCGTGCCCGAGGTTTAGCCCAGCTCCATGCACACATTTTATTCTCCCCTCTTCTCCTGCAGGCATTAATCTCTCGCTCCCCTAATCTGTCGCGGTGCTGGGCGGCCAGTCCTTCGTGGGGAAAATCCAATGTGGCAGCTCACCCGTCCCTGGCTGTACGGCTCCAATGTGCCATTACAGACATTGTTTCCCCCTGTCTCTGTAATATGATCTCGGCACTCCTCGGTACCCCTAATCAACACCATTCCCCTCGGCAGACCCTCCCCTAAAGTCCGCCTCCGCTGCTCAGCTACTGACACACTGCAGTATTCTCCACAACACGCAGGTCACTGTAGCCATAATCCGCGCCCGCGAGCGAGACGCTGGAACCGTGCGGCATCCGGCCGTCTCATTGGTCCGCCCGCGTCACCATGCGCGTCTCTGATTGGTGCCCGATGTACTGCGGCGGGATTTCTGCCAACCAGAGACATAAATTACACATCGGGACTTTCGGTTTTCACCTTCTAGTTTAATTTCTCTTTTCAGTTTAAGACAACGTTGAACAAAATAGAACCTCATTGGCTTTCTTGTCCGTTGATTTCATGTCTTGAAAATTGAATACGTATAATTAATGCTGTCAGTATTGCGAAAACTACGACGTTTAATGCCAAAATACCAAATACGGCTCGATAGCCTCGTGTTCGGATCCAATCGGATGTGCATCAGTAAATTAACGTTCCGCCCTATCAAAGTATAAGCCAATAATAACGCAGGATAATCTGACAAAGCAACCAATAAAAACGATGGCTGCTGTTGATTCCTTGCTAACATTGCAGAGCAAGCTCAAATATTGGAGACGCAAGGCACCCTGCTGGCCCATACTTCAGCTATTGGCTCTTCTTAATGGCCAGCATTTTGATCGACTGTTGTGTCGACAAATGGGATTGATCTACAGAGTATTTACTTTTTCGCAATAGCTCCTCCCTCTCTCTTGGTGCTTGATTGGATTGTTGCTCTCGCCCTATGCGCTGACTGGGTGTGAGACCACGCCGTTCGAACGCGACACGCTTCCGGATAAAAGAGGGAGAGAAACTTAACACATACCCGCCTAACCGGTTGTTCATGCGAGACGACCGTCTGGGGGGAAGTAAATGTTTCCTACTGTCTTCATCACAGTGATTTTCCTACGTTCTAATAAAAATATGCTTTGACAGATAAAAATGTAATTTGCATCCTGCCTGTGATGAAGAACCAAAGTCTCCTTTTATCAGTCCATGGGCTTTTCTTTTGCGGGAATGGAACTGCAGTTTAGTAGCTTTTATTTAGACTGTAGACTCATTGTCCCAGTAAGCATAAACATAACCCATAAGGTAAATGGTAAACCTACAATTAAATAAAAGCACATAAATGAGAAAGTGAGAAAACTGATTTTGGGGAAAGCAATAGATGAAAGATTTCCCTGTGGTATCCCTGTGGCAACTATATACACATTTAATAATACCTGTGATATTTTATCATTTGATGTATCATCAACTATTTAACAGTGATATCTTTTAAGATTTCCGGTTCTGAATCAAACAATTCATTTGGGAAATTATCAAGAGCAGGGATGGACAGAAAAGGGCCGCTGTGTATGCGGGCGAGTTTTAATGTAACTCCCTAATTATATTACTAATTAGAGGACTGACTGGCTGAAGGGTCCTCACACCTGGGTTTGAACAGCTGGTCTATAGGTTATCCCAAAAACCTGCATACACATCGGCCCTTTGCGGATAAGATTGCCCAAAATTTGTACATGTGGCTGTTTCACTATCAGAAGGGATGTATCCATTTGTACATCTGAGTATTTTCTTGCATGGTCTGTTTGCTTTCTGTACTGTCACACATCTTTAACAGCTACGCCACCTGCTGTCCATCCAGTATGTGACTGTGTGGTTCCTGCCGCAAATTCTTAGGAAAAGCCGGGAGAGACCTCAGTCCTGGGGGGTGGGACGGGGGCTGTATCCTCATTTCCTCCAGAGCAGGTTAGCCCTCTGCTTGCCATTTACTTCCCTGGCAAGGTTCCCATCCGCGTGGTTCACGTGAGGGCAGTTTGCAGAGCTCGCGGGTGTGCAGGCGCTCATCTGGGCTATCCATATCAGTTTCATCAGCTGCCTCGGGAAACGGTATCGTACATAAATATGCAGAATCGACATCATGCCATGTATTCGTCTTCCAGCTATAATCATACGTTAGCGCGTTCTCGTGTTAATGTACGATAAAACTCACTATAGAACAAAGGCATCCCGCCCCAATTATCCTTCCAAAGCAGAGGAGCCTAAAATAGGTTTATAGAAGAATCAGAAGGAAATTTCTCTGGCACGACATCACAGATTTAATGTGAAACACTGCAGCAGTGCAGGTCACATGGCGAAGGGGCTTTTTCTTTGCTGTCATAAGATGCCAGATTCGCTGCGAGGACGGAGCAACTAATGACTTCCTGATGATGAAAAACGGTTAATTTGTATTTAGTCTGGGCCAAGGGGGGGGGGGGGGCCTGGCAGACCACGGTGTGAGCTGACCTTGACGGGGGTTAGCCTGTGGTAGACGGGGAGCTGGAGGCGGGCCTAGCTGGTTAGCCGCACCCCCCCAGGGCTCCACTGCACTTTGGAGCTGCGGGAGATAAGGAGACCGCTTTCTCCTGGAAAAGTTCAACGGCTGGGTTTACTACCAGAATGCAGTTTTCAATAGGCTCAGTCTTTACTTCTGGGGAAAGCAAATACACAAGTTTAATCAGTCACAGGTAGGAGTGGACTATGCATGGTTACAGTGGGCTTTTGTTCCACTGTGCAAAATGGTCCGTAAATGCTGACCAATTTCTATGTCTGACATATAGATACACATAACTAACCACTGGCATTAATCTACGCTCCTGTCCTGCAAAAAGCTCAGTACATATTTTCACCTTTATGTGGCAGAGCTGTGGGCAATAATCAGTTACATGTCGCCTGATAAGGTGACAGCTTCCATTTCAGCAGAAAAGAAAAACACAAAACTGAAAGCCTTCTCTTCCCCTTGTCTGTCAAACCTGGGTTTTGGCTGCAGATGATAAGGTCGAGATGTATGCAGGTACGTGGAGGACCATTGGGGCAAAACCATGGAAGGAGGAAACCACAGAAATGATGTTGGATGTTGCAAGTTACCAGATGGATCGCTGCGATAAGCACATACTTGCACAGTGAATACGGCTGTCATGGAAAACGTTACAATTAAAAGACAGTCACGTGACACGCAAAATCTCATCGTGGATGTTTTGCAAGTTAATGAAGTCTGTATTTTTAAGAATTGCTTTTGACAGTATGATTAAATGAACTTTGTGACTTATTACACGTCAGTTTAGAGATTTAGCGGGTTTGTTGCTCGGGGTGTACAGTTCTTCGACGAGTCTTCCTGTCTATCACGTGAACAGCAGAACAATGTTACACTTTCATTCATTATTTGTTTGCCGTTATGACTACTGTGATGCTTTTCTACTGGAAGCGCTAACAGAAATAAAGAAACGCGATTTTTCTCGTACTGCTGTGAGATTTCCCGTTCACCTTATAGACATGCCTCATTCAAACATATCTGGTTGTTGTCTGCGAAGCATCAGGCTACTTGCTCGCTATATAATCTTATTATTTCAGCCATGCACCCATCAACACGACTCATTAGAGAGATCTGGAAAATGTCACACACATAAAAACACTACCCAATGATACAAAGAGGAGGCAATGATAATCAGCCAGGAAGGACCGAACGTGATCATGAATTCCGTGAAGAATGTAGTCAGAGTGCCAGCAACGAAATTGCGCCATCTTCTGGCCGATTGTTTAATGACAGATGTATAAATGATAGACCTCGAGCTCTTAAAGACCTTACCTGACCAATCCAGAAACACTTTCTTACAGTTAGTTCCATCCCTCACTCTCTGTGATTATCTGAACTAGCTACGCACCTCTTGAATCTATACAACTGAGTTCCAAATCAGTTAGTGACAGTTTAATGTTGACACAAAAATTCAATTGTATTTCAGCAAAAAGCAATTAGAAATTATGGTGATGACACAAATGCAGCACAGATCTAAAGCAAGAATTGTAATCAGTAGTAGAAAAAATGATATTACAGCTAATGTCACTGCACAGACATCAAAACGCAGGTCAGACTTAGCATAGCTTACTTTAATGCTGCTGTGCACATGAATACATCTTAATGTGTGCAACCATTTGCGATTTACAATCAGCGATCTATGAAGCTAAATCTCTGTAAAGCGTTCGGTGGTGACTGGAAAGAGAGATCTGATTACAAACGGCCGGTCGAGATGCATGTGGAGACGTGTGTTAATGCCAGGTGCCCGTGGATATACTTAACCCTGCCCGCTAGTGATGGGAGCACCCAGGACGCATGTTAATACCACTGTGAACTGGACCAGATGGACATGGTGGCTGAGGGTTCGACGTCTGCGACAGCACGGGTTAAAGGCCGTCTTCGAGGGCTGATCAGTGACATGATCATTCTTTCAGCTGTAGGATTTGAACGTGCAATATTCCAGAAACTGGCTCAGATTCTTAACCTGCTGAGCCCCAAACTCCCTATCTGGGGGGGGGGGGGGGCTGCATTGACCAGGTGCAGCCTGGGACTGCAAGCAGGGGTCTGTTATCATCAAAGCAAAATGCTGCTTGGCCATAATGATCGTTGACCTGCTCCTACACAGATCCACTACATCACTAAGTGTTCTAAGTGTTTGCTGTCATGGTAACAGTGGAAATAACAGACCTGAGGTGTCCAGATGGAACATGTCTGCTTCAAGATCAAATGCGCAAATAAACCCAGCAAAGCATCCAAGTATTTCCATGAGCAGTGGATACTGAGATCTAAGATAAGAGATCCAAGATCCAAATTAAACACAAAACCGAAAACTTCAATCAAACATGAATAATTGCACAGTAGACTGGGTTCCAGAAATTGATATCAATTTATTAAAATCAATCTTTTAAGCTTTATAAAAAAAATTGGTAACAAAATATGTCAGTCCCTAATTAAAATACTTTCATTGCCATTGGACACGTACATAGAGCCTCACGCTGCCATATTGTAACTTGAGTGGAAATGAAGAGGCTTCCTGTGTTTACTTTACAGGCAGAACCTAAACACATTTTAGAGAAGTTCTAAGTGGCTCAAAACACAGATCATTAGTGGCACAAGAAATGGATTCTGTCATTTTGTGGTCAACCAAAGCTCCCAATTGTGAAGATTTTAGTTTGTGTCTGCATGTTGATATTCATGTGACTTATCAATAGTATTTTTATTAAAGACCCAAACGACAAATGAATGGGCTGGCGCATACAGTGAAAAAACTTTCTAGACATCCATTATTCATCTTCAGTACATGCAAGCAACTAGCAACTACATTATATCGTTTTTCTAAGAGTTTGAGATACTTTTTCCTCCAGGAGAACATCAGCCAAACTCATTCTGCTTAGGGAGTTTAGTGAGAACAATGTTGACGGGATCTCTGCTCGTGGTGGTCCTGTGGTCCACCACAGAGAAGACTTTCATGGTGCTCTGTGTGAGAGCAGAACCCACCTGCCTGACCCGGGTACCACAGCTAAGCAGGTGCGCCATCTCCTGGCGGAACTGCCTGCTGACCACGCAGTAGAGAATGAAGTTGGTGGTGGAACTGAGGTTTTGCAGCATGTTGGCCAGGTCGCTGGCCACGTTGATGGGCAGCCCATAATCGTCGCGGTTGAAGTCCTCACGGTTGTACACTGTGCGGAGGACGCAGTAGGTGACGAATCGGGGCGTGCTAAATGCCACAAAGGCTGCAGACACTGTTCCCAGGAGCAGGACACTTCTCTGAACTCCACCTGCGGCATTTCTCCCAGAAACCTTCATGGCTCGAAGGTCCTCCTTCGTGAAGAGGCGGTGGGCCTGCAGCATGTGGCTGACAATGAGCGAATTGAAGAGGACGACGAGAACGATGGGCAGCCCACTGGAGAGGAAGGTGGTGACCCACACCACTGTCGTGGAGTAGGGACCCTCCAAGTAGAGGCACCGGGGACCAGAGATGTTTACCCCGTCTGGCAAAGTGATGTTGATGCTCACAACAGCGTTGATCCAGCACATGGGAATGGAAGCCAGGTGGGAAAGTAGGACAATGGTCACACAGATGAGCACAGCTGTGGTGTGAGTCTGGCGCCACCTGCTGGCATAGGTGGAGCTCAGCACCAAGTAGCGCTCAATGGTGAAGGCCACTACGATCCAGGAGGAGCTGTAGAGGGAGCCGAACTGCAGGAAGGTCAGGATGCTGCACCAGGGGTGCGAATGCCAAAAAGGCTTCTGCTGCAGGAACGTCAGGGTGAGGTCCAAAAGGATCACCCAGAGGACATAAAAGGTGTCCATGATGATGAGGAAGCCCAGGTAAACGATGGCGGTCACCGACATCCCACATTTACGGAAACAGACCATGTAGAAAGTGAAGAGGTTGGCTGTTGAAGACAAACACAGTTCTAATCGCAAAAAAAAAGCCCAGAGTCTTTGTACGGCACTATTTCACATCGTAATCACAGCCACTTTTACTTTTAAGCTTGTGGCCATATTCATATGTGTGTCATTTACTATTGAATTCCAGAGATATGAAAGCTGAATGTAATATATACATAGCAGTTGAATAATGACAGGCATTATGTACACTATTTTTATATGGGGACTTTAGGAAAAAAAACAGGTTCAAACCTGGAATTCCCAAAGCACACAGGAGTGGGTAGTAGACTTTCTGAATGGTGATGAAGACATCCATCTCTCGGTGCTCCACAGCAATAGCAGCTCACATGCTAATGTTTACAATAAAACCATTACCGTCCGAGATATGATAGCAGTATAGGTTTAAGATAAGAGGTACCAGCAAACAGTCACTACAATAAAAGATAAATGTCTGTTATTACATCACACAGCTTACATGTCATTTCCCTTGAACTAATACAGGAAGTGTCTTTTTTTCCCCTTTGAATCGCTGCATTGCCTGCACGATACTGTCACGATAATACAAGCCGTTTTTGTTGTGTTTCAGCGGTTTGTATTTTGTTTATATGGACAACCTGAAAGTTAAAATCTAGTCAAATCAGAATGTTTTGAGGACCACTTTTCCAGAATAGATGTTCTCAATTCAGCAACAATATTCTGACCTTTGAATTGCTTTAGATACTAACACCGTACCATAATCGTACCAGGACTTTCCTAACCTAGAAAATATTTTAGATTTTTCGGTTAGGACGATTACCAAAATTATCTTCATGAAAATTAAACTATGAACCAAGCAAGACTGATGGCATTTAAAAGTTCATTGACCAAATGCTTTATTGTGTTAATTAGTCTTATCCAACACCGAGCAGATATTAATGTAAACACTTCATTGTTGCACTGGAAATAAAACTAATTGTGATTTTTTTTGTAACTTAGTTAAAATTTGCATATGAAATAACGAATCTAGGGCTTATGCTGGTTCGGTCATGGGGCCCATAAGCAACAAGGTGAATAAATTCACTTTAAATCCACAGCACACCTATGTCCAGGAACTGGCGAGCGTGTCTTACGGATCAGAGTTTTCGGAGGCGACGATGGATGGAGGTTCAGACGCAGCTTTGCACGCTCGTCTTTGGGGGAGAGTAAAATCAATCGAGACAATGCTGTTATTTACAGGATAGATTAAACAAGGTATAATGAGAATAGTGGGTCAGCATTCACTCCGTCCTTCGCATGAACTTAACAGGATGATCATGAGTATCCTGTCAGTGATGATGACAGCAATGCGGTCCCCAATCTGCTAGCAGAGATTTCAAGGCAGCCAGATTATAAAATTGACTTTAAACCGAAGTATTTTCCTTGATCCATATTTACATTTGTTAAAGTAAAATAAACTTATAATTTCATTTATTTACTGAGTAGTAATGAATTGGGGGAAAAAACTTACGCCACTCTGATAGATGTGAAGAGCAACCGTTCGCGCCGAAGGTGCTGAGATACAGAGGCAAGATGAGGGAGGATCATTTAAAACGCCGGCAGGACCGGGCTCCGATCAATAAGGCGCTAGGCGGAGTCGGCGCAATCAGGGCGGCAGCGACACATGGCAGGAAAAGCGGCACCTCGCTGTCTCTCCGTCCTACGGCCAGGAATTGATCCGTGTAATGCGATGCGTTTTCCGCGTGATGGCGTATTTATCGTGGACCAGATGCCACGCAATTATTCGCCTGTGCGAAAAAAAAATTATTTACACTTAAGTGCATTACATTGGTAGACTAGACTCGGACGCTACAGCAAGCCCTTAGCAGTGTTTCTGGAAAAGCTTTTACGGAAACATGCTTATTAAATAGAATGGAAAAGAGCCACACCGTGATTCCGACCCCCTCTACTGGGAATAGATGGTTGCTGCAGCCTGCCTGAAAGTTAATTGTATGTCAACGTTGAACTCAATTAAAAACGAGATAAGTATTGAATGAAGAATAAAAATCCGTCACCTTGACTGATTCGTGCTGCTGGACAGCGCTGGTTTGTGAATACACAGCTCTTGTCCCAAAGGTTCTGTCCATCTCACATGCATCAGATTCTCTCCATCTTTAAGAAAGACCTCAAGACATGTCTGCTCTATTCATTCCTCTTACAGCCCGATTCCTCTTCACAATTCCTGAATGTTCTTAATGTTGCACTTCTGGCCTTTCGATAAGACTTATTCTGTTCTTTCTGTTAGCAGGGCTTTGTGTAGCTCCTGCTCCAATACTGCTGACCCTCATACCTGGTGTAAGGAAAAGGAGTAAAGATGCCCCAGAGTTCTTGGTTGGCCATTTGAATAGTGTCAGCAATTTATAAATCACGGGTAGGTCAAAAAAGCGGCAGTTCCATTTAGCACCACTAGGGTGATTAGAAAGTAACTGAATTTTTAGCCTTCAGAAAGTCTCCTGTCCTGCTTCTTCACTCACACCATCTATCCCTGGTACCTTGCAGGGGAGGGGTCTTTTGGTGTATAAAGAGGGCAAAGAACTGCTTAACCTTGACCACACTGTGTCTAGAGGGGGAGGGTCACCTGTCACCGAACCAGACGGCTCAGGGAGCCAAATGTGAAGACCAGGTTCTAGATCAAGGGACACCTAGCGTCCAAGACGGTGACCACTACAAAGATGAGTGTGAACTCCTGCGCATAAAGGTGAGAATCAGAGGGAACTTGCGGCCACCTCCTTCCTTACGCCCTCCTGCTACACTCGGGTACCTTTACACAATTCAATGAAAGCTACCTTCTGGAGCAGTGAAGATCTTCACCTTGCAAACAGGACGTATGCAGATCGATGTCGGACATGATACAATCTACACACGGTGTCCATGGCAACAAAGCAGGCTATATTCCAAAAACAGACCACTAAATTGAAAAGAGTGTAAAATGTTTATTGTCCTCATTTTTAAATGGCAAATTACTTATTTCACAAAAATAATGTTAAAAATGGAACATAGAGAAATAATGAGAAATAAAAGCCATGGACAGTTATATTAAAAACAAAATGTGAAATTAAAAAAAAAAAAAAAAAAAAAAAGATGAAGCTGTTTGACAGGCTGCAATTTTCCCTGATCTTGTACGGTGTCCAACTTAAGCTCAAGTCTAAACTCTAACCTTTGGAACCAACCATATGCTAATTGATCAGTCGATCCAGGACAGTTCGCACATACTGGTTACACACACTAGGAATGCAATATTGATTTATAAAACAATGAAAGAAGAGGCCTGGCAAAGAGGTCAGGACAGACATGGGCCGTGTGCTGCAGGACTAGCGTGGTGCTTCTGGAGCTGTGCCACATTCTGCAGGCCGTTACGAAGCGATTCTTCCTGTAACGTGAATGAAGACACAGGATCCACTGGAATGGCCGTCAATCGGACACTGTACACAAGTTAAAAAAATATTTTTCCCTGCTTAAATAAACTGCAAGTCAATCCCATATACACACCTCTTCCATCACTCCAGTTTTAAAGGCACCCAGAGCTGATGTCTAGATGCATACGCAGCCCTTCTGAGTGACACGGGGCCGTTCACACGCAGACTTCTTGCATTTCAAGCCGTAAATACAAATAATCCTGACACAATCTCACCAGCCTAACGTCTATCACCTTGGAAGAAACTGCCTTTTTACAATGATAGGCCAACAACAAAAACTACTTCTAACAAAAGCTGGAAAATGAGGGAGAACTTTGTCATACTTGGCTGAAACTCCTGCATATCTGAGGATGTAGCGAATAAGCATGTAATGCAGGGACCACTTTTCTTCCTAGGAGAGAAGGGCGATTTCTCTCTCTTCACATATTGTGGGCATTACGCTACCCAAGAACTATCCTATGAACGAGAAAGCGGGTTGGAGTTAATGCCCAGGTCAGAAAACCTCAGCAGGTTAATTGGTTTAAAAAGAGTCGTTACCTTCATTATTCTTGTTATTTATTGTCCCAGATGAAAATAAAGCCTGTAGCAATATATATATATACACATATATATATATAAAAAAATTAAGAAAACAAACAAAAAACAAATATAAGTGGTCAAGTAGCTTTGTATTTACACTGCGCACAGGCAATTGCTCATCAAATCACATGGCAGCCACCCTAGAAACCAAGCCC
>JAODKF010000045.1:3470912-3481861 GCA_026779585.1 Mormyrus proboscirostris | reverse complement strand
GTGGGGGGGGGGGGGGGGGGGGGCAGCACTCACAGGCAGTGACACCATTATGTCATAGCAGCTCAGTGTTAAACCAAAGCAGCTACAGGAAGTTGATGCTCGCAGTGGTGCCTGCAACTGTAACATGGGCCCACTTCGAGTGGCGCGCGTGTCCTGCATATGACAAGCGTTTATTCACACAGGACGTGTCAGGGGAGGAGAGAAAGCAGAGCAACTGAGGTGACAGAGCAGAGCGGCTCAGGACCCTGCGTCAAGCGGCAGCAAACTAAGATTACAGGCCAGGATGCTGATTTTGTAGGTCACGCATGTTGACTGCATAGACAAATGGGACTGCAGTGATATTCTACTGTTGTTATTCTGGTTGATGCCTCAGTCAAGGACCATTTTAAAACACACAATTCCACACGATTCTCAAAGTAGACTTCAAATAATGGCACAGACTCTGAATAGACTACTTTGCAGGTACAAAAAAAGTAAATTTACTGATAAAACCGATCAGATTTCAGGCTTGGATGGGGGGGCTGCAATCAATCCACCTTCGTCTGCAATCCCACCGATAAAATCTGAGCGAGGGCCCACAGCCCCGAAGAGAGAGAGAGAGAGAGAGAGAGAGAGAGAGAGAGAGAGAGAGAGAGAGAGAGAGAGAGAGAGAACGCAGTGGCAGCCCACGTTTCCTGTTCCCATCACCCTCCGTGGCAAAGTCGTCACCATTTCCATCATCCATGGCGCCGAGGAGAGAAAGCTGAAATGTGGGGTCCAGGAAGCGGTGTTGGGTGGGGGGGCGCTATTGTTCTTCAGGTGCTACGATTTCCTCGGCTTCCTCCATGCTGGCTGGGGCGGTGGCTGCAGTACAGTAACTCAAGGTCAAGGGTGGGAGCAAGGAGGCCAGTGAGATGGCGAGCAAGCGGGCGACACACAGACACACACACACAGACACGCAAAGACAGACATACAGACAGACACACACACACTGTCCACCCCCAGGCATCCCTGTGTCCCGTCCACACCACCCGGTGCTGCGCCAATGCAGCCCCCGCTCTTGACGCCCCAGCGCAAGGTGGCCCAGGATAAGGATGCTTGAGAAAGCAGTGAGGCCGACATGGTTATCGTTCACGTACGGGGGGGTGGCTTTGCGAGCGCCTGCACACCAGTGCCAGTATGCAGCTGTCTGTAGGAGGGGGGGCGGGGGGCTGGAGGAACAGGGTGCACGCAGCCCCATTGCAGACTCTTATGGACATCTGTCATTTGCGGGTTACAGAGTTCTCCCCCTCAGATTAAAACAAACACCATGCTTCCTAAGAGAGTGTTTTGCTATAACAAAGCGCTTGCCATTTCCGAGCACGAGGCCACTGCTGCAGACAGCGAGCTGGGGGGGGTGGGGGGGCTTAACAGCTGTAAATAACAGCACACGCACAGCACGCCCTGCTCCGGGGCCAAGGTACAGCCTGATACACCGTGTCTTTCATTATTCATGAGACTGCAGTGAAAGCCTCCTGGCACAGTGATAAAACGCCCCCCCCATACAGACAGAGATGAGCCGCCCCAGCCTCCCTGTAGCCTTCACTGCTGGAGCCATGTTTGTAGCGAACGGCGGCCCGTGTTTCTCAGCTAGCAGCCAAAAGCCAGCTGCTGCACTCGCAGAAGAAAAAAAGGCTAGTGCTTCATGCTCACTGTTAGAAGCAGGCCTCAACGGTGCCTAAGACAGGAGAGTCACAGCAGGCTTCACCAGGGCCTAAGACAGGGGAGTCACAGCAGGCCTCGGAGTAGTGCCTAAGACAAAGGAGTCAGTGTAGGCCTTGTTAGTGCTTCAGATGCCTGAGGTGGAGTCAGCGCAGTCTATGCTGGAACCTGAGAAAGCAGAGTCGACTTTGCCAGTGCCTAAAGCTGAGTCAGCACTGGCCTCGTCAGTATTTAAGAAGACGGGCAAGCAGGGTGACCTGGCTCAGATGGCGTTATGCCTTTACTCTAAGCCGTTAACCGTTTTGCAGAACACCAAGCATCATGGGGCCACTACTGCTGTCCACCTGGCATGCTGAAGCCCGCTTCCCCTTCAAGACCTTCTCACTGCACATCCGGCAGAAGCCGGAGTATAGTGCAAACCACAGTGGCAAAGCCATCATCGCACCTCTTTTGCACAAGCGATGACATGGCTGCGGCACAGCCCATCGGGGCCTTTCCAGAAGCCCGTCTACGGTTTGCGAGTGTGACCTCGAACAGCATGCATTCAACAAAGCAGCCCATATCCTGCAATCAATTGAAAAAAAAACTCCTCCTGGGTCATCAGCTAAGGCCAAATGATATACCTAGTAGCAGTCAGTCAGACATGAGAGTTTCTAAACAGTATTTCTTAAAAGTAGACAGAATTACATTGAAATTGCTTGGGTTAACAGTAGTATGTCACTGGCATAAAAGATTATGTATTAGTTTTAAAAAAACCTAGAAGCATTTTGTGACAACAATGACCACAAACAGATGCAACAACATCCTGAAGAAATTCTAAAAATAAATGGTTCTCTTTATCTTTGGGTACAGAGTTTCAATGTGATTGAGAAATGGGTTCAACTGCATTAGTGTTTACGTCGTGCCTTTCCTCATCAGAGACCACAGAGCCAGAAGTGATTCAGCATTTGAATCCATGATCTGATCCAAATTAAAAGCAGACCTCTGTAACACCATTAGCATCACACACTTTAGGGACAGGCCAATAGAGGAGAGGCAGAAACAAAGTGGTTACTGAAGGGAAAGGCAACTGGCTGTCCAACAATAAGGGGTAATGGTGACGTCAAATTTCTGGTGCTATGTCATTTAACAGAAATAAAAGAATCCAAATGTAAACCCAGAGTTTTATTTTACTGGAACGAGGGACCAAAACAAAACAAAAACAAATCTAGCATGACAAACATCTGTGTAAACAAGTCAGCAGATCAGCATATACTTTAAGAGCGAGATGTGATGTGGCCTGGTTCATACAGACAGTTACAGCAAGGTAATCTGGGCTCAGAAGGTAACATTAAATGCAAGTCTTAGGTGCCAAACGCAGGAAGGTGGCAGAGTAAACAAAGTGAGAGAGAGAGAGAGAGAGAGAGAGAGAGAGAGGTGGGACACCTTCAGAAAGGCAGATCCTGACAGACGAGGTCCATGAGAGAGTGACAGAGACAGCTGCAGCCTCGCATTGCAGCCGGAATGCAATGGCACGCCAAGTGATTGTCTGGTTTTCTAATATATTAAAATGTTCAAATGGAGCCTTTCACTGACCATCCAAACTGAAAGCGCCCATATTACGGAGGGTGACAAACCTAAGCAGAAATAAAGCTGTAAATCCATTATGACAAGGATGCCGCTCATAGGCATCTGACAAAAGATCTGCCTGAAATCTACTGTCCCACTTTCACTGAGAGAAAAACTACTTAGACAAATTCACAGGAAGTGTCAGGACCACAGCTGCCTGTTACAATTTAGTGTTAACGACACTGACGATAGTGACTTCAGATTGTTGGGAGAAAAATTAACAAATCAATGTTCATGACAATCTACCAACATATTACAGAAATGTATAATTTCAATAAGACCTGACAGTCCCTCGCTGTCACACACATACATACACACACATACCTTTTTGGGAATTTCTGAATTCTACGCTTTTCTTGATTCCCAGCCCACACCCCACTACTCAAAAAGAAACGGCGGAGAACAAAAGATCTGATGCCTGGGGTAGGGAAAAGTCTACGTCTGAGGCGCTACATGTGAAAATATTCTCATTATTTGTTCCCACAACGATGACAGAACAAGAGCCTAAAAAAGGAGCATGTCAGTGGGATTCATTATATCTATCACCATGCAATGAAAAAACACAAAGAACAACAGATGTACGCCGTTAAGGCAAACAGAGTTAAGACCGTGACACCGCCCCCCCCCCCCCCCCCCAATTAAGCCCCTTTTAATTAAACGTGACACATTTCAGTCCCTCGGACGGCTGACATCAGCGGCGCTGCCGTGTGTTCCATCAGCAGGGAGGCAGAGACACCTCCCCACACAAAGCACACTTGTGTTCAGTTGCCAAACGTGCCCAAAATGACACGTCTGAGCCCAAGAGGGGGGACCCCACATGACAGCTGCAGCTACAGAGTTTGGACGGTGTTAGGACAGTGTTTCCCAGTCAAGTCCTCGGGGACCCACAGACAGTCCACGTTTTTGCCTACCGGGAGCCTGGAGGGAGCAAAAACGTGGACCGGCTCTGGGTCTCCAAGGAACGGACTGAGAAAAACACTTGCCAACAAAGGCAAGATGCCCAGTCACTCCACCACATGGATGGTCAACAGTTCGGTCAGCCCTGGTGCAACCAAACTGCTCCCCTCCAAAACAACTGTCACCAAAAAGGCAGCTTGGTCTCACCTCGGGATTTAGGAAGCAGTATTTTCTGTTAAGTATTCCTCAACTCGTCTCTCTGTGTACAGAAAGAGCCAGTTGGAGAAACTGGGCGGGGGATATGATCACTATGACACCATGCGTCTTGGGATGTGAACCTGCAAGTTGTAGGTCACAAGGCCATGTCTTTCATTGCCATTCCACTCCTCTATTTTACAAAACTATCAGCATGGACAGAGTGCTGCTATGGAAATCAAGGCAAACCTGAGATTAAACTAAAACGAAGCCTGATAAGTTAGCTGGCTCATTCATCAAAGCTGGACATGGGCAGCTTAAACTAGTTTTTCTGCAGTTCATGACAGTGAGGAGTTTCCCTCCAGAGCTACAGGAGCAGAGGCGCGCGCACACACACACACACACACACACGCGCACACACACACACACACACACACACACACACGCACACGCACACAGACACACACACACACACAGCACTCCTTTGTGCCTTCCCAGCTCTCCACAGCTTTGAGCAGACCCAACAGCTTATAACCACAAGGCTGACATGCTACAGTCCACAACACCAGCCACATGCCAGCTGACATGACCACCCTAACACCCCCACCACTGACCCACTGTGGATTGTGGTTCAATGCAAAAGAGGCCCCAACTGTGTGTGAAGCACATCATTACAGAAGCATCTGAATAAATTACCATCCAAGTCAAACGTCATTGCGGGCTGGGTAAACATTCACCTCCCGTGAGCTGGCACTTCCCACACGGCTCCATTTGGCTGAGCACCGGGGCTAAACGATTTCAGAAAAACATCTAATCGCGATTTTCTTGACAGATATTGTGACTGCGATTTAATTTGCTATATATCTATACATATATTTTTAAGTCAAGTTCAATATTCAGTGACCACATGAGATGGAATTAAAATATTAAAATTAACAGAGAACAAACAAAATTATCACAAAAGCTGTGACTGTGTTAAGTTAAAATAATAATGAAAAAAAAAATTCCAGTAAAGAAAAAGAAAAAAAATACCTAACGCTGCTTGAACCTCGAATAGCAGGACCATTCTATAGACAATTCTGACCAGGAAATAGGCAGGTCATTCTCTTATAGCTCAGCACCGTGAATATGTTTTCCTTGCGGTTTGGGTTTCTTGTTTCTGGGCGTACACGCAGTCACCTTAGGCCACCTTTTTGGTGAGCCTGGCACGCGACTCACATGGCCTTCTGATGGTGAAGAATGACTGCACACAAGGAGGATGGCATGAAGTGGTAAAACCATCCTCATGACAGTTTTAAACCCTGAATCAGACATACTGTATAATGCAAATCCTACACTGCAGCCTTTGTGATTTGAAAATCTGGTTGATAATTGAAATGAAATTGACAAAATTGCTCAGCCCTACTGAGCCTGAACACAGGACTACAAAGCCCGTTTGCAGACTGTCTCTACCCTCAGCAAACATCCAGCCTGCCTGCAATCAGACTGCAGCCTGTTATTGCTTGTGCAACTAATGCCCAGGGTGAAAATGTCAGAGAAAAGGATGACAAACATATGAAACCTTAAAAAGGCATCTCAAACGTGGCCGCAGAAGTCGTTATCAGAAAAGGGTATCGGGCCTCAGCAGGAAAGGGGACTCCAGGCTCAGGCAGAAAGCTGCGTAGAGCCCACCGCCAGTGCTTACAGCCGAGGCGGCCGCCAACTCATTAATCTTAAAAGTAGCATGCGAAAGTGGGCTATTTATTAGCTTTTTATTATGTTATTTATCTGCCCAGTAAGCGCACATTTAATATCAAAAAAATTTTTTGCATTAGAACATATGTAAATTAACAGTAACAAAAGCAAAAAAAAAAACAAAAAAACAATTTCTTCTGTTCTCCAAAAAGTTACTGATATCTTGCTGGATGGCTAGATGAACGTCGCTTCTGTTCCCAAATCTGGGTACCGCAGCCATTCCGTGTATTCATCAAATTTCAGTTTCCAATTGATCAATTAATTAGTTAAATGACTCAATGAAGTATTGATTAGCCAAACAGGGTGTGCCAGAGGTCAAGGAAAAAAAATAAAAAATACGTAAGTGTATTGGACGGTTGTTGCAAATATCGAGGTGACTTTAAGAGAGGTTTTGAAATGGCTAAGCTGACACGCTTTGACAGAATCTCATAGTTTTACACAGACATGAAGACCATTTAAACATTGGTTGCCACAGACTTTTGCACAGTGCTGTACTATGTTTGATCCCAGTCTTCTTCAGGATTAAACACGATCAGGAATGCTCCAGCAGCTCTCCTCCGGTTTATCCTCAAGTGTCCAGTTTGGGAATTAAGGTCGGCATGTCATCAGGGACATTTACTCCATTTGTTTTCATTAGCGTCACCTTTCACTGGTTCCTCTTAAGCAACCTTGTGCTTTGTTCCTCATTAAGTTCTCCAATTTCTTCTCATGACACAATTACCTCCTCCACATAAATGGCAATAACTTTTATAATATCAGAAAAACAATGGATTAAATGCGTAACCTGACTCGCCATCTACTCACATGCCATGAATTTCTGGAGTATTTTCATTCTGCTGTACTTATTTACTCATAAAAAATGTTTACACTAATATATATATTTTTTTCTTCAAAAGCCGACGTAACTGATAAACTGCCACACATGAAAACCCAGAAGATAAGCGCATCCAGCCAAGAGTGTATCACCAACTGCCTGGTCTGATTAGAGTCCGTAACAGCACAAGCCTCAGAAAAATGCTTCACCTCAATTTTCACAATTTCGACAGTGGAATTTGGCTTAAGGACCCAAAAAAAAAAAAACAGTATCCTTAAATGGGATATTCAAGCAAGTAGTACATGAGGTAGGGGGATCCCTGGACAGACTGACAAATCAAGTAAACAGCACCGTCAACAAAGCAAAACAATGGCTTTATAGCTCAGCACTGGCACCCTATTCTTCAGCCCCAGTTTTATTCCAGCAGCCGCCCCCACGCGGCCCAATCCGTGCGGCCTTCCCAGCCGCAGAGGGCGCAGCCCCACTGGCATTTTTCAAGATGTGCCACAGGCAGCAGTGTGAAAACAAGCCGGCCTTTTTGGGCCCGGCTGCTGCTTGCACGCCGCCTGACGGCAGCTGACGTCGGCCTTCCCCGTCGTTTTTGATCCGCTGCGGAACGACAAAGGCGGCCTATAGCCATCCGCTGAGAAACAAGGGGCCCTTATGCTTGCGCCCCTCGCCCTCGAATTTTCCATCGCTAATGTGGTCCAGTGGAAATTTTGCAGGGGATCTGTCACGTGCGTAAAGGCAGAGCGGACGCCTGCTACAGACCTCGCTGCAAATCAGGACAGCAATTAAATCTCCATAATCCCTACGTGTTGACTTCACGGCTGCATCCAGGCTGACAGTGGCTGGGGTACACGCTTTCTGCGTGGATGGGAGACTGTTTCACATGGGGTACGGCCAAGGATAATCCTAGGGCAGGGCTATTCAACTCAGGCCCTCCATTCCAAATCCAGGCCTTGTTTTCAGTTCCCCCAGGTAGTTAATAATTACTGATTCTGATTGGTCAGAGGCTTCACAACTGGCTCACAGGTGAAGGAAGGCTGGAAAAATCAGCAGGACTCGGCCCTTGTGGACCATGAGTTGAATAGCCCTGTCCTAGGGCAACACCAACCAATTGTGCAAGGGCGCCAGACACAAAGGCCAAATGAATGAATTGATTGTTGCCCCCCCACCCACACCGGCAAGTCCATAATAAGGGCGACGATCCGGGAACGCTGTTAGTCTTCCCTGGCCTGAATATGTACCTGTCAGGCCTCTCAGTGGGGCACTGAGGAACAGTGGAACCAGGCAGCACCCTCTGTTTGGTCTTCAGATGCCAGTCATGCCAGCCGATCAAACAGCAGTGGAGAGATGCCTCACTGTAATGAGTGTGTGCTGCTCAGAGCCACGCCCACCGAGTGAAGTACACGCAGAGCCACGCCCACCCAGTGAAGTACACGCAGAGCCACGCCCACCGAGTGAAGTACACGCAGAGCCACGCCCACCCAGTGAAGTACAAGCACATTATTTGGAATAAAACACTTTCATAGGTATGGCATCTACAGTCAACTGTAGAATCACACAGTGAATCAGCCTGGGAAGGACGGACAAGACAGAAAACAAAAAGCTATAACTGTAATTGCATAAAAACATATTTAAAATTAAGTCAGACGCATCTGGAAATAGTGGTAGAAAATTAGTATGTCTGAAGAGGATGGAGAAAAAAAGCAGCACCAACAAATCATGTGAGTGCAGCAGACCGCCAGGGCCCCACCCCTACAGCATGTATAAAATGGTTATGTTCATCTATGATGCTATTCTTATTTTTAAGGTTTTGTTGCCCACTTTGAGACCAATGCGTGGTATAACAAGAAATAATTACATATGAACCAATGTAGAATATGCGTCGAATCTGCACTGGAAGAGTGCTCCATAATTTGAATAAACACAAAATATATATCAAAAGACTTCCCTCTAACATTCAGAGAGTGTTTTGACAAAATCAGCTATATAAAGGTGTTAGCCTGTTGAATACTCGAAAAAGAAAATAAAAACCAAAGAATCTTAAAAAATGATCTGAAATGGTATGATGGACCAGTGATGGATCAATGGGGCTACAAGTCTTTGCAGCTGGAATTTTGCATGAAATTGTGATAGAGATACCATGCCATACTATACACCCTTAAAAAAAACAAGACTAACAAACATTTGATTACTCTCTAAAATTGTACAAAAGCGTACTGGAATTTTCATGCTACCACAAAGCGTGCCAATAGTGCATCTATAGGAACTGCAGATGTTTTACTATTCACTGACAGATTCATGTTGTGTTTTTCAGAACTGGTCTTCTCCAAGCTCCTCTATCAAGTGAGCAACAAGGCTGAAAGGCACGCAGACAGGATGTCAGCATCAAAACCGGAACAGGACCCTTCAGGCCACCTTCAGGTCCAACGGTGGCAGGCAAGGGCTGGCGAACTAAGCAAAGCGGGGCAGGGGAGAGATCAGTGGCTGCAATAAGACGAGAGTCCTGTAAACTGACCCACGCATGTTTGAAAGAAAGCAGGTGGGAGTCTCCTGACATTTCTCAGCAGCTAACGTGTGGCTGCTCGCATTAAAGCAGGTGGGAGTCTCCTGATATTTCTCAGCAGCTAACATGTGGCTGCTCGCATTAAAGCAGGTGGGAGTCTCCTGACATTTCTCAGCAGCTAACGTGTGGCTGCTCACGTTAAAGCAGGTGGGAGTCTCCTGACATTTCTCAGCAGCTAACGTGTGGCTGCTCACGTTCAGTCAGTTCTCCACTTTAAACACAGAGACTTGGAGGCGCCACCCACAGGCATTATGGGGGTGGGCAGAGAGAGCAGAGGTACTACCCCTCTAACTCATTGCCTGGCCTTAGAGAGGAAACTCCTGGTTTTGGTCATTCCAGCCTGCACGCGAAGACAATTTCCACAAAACCTCAATTGGGTTTCATTTTGCTTAGTGCCAAATCCTGCCTGTAGAGTAAACAACCCTTATTAAGATGGGGGGGGGGGGGGATGAATATTGAGAGAAAAATGCAAACAGATGTTAAGAAAACAAGCTGCAGCTGAAACAGACCAACAATGGTATGATTACATTCTCTTTAATCCCATTTTTTCCAAAACGTCCTTTGTTTTGCAGAAACAACGCCATTACCAAAAATAAAATAAATTAACTGAATACAGATTCTGGGGCCAAGGACCAAAGACATTAAGGTGATAACATGATTAAACTCAAGCGGGAAGACAGTGGCAATCTATGCCCCCACTTCTTCATTAGCATCAACTTCTACTTCCTTTACAAACTTTCGTAATGGATAAAGTCTTTCCATTTAACTGAAGGGAGAAAACATAGCTGTGACTCATCATCAGCGGTATTCTCCAGAATCGACCTCCACCCGGCTCGGTGCGTGTGGCGCGAGTGACCACATGTACGCCGAGCCACTGCGGCACTTCTGGTTAAGGTCACATGACTTCCCACGGGCTGCAGCTGTGTCACCATGCCATGTGTTTCCTCAGGTGTAGGACTGAAATGACCACTACACCAACTGTTTAGTCAGTGCCCCCAAGCGAGGTGGCTAGCCCAATAAAACAAGGTGGCAGAGGAGGGCAAGATGAGCGGCACATCTTGCGATGGGAAGGGCAAGAGGCTCAGGGCCTGTAGGGGCCGACCGAGATCACTTAGGGATGACCTCCCCGATTCCTAAAATGCCATCCTCCGCACAAAGTAACAGCAAAATGAGCTACGGTGCAGCGGCAGATGAGACACGTGTTAAAACATGGGCATGCAAGTTAAAATGGCTGGCTGATGCGCGCTTTTGATGGGGGCCTCTGCACTGTGCTGGCTTTCCATTCCGCCGCCCCTGAGGAATGCCCATAAAATAAAAACAAAAAATAAATAATCCATTTATAGCGTGCAGTACACTAGTGCAGTGTGTTTTCCCACAATGCATTCCTTTTGGCTGGGGAAGAAGCTGGCGGGATGTGCAGAGACCCCCAACCAGGCAGGGGGGGGGGGG
>JAODKF010000045.1:3454787-3470812 GCA_026779585.1 Mormyrus proboscirostris | reverse complement strand
CCCCCCCCCAAAGAGACCTTACAGCCTTTGACAGGCTTTGCAAGAACATCTCAAAGAAGAAGAGAAAGAAAGTCATTAGAGATGTTCAGAAGGAACATGAAAGTATCTCACTGGCTGGAGCTAAATCAGGACACAGACAAGTTACGAGACACCGGAACACACATACAATATAAAAAGAATATTTAAATACGAAGATGGCCACTCTGTGCACTTTATTACGAAGTGACTTTGCACTGTGGCCACCGTGAAGTGAAAACCCGGGTGCTGACGGGCGAGGCGGTGACAAGGCGCTCACTGCACCGACGGGTGTTGCCACCTCTGCTCGACATCAGGCATGAAGCCGACATTTCCACTAGCCCACTGTCACACTCTCGTCTCCGCTCGAAACCAATACGTTGACAAACACCATGACAGTTAGATGTGACAACCGAGAAGGCAAACACGTTACCTTTCTCATGCTTTGTTATGCAATTCTTATGGCTTATATCTTTTGGGTTAAGTGCACCATGGATAAATGCGAATGTGATTTCGCGCTTGTGCTGACAGCCATTTGGTAAGAGCAAGCATGTTGATAATGTTCCTTCTGGTAAAGGATAGTAAGGGGGTGGGCGCGCGCGGGGTGGGGGGGGTGGGGGATTCCGAGAACCTGGAGTGGAACTTTACTCGCAAATCATACCAATGGAGAGGAAAATGAAAAATAAGAGCATCCACTCACAGGCCTCCCACGATGCTGCAGTTCAGCTCATCAGAGCGTGGGCAGACACTTCTGATAGTCAGCTTGCTGGGTGACTTAAAAGCCAAGCGGGACTCCTGTGTCACGGGCGCAGGCACTCAACACAGCAAGAGGCCCGCACCGCTGTGCGGGGAGCAGACACAGTGATACGGGGTGCTTGCGCTAACAGGAAAGCAGCTCCAAAATCCTCCTCAGCCTCACCTCTCTGTTCCCGGTATGTGGCCTCTTTACTCGCTCTACATCGCTTGGCGCCTGGCTGAAGCGGTGGCCCTACATGGAGAGGAAAAAGAAGAGCTAAACTATTCAGGCTTTTAAAGAAACCTACTCCTAGGGATAGGGACCATCCACTGGATTGGGGGTCGGAAGGTGGGTGCATGTACGGGTGGAGAAACACTGGATTGTGCCACTAAGACCTTGTCGTCAGCAACCCTAACAAATCACGACCGTCCTGCTAAATAGTGAACCGGCATGAACACAGCCACAGAGAAAGTCAAGGAAGGAAACTCTGCTGGCCTAAAAATGCAACTTTTTCCGAGCTGACTTCCTCAGTCGGGGAGGGTTCATGGAGAAGTGAAACAGGTCACAGGTGCCATACACAGCTCAGAAGCTTCTAGTGAGATGGGGTGTGCTCCCTCCTGGAGACATCCTAACGTTTAATAGTTATACAGGCTGCACACTAGGCTCAGCGCATGATCAAGCATTCTTCCCAGACAACAAGAGCATGGACATGACAGCCGTAATAAGACGTGCTCTGCTTAAAGACACTGAAGCTCTGCTGATGCTCTAATGAGGATGACCTGGGATAACAGAGGTGTTTAGGCAGGAGAAAATTAACTGCCTGCCATCATCACGTAGGCTTGGGGTATTGGGCAACAGCCCCAGATAGAGGTGAGAACAGAACAGATACTTAGGCAGTGCAAAGTGGGCAGAGACAGCGCTAAATGCTCCCTTCTAAACAGACAGGCTCCTCGCTTCTTTTAAAGGCCATCGCGTCAGTAGTGGCACGTTATTCGAGGGAAGTTGCGTTCTAGGCTATCAGCCTTTACATGACACCTACAAGCTCTTTATGCTTAGCTAAACTGCCCATCAAGGCAGCACAGAGACATCAAAAGACCAGACTCTGCCATCTGGGAAAACCCACGTGCGTCCATGCTTGGGTAGTAGGTTCACAACCTCCACCTGGGGAAAAATAGTTTAATACAATAAAGACAGGAGTGATGCCTGAGCTGTAAAGTCCTGACTTAAATATGCCGGGATCACCCTGGGTAATTATCAGATACACAGTGAACGGGAAAAATGTGCAAAAGAGATGAGGACAGACAAAAAAAGAGACAGATAGATAGACAGGCAGGCAGGTAGACAGTCAAGTAGTCGGACATGCAGCCTGACTACAGAAACCCGCTGAGCTGTTATGGGAGAACACACGGCAACTCAGCAGATAGGAGGGAGGCTTCGACACTTGATTGCCCGTGCTTTTCCACTGCACCAGGTACCATACTTTAACGTACTTCAAAAAACTATGGTACTTCTTGTGTTGGTTTTCCACTAGTGTAAAAAACTGGTATTGGTGCTGAATGACAAAAACAAAATCTCAATTTTCATATTGCAAGGACTGCTATAGTCAGCTGGGCTGAGATCAGGCTTATTCATACTGTCTTTACATTACAGTGCAGGGGCTTTAAGTTTTGCTAAAACATCTTTATTCTGTCACAGGAAACAAAACCTAGAAAACTTTTAATGAGCGCCCCATTTTAAGATTATCTAGTATATGTACATATAAATCAGTTGCGCATGTGCTCACCAATAAGACCATAAATCATTCTCATACATGCTTTTAAATTCATTCATAGATCGGTTTGTGCAAAACTGACTTATTTTGAACTCCTTTTTTGCTTCATACTGTATATATCCCATTTTGCATACTTATTGCAACAAAATCACATAGTGATATTTGAAAATTGCTATACTATAGCATATACTTTTTTATTTTGTGTCATGCTATCCACATCTTGTTGCCTCTGATATTCTGACCAGACCGCAATTTAAGGTTTAGGGCTGTTCTCATTTGTCCATGCTTACATTACTTGTTTTTTTTTTTTTTTTTTTAATAATAATAATAAAAAAAACATTTATCATTTTCTGGAGTTCATGGTTTCTGGAGTTCTTTGATTTTTCAATATGGCAGATGTATTTTGCTTGCAAGGCAGATTGCCTGGTTATACCCCAAGCCTATAACCAAATCGACAATAAATATGTTTGCTACTCCCGTCTCAAAGTACCGAAAAAGTGCCCCAGCTGGTCTGGAATCTCAGGTACTGGTAGCCGACCAAAACCATCAGTGGAAAAGGGAATTCTCAGTCCCAAAAGTAAAGTCCCTGGTGCAGCAGAAAAGCGCCCTAAGACACACACACACACAAGTAAAAATTTAAATCAAAATGGGCCATTTCTGAAGAGTCAGACCAAAACCTGCAAAACACCCACAGCCGCATGCTAAGCATTCTGCTGAGCGCACTTTCGGTGGCACGGCCAAGACGAATTTAAAGCAGAGGAGGGCCGCCGTCAAACTTTATTTCTGGATGGAAATGCATCGGCCCTCCCCGGTAAGGGAGGGAAACATGTGATTTTCTTCCCCCGGCCGCATTAAACTGCCAGTCAGCCTTTATCCCACACATCACAAGCTTTTCTAAGGCCTTGCCCCCTTCACGGCAGCTGAAACAAACCCCCAGCAGGGTCTTCACACTCAGAAAGCCGCTCCAGGGCACCGCCTGATCCCCCTTTCATGCGGGGCCTCTTCCACCGGAGGAGGAGAATAATAGCTGCGGGGGTGTAGCTCGCTGGCATGGGCAGTCATGTGACCGGCCGGGGCACAACAGACGCAGTCATTCCCCGGCTATTTACTGCGTCATCCCGGCAGCCCCCGACGCCTGGAGCACCAAGAACAAAGCCGGTGCGATAGAGGCCCCACAAAGGGCGGCTCCCCCCACACAAAGGCGGCCTGACACCCAGCAGGGAGACAGGATTCTCCTTCCACGGCCCCACCATCCATGCTACCTTGATGTAATCTACCACTGTAGGCAGACACCTACCTGTTTTTCTCTGCTCTCTCGTTACCTTAGATATGAAGTACAAAGTATTAACTCCTGCCGAACCGTTGGTTGCAGCCTGGAGTTTAAGGGTAGTCAACCCCCCACCCCACCGCCATGCTTCTCAGCTTTGTAACAAAACGATAATCTTTAATATGGTATGACACCATTTGCAAGGGGAAGGATGATCGGCTGCCTGCCAGTGCTGTGCGATGTAAAAAAAAAAAATTATATCTGATATTTTTATTTTCAAATATCATGATAAATGATGTCATCAAGCCATCCAGCACCATCACACCCACCCACACAGACAAACAATCCATCATCTGTGGATAATGATTGATCACCGGGCCGGATTTCATTGTAATTTAAAAATATGTGGTGGCCATCAAAAACTGTCTAACGCAATGGTTCTCAAACTGGTGTACCAGCAATAGTATCCTGTTTATGTACCGGTGTTAATGGTAAGCCCTAGCCGCATGCCACAATTAGGACCAACACTGACATGGACTGATACCATGATGTTTGAGAAAAACTAATCTAACGTAAATAAATAAATAACAAAAACATTAAAGATTATGTTTGAGGACAGACAAAAAAATAGATGTTTAAAAAAATAATAATAAACCGCATTGGCTGAACTGACAGCCATATCATAAATCTTACTGTTATATTACAGTGAGTGTAGCCTACAGGCTGAGTTATAGTTCTGTGAAGCTACGCGGTCGGTGGCCGTGGACCCTACGGCACAGACTGATGTGCACCCTCCACAGAAACGTGTCAATATACAGCATGGGCAATGCGAGTATGCGGCTACCATACTAGATTCATGCATAGATTCTAGTATAAATCAACCTTAAGCCTGATTCCCAGGCAAAGGAGATGAGACACTGACAGCATGTTTGTTACTGGCGAGTGTTGATAATATTGTCAAATTGCACGAGCCTGCTGACATTCCCACCCAGCCCTCGCAACGGAACCGGAAAACATGAGCTCCGAGACACGGATCCCGTTGGCAGACACCATCAGTTTATGCACTGGTCTTCTTATGAAGGAAGAGAAGGGCTCCTGTATCTAGGTTAGTAGCTACTGCTATCACTGTAAGCAGCTTCAGCATGCAATGTAACCTGACGAGAACCAGAATTAGGCAGAGGATGCCTGAGCCCTTCCATTAGGGCAGCCTAAAGAGGGGGTCAAATGGGGGCCCAGGAGAATGGCTGGGGGTCCAGCCGCCAATGAGCTGAAGTGACCGCTGTCCGATTTCATCAGACTGGATAAGCACCACCTACTAGTCGGTAAGTCCCCTCTTTACGGCCTCCGGGCTTTCTGACATACTTTAAATGATCATGCGACTTTAAATGATCATGTGGTTTTCTTTCAGACGGCAGCTGTCCGCTGCCAGAGATTCATTCCAGGAAAACAAAATCAAATGACCTGCCAGGGAAAAGTCATGCATGGAAGTAACCTGCCAGATGACCATCTTCTGGGCTCGGGAGCAAATCGCACCTCGGGAACGTATCCATCTGCCACAGAAGACAGATTCTCAGGGTGGGTGTATCTGGTTAAGCCCTCCTGTGCTCATGCTGGGTCCAGCATTTAGGTGCTTGAGATAATCGCAATTCACATTCCTCAATAAATAATGCACATAAACTCACTGTGATTAAAAAAGGGAGATAAGGAAGATGAGGGGTTCCAAAAACGGTATTTTATAAAAAAGTTAGCCCAGGTGCTGGCGGCCCTGCTGTAATTAATAAATGAGCTTGACTCAACAGACTCAAGTTCCAAAAGACAAAGTCCTTCTGGGCCATCGATATCCCTCCATCCTGTCATAACACCAGAGAATTTTAACAGGGGGGAGGATAAACTGCTTGGTTCCATCTGGGGTTAGATAACAAGCAGGAGTGCGGTGGTGTCCTCTGCCAGACGCTGACAGCTGCGTCAGCCTAAGCCACAGCCTGATGGTGACTGGGGTGGGTGGGTTAGGAGACATTCTCTACCTGGCCTTGGCATCACTGAACTGGGACAGACACCAAGTCAGACACGAGCAGCGTCAAGCACCCATAAGTGCTACCGAAACTTTAGCTTTAAGGTACAAAATAAAATCTGTCCAACATCACCACCACTTCAACCCAGCGACAACTGCAGTATTGCATTGCCCACAATGCACTGCTGACTGAGGCATCATGGGAAAGGATTAGGCCTGTACAACACCCCTTCACCAAACCACTGTGACATCAAGCTTCTTTAAAGCTTTCACAAAGAAGTCTTGCTGTTCAGGGCTTTGCTTTGATGTTTCCTTCACGGTTAAGGTTCACCGTTAGACAATTCACGGGGGGGGGACAGGTTTCGCCGTTATCGTGCGGCAATGGATCATACCCGAAAACACCAGGTTACAGTGTTCCTGCTGATTACTGTGAGGACAGGAGAAGTGCATCTGAGATGTGCAGAGGGTTTGAATAGGAAAGAGAGAGGGGATCAGTACCCCTTATCCCCAGCAGGAAAACCCTGCCTCACCCACATAATGAGGAAGGCTGGGCTGGCACAGCAAATTCTCAGTTCAGCTTTATTTCTTTAGGTATAATAAAAAAAGATTTCCTTTATTTCAGTCCTGGTTATACAATTAGACTTATCAGTAGTTAAACAAGCTTGTTTTAATGATTCATATAATAGTTATAAATTTAATACACAGGCTCCATTAAGTGCTACATTGATATAACAAAGTACAGGACAACCACCTTTGCTTGATATACTAATTTAAAGATGAAACAGATTAAGACTTTTCTAAGATTCAATGTGTGTTTTTTTTTAAAAAAAAATAAAACAGCGCCACAGCTGTTCCGGAGGCCAGGCAATCTGGCAGCAATCTGGCCAACTTCTACGTCAGAGGCATATGGGAGAAATCTGCTATAGGAACCGCCAATTACCGCCACTGCAGTTTAAAAGTGGTAAGGACAGCGGTATTTATATGATCTTAAATATAGCGCTGGCAACTCCGGCAGCATACTCCGCAGCGACAGGGACAATAACGCGTGTATCACTGAGCAGCCTAGATAATGTTCCCAAAAGGAACCTGAGACTCTGCCCTCACATCTGAAATACAAAAAAAACCCACACATTAATTGTGTCGTTTACTCCTAAACCACTACACTGATACTGTAATTTTTTATCATTACAACGAAGCAACAAAAGACAGGAAACCAGAGTTAAAAACATTTTTGAAGATTTGAAATATATATTTTTTTTCTCCTATTTTTATGATTCTGATACTTCAAACATACCTAGAGAAATTCATTAGCATTTTCACTGAACTAACACCTTCTCCCACTTGTCTACCAGCCCAATGCATTTCAGCCTTCAGGAGGCAGATGAGAGCGGCGGTTTGAGGATCGGAGCGCAGCCCAGGGGACCCTTCTGATTAACAGACTCCTTGGTGTCTGCATCCCCCAGAGATCCACCCCGGCAGACCGCACCGGTATTCCGTTTCAGGGTTTCATCACGTATCGAAAGCGACCCACGGTGCGCCCTGCAGCCTACCCTTTACCGACAGCCAACCGTTGTCATAAACACGTGCATAATCACCGGTCTCCACACAGAATTGATAGGTCTGTCGGATGCAAACAGAGTATAAAGCAGATCGAGCCAAAGAGCTGCATTCCAAGGGAACCACAGATTATTTTTGTGCTTTATTGCTGGACAGAGTCTGGGTTTGAAAGCGATCGTCAGGTCTGTGAGTCAGTAAGTCACCCGTGACACAAATGTCCCATCAGACTGCTTCAACAAACACTACATTTTGTCAGAGCTCATAAAATCCAACGTGCAATTTCAACACAACGATGGAGAGGTGGAGAGAGAGGGATGGAGGGGCGGAGGGAGCTGCTACGAAGCCCATGCCCTTGTACCTGCAGCCAGACTGTAGCACAATTACAGGGGTGGCGGCTGACATAGTTTTAAAAGTGACCTCTGCGACTAAGGCGCTCCTGAAAACATGAGCCAGTAGCGAAAGGCAGCTGTGGCCCCACCCAATCAAACCAGGACAGCTCTAAATGTGGAAACCTTTCGCTTAAAAAAGAAATAAATAAAAAACCCAGGACTTCAAAGAGGCTCAGGCCTTGAATACTAATATGTTACCTGGCCCATGTAATTACTGCCATCCACACGGCGGCCTGGCAGCCCCCGTGCAGCTCTTCACGTTTTGTACCACAAGCACATACTGAGGAAATCCTTCAGAAAGCATCACCTGCATCAGACAGTCTCCGACACTGCCATACCAAAGGGCAATGGCATCCGTTACGGTGTACAATAAGAAAAGGTGTAAGAGATGCAACAAGAAGGGCCTCCAGCTAACCGCCTCATCACGTGGTACAGGGCCGGCGACCCCCATCTCCCACCCCACTACGGCGCGGAGAAAGCCCGAGTGAATACTCAAAGTGATGTTGTCAAGCCACATATATTTTTAGCATCTCCAGCCTGTATGTTGGTCATCCGCTCCGTCTGACTGCGTCAAGCCCTCCTGGTCATTTGCCAGTTGCTGACATTTTGCATTAAATGTACAGACGGGCAAACAAACCAGACACAGGTTTTTAAAGGAATTCCGGTCGTCATCAGTGCTGTGGTGCTGGGGTGGGAAGGCAGACTAAGTGTTTTGTCTTTCCTTGGCTGCATAAAGGGAGCGCATCAGCCTTCATTTAACTGACGAGAGTACCGGGTGAATAAATCAGCAGACCTGGTGGTTTGGCAGGCTGAAATAATACCAGTTTTAAGGGGGCCTCTCTGGAAGTGGTGAGAGCAGCTCCTGTTCAAAGCTCTGCTTTGAAAGGTGGGGCAGGCAATCAGCAAGTCGAACCAGGATGGACATAGGTGGCCCAGCTGATGCAAGTAACAATGGTCGACCGTAACATCACTGCGGTAACATCACGCCCCTGCCAAGACCCCACCCACATCTGATGCATCTCCACCAGGTCCTCTGGAGCCCATGAAGCTGCCCGTCGAAGGGGGTCATGAGAAGAGACAGACTGCCACAATTGGAGGCTGACTGTGAGGGGCTGGGGGGAGGAGGAGGAGGGGGGCTTTAACTGCTTGCTGCTGTCAAGGCTGGCAGGGCTACGTGGTGGGATGGCCTACATAGCGAAGCCCCATCTGACCATGTCTGTCAAGGCCATGCCCCCCCCACCCCAAACAGAGCACATGAAAGCAAGCTATGCCACACAGCGCCTGGACAATAAGCAAACGTCAGCGTCTGGCACCATGAGGCAGAAGGGCTCCATGCTGCGAGCACTGAGCCGAGCTGGGATCTGGGGGTTGCAATCAGGGTGCCAGCCCCTGAATCACGGAGCCAGGGAACTGTCACTGGAAACTGAAGTAACCTGACTGAAAAGTAACTCTCAAACAGGAATGAAAAGTCTCGAATATTAATTAGTAAACAAAAGAAACAAGAAAAAAAAAGTCCAAAAATTAACAATGGTTTTTAAAAATCATTCAGATTTGGCCAGTGCCATAAAACAACAAGCTGGTCAACATGATGCATTCGCTGAGTTCACACGATTCTGAAAGCTACTCATTTCTTTAGACGCAAGATTGCGGTGGATCTTGAAAACCATTGACTCTCTCACACAAAACTGCAGGCAGGAAATCCACAAGGTCTCTTAATTTTTTATTATACACCTAACAATGTATAAATCAAACAGAACAGAAGGGCTAAACTCCGAAGGACGCCTATAACCCAGCTGAGACACACTAACAATGATTGCGTCACACACCAGACGATGTGATGAAACAGTACCGGTCACATCGGGGTGCGGGGAGTGCAAGTGACTGATGCATCCGCTCTACTCGGAAGCGGGAATTACACAGGTGCGTGGGCGGTGCTTGCGACACTGCCGGGCGAGTGCCGTAAAGCCAGCAGCTCGCCACCAAGCTGCAGAAAGCCCCCGTCGCACTGCGTGGGCTCCATGCATACCTGGACGACTGCACCACCTCGACACAGAGCCGTTTCCTGGAAAGACAGACACTCCTTAAATAAAAGTCTGAAGTATGACAGGGCACATCCTAATTTATTAGCAGAAATAAAGCTAGGTGAACGCATTCACAGGCAATTTAAATACCACATATTTGGGTGGCAGGTAGAGTTAACAGGGATAGGTCAGTTAATCCTATGAGCTACCTGATAAATTGTACCTTACATTTTACCCATGGTGTCAGACTAGCATACACTAAAGCTGACCACCGTCAATTCATAACAGGGAAAATAAAGATGGGTAAATGTGCACCAACGGCACCAATCTAACACTGGCAATGGAAAGGAGGTCTCCAAAAGGCTACTCTTTTTGCGTGATCGGTAGGTTTGTATAAGATGTGATGAATGACGGATCACTATGATCTACCGCTACCTGAATTAAAAGGGGCATTTTACAGGAAACCCAACGGAAATAAGAACTTGGCTTTTTTTTGTTGTTGTTGTTTTTAAGGAAACCCACAAGCCAGGGACTGCATGCTATTTCTGACATCAGCTTCCTCAATGGGAACGCAGACTATGCAAAAAAGGTACAAGAAAGAGCCTCACGACACACATCTACTTAACCATAGAAATACTGAAAAGTCAACTATTCTGATAGCATGGTGGCAACACTCTAAGCTTTAGTGCTATATTAGGACAGAAGCTGCCCTAATTGCTGGGGAAATGGAAAATTACACACGTCTTGCAGAAAACAGCCCCAGATGACAATGTGGCGCAATCAGTGATAGAGCTGATGGCTCCTTCCAAAATTCAGCATCCTTCTTCCAACCGAAGTCGTCATTTTCACACGTGTGGCTCAGTCATGAAACTGTTTGCCAAACTTACCAAAACAAACACCCACAAAACACTTCCCAACATCTCAATCGCTCAAGGCCACTAGTAGAAAAATGACCCCATTACTACCACGGTCAGACAGTGACTTCATTGATAAACAGGCTTCATAAAGGATATAAAACGCAACTGAACGCTAATACGAGATTTATAATTAAACAGTCTGCTACACATCTCTACACTGGCACATCCACTCTTGATCGTCTTCTCGGATAACGTTTGACTTCACGTCAATGTTGCAAGTCAAATACACAGGAACCTAGTGCAAGATATCTGACAACGGAGGCAACGGAGGAAGGCGTAGATCTGCACGCATTTCATCAAACCTGAAAGGAGGAAAGAATGTGTTCGCTGCAAAAAGCAAGAGTTCGCGATCTTAATTGATACAACCTTAACACAGATCTAAGCAAGAATGAAAAGGTTCAGATATCCGAACGTAACTGCGCGACTCACATCAAATAAACTCGCAAATGATGTTAGAATAAACTGTAAATACAGCATAAAACGATGGACAAATTTTCCATTTGCACATGCCCTAGTTATGCATGTTATAGTTATCGGTTATCGAGTTATTAAACTTGCTTTAAAATTATTAATTCATGTTAGTCCATAGCTTTATGAGGAATAATGACAGAAATAAAGAAAAGTGTAAAAAAGACGCTGTAAATGGAATGTTCGCACATGCAGGCTGCATATGAGGGACAGGGATTGGTATTATCTAGGATATTTAAATGACTGCCGGGAGGTGAGAGTAAACGAGCACAGCGCACGTCGCTGGCAGTCTGAGCCGCACAATAAAGATGCTGTTGTGAAGCACACAGAGATCAACAATGGGGGCTTGTGGCACCAGGGTGGGCCCAGGAATGTCATGTCGGGATCCACGCATCCGCATCCCAGAAAGTATCCCCCTAAACAATGGTAACCTTCAAAGCCCAGACAACGGTAACCCACGAAGGAGGAGACGCTGCCGTGCTTCCCCACCCGTCGACGTTGAGAAGTTTGCTTGCCTTAAAGTTGCTGCTGGCCACATTTGCGCCGTATTGCCCCTTTCTAAACTCCCTCCTCCGAGCAGACGGTGCCGACCGGCTCGGTGGTCCCACCTCCCCATCCACCGCATCCGAACCGCACCGTCTCCGGCTGCAGTTTTAAATCACTGTGGACCATGGGCACCGGAGAGCCGCCCTGATAAAACTCCCGTTAAGTTCCTTTCGCACAAAGCCCGCCGGCTGTCCGTCACCCACGAGCCACAACGCGAGACGCGACGCTTCCCTCCGTCGATACACACATTAATCTCACGCGCCCATTAGCCGCCTAGCCTGCTATCAATTAAAACGGCGCCCGCTGCCTCATAAAGCGAAGTAAACACGAAGGGAGGGGAGGTAAAATGATCCCTTACCTGGATCAAATGCGTCTACAGCGCTGGAATTACGTATCCCATCATAAAGACCGCGCTAGGGGGGACTGACTCTATTTTCAGTGCTATTTCTGAGGTAGGCGCACAGACAGCTGCCTCCGCACCGCTGGCTGAGCGCAACAGAGGATGGCGTCGCTGCAACGCGTTGGCGATGAGACTAACGGGAGCAGCGCTGTAATTGACAACAGCTCGCAGCCAATCGGATGCGCCGCTTCCTCTCCGGCCGGAGGCGGCGGCGGTTCTGGCAGCTCGAGACGCGCCGCAGCCGTACACGCCCGCCGGTGCGTGGCCCGTTATCGGCTGCCGGGCTCTCCGTGATGTTTATTTTGCTGCTGGACCGTCGGACGGCCCGAGAGTGCAAAGCACGCGCCCCGTCGTCCTGCTCTGGCTGCTTAAAATTGGGAGGCAGGTCGGACCCGTTGGGGTCGCACGTGGGAGTTTTTACCTTTTGTTCGGTTAGTGTCGGCAATGACGTCTGGGAGCCCTGCTGAAGTTGTATTATTTGCAGTTGGCGTTTACTTTGGGGCAAAACGTAGCCATTGAAAGTACTTACTCATGTATACGGTATCTGATTATTATTATTATTATTATTATTAATATTATTTAAAAAAAGTGCAATGCAGCGTGGAGGAAAAATTTGACACATCAGAGTCGTATTGGTGTAGCTCATTTTCCTTTCCATTTGTGTAGTGGTTTAACCATGTTTACTCAGTACCCAAACCACATTTTGACGTAAGAGCACTTATAGGTCAATATATAGTCATGAATCTCCTTTTGATTTTCCTAGTTTTCCCTTAATCGGCTATTTCAATATAGTTTAAGAACTTAAGTGGACAATTTTCTCATTCAAACCAAAGCATTGTTGGAGATCATTTCATCTTACTTAAATCACCACTACAAAATTGTATTGAACCATTTGCTGCAGTCTGTACATAAACACATGACAATTAAGGTAAAATAAAACCAAAACTAAACGTTATAACGTAATAATGAAATACTAACTTTGAGTGCCCTCTGCTGGTCAGACTCAATAAATGGAATTATTTTCGGATTTTTATTTAAATGCTTTAAACTAGTGACGTGTGCGTTTTTGAAAGTACCGATCTGCCGTGTCTTGTCAGCTACATTTATCACTTTCAATCTTGAAATAGTATAGTACTGTTAAAACTCTCCCAGCACTATAAGTATCTACCGATTCTGTAATTACGGCCATAAGAAATATTTAGAAAAAACGACAAATGCTACCATTTGCTTACAATTTTCTTATCTTATTAATTTGCACAAAATACAGCTTAATTGCTGAAACTAATTTTTCCCAATGCGGACATTAACACAAGTTTTTAGGGTAGCAACATACTTAGTCTTCAGTTCAGTCGCTCGGCAGCCGAATAGGAGACCGGGGTGGGAATAATTAGGCTGAGGGAGACTGCAGCTGTTGCCTTTGAGGGCTTTCTGCTGCTGTCTAATTGAAATCCCAGTTGTCTAATGTCTTTACAACAGCGCGCTCCTGACGGCCCCGCAGCCCGCGCCAGCTACTCACCGCACGCCACTGTCAGTAGCTCCAAGGATCCTGGCACCCGTTTCGGCTGGATAACCTTGAATCAACGATCACTTGATCAAGAGTGTAAAAAGGCACGAACAAAGGACGGCACCCCACTGTAACTGTGTGGTATTATTGGGAAAAAACCCTACACATTAATGTCCAGTCAACCATATGATAAAACGGTATTTAATTTTGATGATTCATACTTTTTCAACAATAAAAACAATGGCTTGCACTCACCATTATAACACAGGTGAAAAAATCCAGACTGTATAAATAGAGAAGCTGTATGTCACGTTGATATATCAAAAAAGGAAAAATGAACATACCACTTTTGTCCATATGGTGGCAATAGTATGTTATAAAGTAAGCAAACCGTTCGTCTGTTTTCAGCAACAGCCACGTATCCAGATGAAAGAGTTTATGATGGAATGCGAAAGACGAAATGGAGCGCACACCTCGGATTGCATCTGCAGTGCACTAAACCACCAGAAAATGAAGACATTCATCTTCCATAACCTCTTATCTAGCGGTAATAGGTGAAATAATCCTTACTTAAACAACTAAACTAAAAACTAATCATAAACTAATTTGGGTAATTTAAATATAGTCCAAATCAATGGTGTTAGATATGAAATAATCATATGTAATAAAGTATTGTTAATAGATTTAAGAGAACATGTTTTATGAATATATATGTTGAAACAAAGAGTTCAAATTTATTAGAAATAATCCATTTATTCAATAGCAAAATAAACAAAATGGAAGTACTGTACTGGCACCCTGTTCACAGTGTACCTCAGTCTCCTGCCTCATGTTGCTTCTGATAGGCCTGAAAGGTCCACAGTGACACAGTATCATCCTGGGTAACTCCTTGCCTTCTGCTCAGAGCCTCCAGGATAGGTTCCTGAACCCCCAGCCCCCCACCTGCATTACTGACTTCTTCCGCAGTGTCGAAAGGCTCTTTGAATGATAGATGTTTGTAAAAGTGATAAAGTCCAGCTCACACTCTAGTGTGTCTTCATATTTCCTCCACACTGTATGCACCTCCTCACTGTGTGCCCCTCCTCACTGCGTACCCCTCCTCACTGTATGCACCTCCTCACTGTGTGCCCCTCCTCACTGCGTGCCTCTCCTCACTGTATGCACCTCCTCACTGTGTTTTGCTTGTCTATAAGACAATGTCTTCACACTATACTGTCAGGCTGGTCCCTAATATACACTTTCCTATATTTAATGTCCAGGATCTCTCAGGCTGAGCTGACGTAATACGGACACATCTGCAGGCGCCCAAATCACCAATTCACATACTTTCATCCCAGAGCAAAAGGGCACATTGAAATCATCAAGAAGGTTAAAAACGTGAAAATTGAAATATATCCTGTACTTTTATTACAGTAGTCAAAATACACAAATAATAAATATGACCTTTCAGAAGTCGAAAAAACACGAATATGTCAAATACAACATTTTGGATGTTTATATAGTTTTGTGTTTGACTGTAGTTGTTCTGGATCTATTTATTTTCTGATTTTTCAGGGTTTTGTAGGATAAAATATATTTTAAAAACCTGTGACAGAAACTAAGTGGGATTACAAACTGAGTGGAATGCGGAGCGGGGCCATGGGCTGATAGTGACGGAGAAGGTGTCACTAGTCTTCAGGGAGAGCTGATGGGAATGTTACTGCAGTTCTCAGTCACATTTTTAGGTGCTGGTTTGAATGTGCAGTCTCTGCGATTATGTTAACACTTAGTATTTAATCAGCATGACTGTGGCCTGTGAGAACAGGAGCTGTACATCTTATGAGATACAGGAGTATTCTGAGTAATCTGCTGGCACACAGTTTTGCCCAGAGAAAACATCAGCACTGCTAATTTGATACCAGTGTAACAGGCACATGGATTCTGCACTTTGCTAATGTTACAATGTATTAAAAATGACCATATCATTATGTTAACGGCTAGGCTGAAGCTCTTTACGTCAATGAAATAACATGATGTTGATTTCTCCTGTATGAAATTGTTTTTCACACGATTTCCTGGACTGTATATAATTCAGAGTGATTATAATTATTTGAAATAAGGTTTTTTGTAAACCAAAAAGTAAAGAAGTACGGACAACTGAAAAATAGTACTGCATTACATGAAACAGTTCACATGGCACCTGGCATCAACAGATTTGTGTCTACTGTAACATTATTGTAACATTATTGTAACATTATTGTAAGTTCTGTAGTGGCCTTCCAAGGGACAGTCACACACATATTCCCTTTGGTCCTTTAATGAAGACTTCCAGGGGCCCAAATACCAGGGGGGGGCCTTGGAAAAACAGAACTACTGCTCTGCTGGAACCTGCTCAGCAGATTTATCATCAGCACCCCCCCTCCCCCCCCCCCCCCCCCCCAACA
>JAODKF010000045.1:3444195-3454687 GCA_026779585.1 Mormyrus proboscirostris | reverse complement strand
TACACAGAGCCCCACTCCCCCCCCCCCCCCCCAAAAAAAAAGGGTTGGGGGTCCCATTCAGTAGAATTATCTTTGTCTTTGTGTGGTCCTGACCATGGGGGGCTCAGATCATGACCCGATCAGGCCGGGGCTTGCTTGTAGAGGGCCTGCTCTGCATCCTCTCTGTCAGGAGGCAGACATTCTGCATTACAGTGTTTCCATGGAGACGGGCTATTTACATTTCCAGCACTGTTTAACTAATGTTGTACCTTAATTCCCCTGTGGGGATTAATAAAATATTTTTCTGTCTGACTGTCTATCCATCTATCCGAATTCATCATCCATCCATCCATCCATCCATCCATCCATCCATCTGTCCATCATGTACAGCTCTATGCTATGTGTCACCTTCACTAAGAGGAGTGACAATGACGCAAAATATGAATGGGTGGCTAGTTGTTCTCAAGACCATATGCTACACTAACTGTCACAAAGGCCACCAGCTTCTTGGGTGACATTGAGCAAAAGATGTTTTATAGCGCAGACTACAGTAAAAAAATACCCAAGAAAGCAAATAACCAAATCTATTCTGAATTATCAGCATGAAGATATTAAAATATGGCAGTTTAGGCCATGCCAGTATTTACACTAATTAATTCTTTATTATTCTTATTTCTTAGTAAACCTTTCCCGGGCATCTTTCATCTGTTTGTTTGACTGAGCCCCTGTCCCGCCCTGAGTGGAAAATGGCCCCTCTGCTAAGGCTACCTGCACTGGGTCTGCTCCCCACATCCTTGATGGTTGCTAAGGCTACCTGCACTGGGTCTGCTCCCCACATCCTTGATGGTTGCTAAGGTTACACTGGGTCTGCTCCCCACATCCTTGATGGTTGCTAAGGCTACCTGCACTGGATCTGCTCCACATCCTTGATGGTGTCAGGCAGAGGCTCGCCGGCTGTTTCGGGCAGCATCAGGGCAAGGGCAGCCCCCACCAGGGGGCAGACGCCAAACACTGCCATGGGTGCCTCCTTCCTGTGGCTCGCCAGCAGGTGCATGATGGGAGAGATGATGCCCCCGGTGCGGGCACACATGGACGACATGCCCATTCCGTTTTGCCTGCAGGAGAAATGGAGGTTTCAGCGGCACCTACTAGTAGGAACTCCTGGCTTAAAATATCTGCATTGAATACCCATGAAATAACCTTTGATATATATTTTTTTTTAATCTAGGAGAAACTAAAACAGAACTGATATACGGTAGCTGAATTCAAGTATTCAACTAATTAAAATCATAAAAGTATCTGAAGTGCCTGAAAATAACTGGATTTTCAGAGGTTAAGGGCCAAGAGACAAATATCTCTCATGTGTGGCCTGTAGTATATAAATCAGAGAGGATAAAATATGTCTAAAGAAATACAAAATAAATGAACAAGGACAGATAAGAGTTTACATTTTACTCATTTAGCAGGTGTTTTTATACAGTGATGTACATTTTTTTGGAGAAAGCTGGATCAGACGGCCGTTGGGTTAAGGCCCTGGCTCAAGGGCCTAGGAACGAAATCACTCTGCCAGCCAAGGGATTTGAACTGGCGACCTCCTGATCACAGGCATTTGATGGCTTAAACCATCGAGTCCCGCATCGCTCCCGCTGGCTCTCAGGCTGTTATTATGCCTGCTGTATGTACAGTGTCTCTGCTTCATTTTCCAGGAAACCCACAGAATAATCCAGAAGACGCAAATATCTTTCTAGGTAAGCGTGAGGGATCCCCTATCTCACCCAGTGCAAGACCTTTCATGAAGATGCTTAAATGCTTAAACCATTGCTGAGGGCTTAGTGCCCCCGACCACAGGCCGTGTGCTTTCGCTCACGCAGTCAGTGTGGCAGCTGAAAGACAGACGTCTCCTCAACACGCAGCCCCCTGGAGAACGTGCCGGCACCCTCACCTGATGACGGTGGGAAACACTTCTGCGGAATAGATGTATATTACAGACACGGAGCCCGTGATGCCGAATTTTCCGATCATGGCCAAGAGAATCCTCAGAATGGGCATCTCTGCAAAGACAACGGCCCCGGATCAGACAGGCATTTCAGGAGCCGTCCTCGTATGACTGAAGTTTAATGATCGGAACAACTATCCATAAACATTCATGTAAGTCTTGGATCAGGACTGTGCTGGAAACACTCCTTGTGGCCTCAGTCCTTTTATTGCACCCATCCCTGCCATTGTAGCTGTGCTAGGGACCTTGGATATGCATGCTTGCACACAAAAGGAAACCACAATGGAACCAGTTTATAAAGTCTGCATAATGTACTCAAAGCCTGTGGGTGTCACATACATAATTGCAATGCAATACATGCAGTGATGTCATAGTGTGCCTACACTGAACTTATTCAGGCTCGGCCTTGAGTCCAGCTTTTTGAGTCATGGAGGAATCCTGGAGGATCCTACGGAGGCACAATCACCAGAACTATGGGGTCTGAGAGGCCAAAGATTACAGTGAGCTGGACCAAGACCGAGCCTGTTCCTGGGGTAGTACAGGGGTGAAATATGGTTCTGGTGAGAACCTCAGTATCAATGCACCTGTCTGCATACGTATTTATCAGTGTAGACTGTGTAGCATGCATCTGTGAGCTCAGATTGTATTGCTGTGAATGAACATATGATGGACGTCAACATATAATAGTTGAAATAAAATGGAATTATTGCGTAAGTTCTGTCATAAATTATGTCAGTAAATTATGTTAATGACGGTAGCCTCATACGGGATTGCATCATATGGTATTACTTGGTATCTCCACAGTATTTCAAACGGCATGCATTAGTTTATGAAATGGCACTTACTGTCCGGAACAAAAATGGTTGAAAGGCATGCAAGTCCTCCGGTAACAAAAAAGCAGATCAGACAGATCTTCCTGGATCGGTTGATGGTGAAGAGGATGATGGTACGGGCAGGTATTTCCACCAGTCCAAAGATAAACTGGGTGAGGTAGATGTTCATGCCAAAGGTAGTGATGTTCAAAGACAAGCCATAATAAACCAGCGAATTAACAAACCTGAGGACAACAGAGAATGGCAAACATGAAGAAAACGGGTTTGTTTTTGCAGGTCATAGTTGTGTACTGAAAAACAACAGCTTCTCTTTTCCCACCTTTCTTTGCAGACAGTAAACAGCCTGACCGAAATACATGGGGTGCAAAAATGAAAACAGGAAATGGTAAAAATGTGTGAAAGTACTGTCCCGTTAAAGGGCAAATGGGGCTGTTTGAGGAGACACGTCAAATCCTAAAGCATAAAAATTCTCAGATTTAGAAGAAGCAATTTAAAAAACGTAATTTCCACAAGCAAAAACAAGAGTAAAGAATAGAACTGCCTGTGTTAGGAATAATGGAAGCTTCTAGCGTCTGTAAACATGTAGGTATGTGTGTGTGTGTGTGTGTGTGTGTTCACATGTGCGTCCTTTGCCTTTGCTCCAAATTAACAAAGTTTCATAGATGAAACATGACCTTGGCAAGTTCAGCCCCCCCACCCTGTGGTGATACAGTGTGTGTATCAATGATCCCGTAATCGCACAACATCACGAGAAAAAAATGTGTTTCTCAAATGCTGCTGTATGCAGATAATCACAACAAGCCTCCTTTCATACCACAGCGAATTACACAACCATATCGCCACCTTGCCCATCCGGCTTGGTGTGTATCGAGCTAAATGCTTATCCGGTAAGTCACTTGTAGCACATTACATCAGCTAAATTTATGGCAAGTTGTGTCTTTGTTGTGATTAGAATGAAAGTGATTGGGCAAAGGTAGGATGCTAACTTCCGAGAGCAATTTCAGCTACGAATAGCCTTTGAGGAAATGGTTGTGAAATTACCAGAGGTAGAACAATATCAGCGACCGCTTCCTCATCCTTGGGGTGCGGACGAGGTCAACCAGGGTGGCCCTTTTTTTCTGTGCCTCTCCGCTGAGCTCATTCGGTTGCTGTAAGGCAGATGGTAAATGTGCATCTCATTAGCTTCCTGGATTGTCATTACTGGAGCCAATGAGGAGAATGCAGTGTAAAACGCTAGTTAGAGCATAGTACATAGATACACACATCTGACCCCACTTGTATGTTGGTCTGGTAACACTTTACTTCACGGGGCGCAAACACTTAGTAATAACTCAGTTACTACTGAAGTACAAATAATAAATAAATCTGAACACATACTGTATAGTCGGTACTTGAAATAAAAGATATGTCACGATTCATTAACGATGAACAAACGTGAGATCAGTATTTCACTTGTGTTGTTCATGACTTGTTCCTTCAGTCACAAAAGTTTACAGAATTAACAGATATAGTTACAAATATAGTAACGGCTTGAGATAAAACATGAGTCACGGTTCATTAATGATGAATTAACACAATGTCAGTATGTAACTAAGACTTAGTTTGTGGTTAATTAATACATAAGTAATGCCATAATATATTATTTGAGCCCTTAGAAGTAAAGTGTTGCCATTTGCCAGTGAGAAATAAACATTGGACCTGAAACAGCTCAAAATTGGGGGGCAGCGGGTTTCTGTTCCTTAATGCTGCTTTTTGGATTAGATCCACAGCTTCCTCCTTCTTCCCTTTGGTTATTAGCCAGCGAGCAGATTCAGGCAGTACCCTGTGGGCACACGAGCAGCGGGTGTCAATGGTCAAGCTTTACATGAACCTAGGACACGCATCAAGCTAGTAAAGCAGAAGGGGATGCAGCTGTACATCCTGCGTATGGAAACAGGGAAAAAAGTCACTGAGATCTTGCAAGTAAAAGGAGGGGCCTGTACAGGGGCGGGGCCTATACAGGGGCGGGGCCAGAGGAGCGCTGAATCTTGCTTGAAAGCTGATTGGCCCACAGAGTGCCCCATCATCTGTCACTCACAAATTCAAAACATATCGTGCAATACAATTATGCACCTCCCCCTCCTTAAAAACATCATAGAATTGCCCAAGAGTAAAAAGATTGTTTTGTAGGCGTTTCTGCAAGACCTGTTAACTTAAAGACCAATTCATATTTCACCTTCCCATGAGTGCTTTCGGTGAGTTGCGGATGAGAGGATGTGCTGTAAATTTTGTCGTCAGGGGTTGGCTGCGGACGACTGCGGCCAGTGAGCGTATAGCCCAGATTTTTATGTCTAGAGGAAATTGTGCACGTCTGTATGCATCTACCACACATGTGCAAGATAATTAAGTATTTCCAGTAGGTAGTAACATGGACTTTCACAGATCAGCAGCCAACAACAAAAGAGTAGAGGGTGAAAGCTGCTGTTGTTGTAGTAGTTCTGGTGAGCAGCTGCATGAGGAGGATCAGGGCTGTCGTGATGATTTTGTTGTAAGGATTTCAGTACAGCTCAGTATGTGGTATTGCAGTAGTACCACCCAATCCTTGACTAATAACTTTCAAACTGTAGATCAAAGTTCACCAGTTTCACTACTCTGCTTGTATTTATGTTATTGTAGTACATCTGCCCTCTCTCGGTCTGCTGGTATATCACTACTGCCTGCATGCACCGACCGCGACCATCCGCATCCGCCGCCGAGCGCACGACCGTCCGCAGTCCAAACCCGCACGAAAGTGCACGCCGAAGAGTGAAGAGTGATTCGGTCTGTGTGGCATTTCCACCTTAGTTACGGGCTGCAGCATTTACGAGCGCGTGTCGCGTGGCGCTGTCGCTAACACGAGCAACACGAGGACGCGTCTCACCAAATGTAGAAGAAAAACAGGAATTCAGGCAGAGCTATGGCCAGCTGCAGTGTCCTCCAGTCACGGATCAGGTACGCCACCCCTGCCAGCGTGATGTACCCCAACCCAAAGAAGTAGTCGGTGAGCAGGCCAGCGAGCATCCGATGCTTCTGCCCTGTCCATTCCGTGCCTGAAGTCCGTGTAGAAAAAAAGGATGGTCAAGATTCAAGACCGAGCGATTAGCAACCTTTAGCCTCAAGTGAGGTTAATTCCACTCGATAAACCAAACCAAAGTCTGGGGAGGTTTGCTTAATTCAGTAAACATATTGCAAATTTATTGGTTTTATAATAAAAAAACGATTACAGCACTTTCACATTAGAAAATCACATTAGAAACAACCAGTTGTTGTAAATAAAACATTAATTTCAAGTACTAAAAGAACTTAAAAGAGTTAAAAAAGATTATTGCCAAGCAGCCTCACTGGGTGCTTTTAAATTTGCGATAACAAACACCAGACATTTGTGTTTAGTGTCCCTTTGGAAGCCAATGGCTACCAGTGCAACTGATAACAAAATAGCAAGAACGGAACTGAAATTATTACAATAAAAAGAAAATGTCTGTGTGGATGATATGTGCAGATGTTTTAAACATTGCTTATCAATGGATTATTGTTATGAAACCAATAAATTTGCTATTTTTTTTTACAGAATTAAGCAAGTGTCCCAGGACTTCCTGTGAACACTGTATACCAGTCGGTCCCTCTTGAAAAATTTAGCAAGACCATGAGAAAAATTTTACTACCTGAGTATATGCCTGAAACATACTGTAATATATATGGCGGAACAATGGAATGACATGGTGTTGAATATGAACTGACCTAAAACGAAGATGTTCATGATCACTGCGGAAACAGTCATTCCGACCACAAAGCGCAAGAACATGTAGGTACAGACATTCGGGGCGAAAGCGGTACCAACTCCAAAGGTGGCCTGAACAGCCAAGCCAACGAGAATGATGATTCTCCGGCCGTATCTGGAACAAGACCAAAGAAAAACACCGTTTTGGATTAAGCAACCAAAGGGATCAATTTAAAAACAAAGTTACAGGATTTGCAAATCCTTTTCAAAGGACTGAATGCTTGTAATTTATTTGACTTGGAGGCAAAATATGAGTCAGCCACAGCACTCTGAAAAGAGCTGGGACATTCTGTCACACAGAAAGATCAGATAAGACCGATTTTATACTGCCTTTGCAGGTGTGGTGCATGTGATCCTGGAAAAATGCCTTTGTAATATCTGGCTGCTTCATTGCCCCTTGAATGGTTTCCACTGTCAGCCTGACACTAACATTTTCACCATTTATACACGTTCTTGTTATTTTATTTTATTTTAATTTAATTATTTTATTGCAAGCAGCCTCATAACACTGTATGTATCCTGGAGGACTGTGGGCTTTCGGCATGGCCTTACTGCCATTGTAAAAAATTGCTTCAGGATAGCTTAGTAAATGAATTTAACACACATGCCCTTTTTGGTGAGATTCAAATAACTTTAATTCCCAGCTAATAATTTTATTTCGTCATTGTATACCCCCCACCAGCAACAATGGAATTTAAACACCATAACTGACAATTATTTTTAAAGGCAACTTTGCAGTTACAGCACAGTAGCTTTGCAAGGTAATGCTTTGCTGATGCATGTGTCCCATCTGTCTGCAAAAACCAGGAGCCTTGGAAGAAGCTAGAGTCACATTATTATGTTCATTCTTACTTATCTGCCAAAACTCCAGACAGAAGAGATCCGACCAGAAGTCCGAACATGTAGACTGATGATGCAATAGTGTTCAGTTTGGCTTTATCGCACACAAGATCCCACTGTGAACAGAAGAATGACATGTGGCACAAGGACAAAACGAACATGTTTTTTTTCAAGAACAAGAAACCAGATCGTACTACAGTATTAGCCACATGTTCTAGCTCACTGCAAGGCAAATAGCACCCAGAAATGAAGCTTCTCCTATTGCATCATCATCTTCCCACCGCTTCTCCTAATAAGGCTTGCGGTGACACCAAACCGCGAAGATCAACTCAGCTCAGCTGTCTTTTTCCATGGCCATTGACAGACTCATTCTGGGTTATCCCTAAACATTCCCAAGCCAACTGAGAGCTATAATCCCTCCAGCATGACTACAGGTAAGGACAGGGACATAGACTGACTGCTAAACTGCAAGTCTCACCTTATGACTTATCCCCCATTTATCCGCTAGACGTCGTCAGGGCCTGAAAACCTGCAGACCCCAAACCGAGCCACCTGTCAATCTAGTCTTCACTCATAAAGAGGATCCTGAAATGCGTAGGGTCCTACACTAAGGACAGACTGCCTCCTCCGATTCGATCAGTCCACTATTTTCAGAGAGTTGGAGACATTGATTCTCATCTCTTCACATTTGGTATCGATTCCCTTTAGTACAGGCTAAAGGTCTGGATCGGATGAGGCGAAAAAGCACATCATCATCTGCGAAAAGCAGGGGTGGCCCTTCTAGCCACCCTGCACTGGACACCTCTTCAGTTCAGCCTGTTCTGCCCGTACATGAAAATCCTGAACAGAAGTGCACGTGTTTTGGATGCCAACATCCTCTCCAAGTGGGTTAAATTTTGTGCTAAGGATGCAGCCACAACTCTTACTGCGTTTGTGGGGGATCTGAAGAGCTCTCAATAACAGTCTAGACTCCCCACATGCCTTCTCCAGGTCCACAAAGCTCATGTAGGCTGTGGTAGGACTCAGGAATCCTCACTCAGCTGTGCGAGGGAGCAGAGTGACCCCACTGATCATTTGCCAGGCCGGAATCTACATTTTGCTCCCGGATCCTAGGGGAGTCTTCTGCTGTCCAGCACCCCAGGTAGGCTCTACCAGGAGCACTGAGGAGTGAGATCCCGCTATAGCTGGAATACGCCTACTGATCCTCCTTTTTAAAAAAAATGATCGCCACCTCAGGACAGATGTCGTCGAGCCCTGCAGCTTTTCCTCCACCACCGTTGCAACTTCAGTCACAACGATAGGCTCCTGCTTTGCCTCCTGATGTGTTCCTCAAAGCATTCCTTCCACTGCTTGACAATATCTCCGGAGTTGGTCAGCAGTTCCCCACTACGACTGGAGAAGCAGGGGAAGCTTTTTTCTGGTTTTGTATTGTACATTGGATTCATCTTCTGCAACATAGATTGGCCAGACATTCCCCCCAACCCCTGCCTGCCGTCTGGCCTCCTTCCCACATACCAACTCACTATTATCCCCTATAAACCTGGTCATTGATCTTTGACTTGGGCTGTTGTGTGTTATCATGTATACTTATGGACACCTGTGTATTTTAGTATGGCTTTCTCCGAAGTCCAATAACAATTCACCACTTGGCTTTTGATCCGCGAGGCTATTCTTCTTCATCTCGGCCCTGCAGGCATCACCGTGATTCTTCTCCCAGGAGGACCACAGGATCTCCAGGTCCTCAGCCACCCTCTCTAAGAAGGCCATACGCTCCATACTGCTGCATCACCCTTAGCCTGAGATTTGTGAGCATCCCCGCAGATACCTGAGGTAATTCACCACCAGGATCTCCAGAATTGGAGAGACTGTCACTGATCAAGAAGTCTGGCAAGCTGGAGTATATCTAGCTGGTACTTTTCTATCTCCCACAATAGCTTGGGCTCTTACCTTTCCAGAGAGGTGAAGTTCCACCGTTTATTACTATAGCTTGAAGAGGATATAGAAAGCAAAGCCTATACGATAGGAATCCTGGGCTCCTTCCAGCTGAAACCTGTTTTGGATATTATTATACACATTTTCTCATGCTCAATAACTATGGTGGCAGGGAGGGTCCTCACAACCCTAGTGAATGACGATCATTTGCTCTCGACAGACACGCCGGCTTTCGCTCGCGTCCCGCCCACTCACCTCGGTCACCACTGTGCTGGAGAAGATCTCCTTGCTGTACTCCCAGCCCCCTGCACAGCCCTCCGTCGTGTGGTTCTCGCTCAGCACTAGGGCCTTGCTAAGGTTGGCCAGCTCTTGGGTATCGTGGGCTGTGCAGGAGAGGTCAGGACCCCCCCCTGGTCCAGCGGCTTGGCTGATGTTCAGGGGGAGGGCCTGGTTACCTGCCGGCGGCCATCTGGAGCGACATATGTGGGGGGGCACGGCCCCAGTGAAAACAGACACGAGCGTGTGGCATGCCAGGAAGATCTGCGGCAGGCACATCCATACGTGCAGGGTCTTCTGGAAGTTTCCAAAGCTGCCAATCTTCTCGAGAATATCATCAAAATTCATGGCTGATGCTTTTCTCCTTAATTCTTCTCCTCTGGAACCAATGCAGTGGCTGCAAGTGAAGGAGTTGTCCGTATCGCACCGAGGGAATTATAAAGTCATAATTGAATCAGTGCTCTAAATGAACCTAAAAGAGAGGCACCCAAGCCGCTGAACTGGAATCCAAAGAAGGCAGCTCGTCTGGCTGCTCAGGTTCGAGTGATGAGCCTATATAGCCAGTTGAGTTTGAGAGTCATCACACCTGTGGTTCAATCGCAGAGAGGGAACAAGGGATGCCTTCCTCCGCGCACCAGCAGTGTGCACCTCACACAGCCATATGACTCTCTTCTGCTGGGAGTGACCTGGCTCACCTAGGTGGAGTCATGACAGGGGAAGGACTTTCTGATCTAGAGGAGTAATAGTGCTGCGCTCGTTTGTGCATGATGGTCTAAGAGAGAGAGAACTGTCAAAAAAAAAAAAAAAAAAAGGCTTAAACAATAACCAAAAAGATGATGA
>JAODKF010000045.1:3416212-3438311 GCA_026779585.1 Mormyrus proboscirostris | reverse complement strand
TCCCTGAAAATAATTGCACACCTCAGAACGTTCGTCAGCCAATCAGATTCAAGCATTCAACGGCCCCGTAGTATAAATTAAGGTCATTAATAGGGGGCATGTTGAGTATCATCCTAAATAAACTTTAATATACTGTAAATGCAAGTTTTACTACGGTAAAACAGGTACATTCTAATCCGTTCTGCATTCAGGAGGAGATTTCCTGGTTTCGGGGGGCTTGCAGATGCCATCCTGATCCCACTGTGTTCAGATGTTCTGCAGGGTGTGGGGTCAAGCCCTGGTTCCAGCACTGCAGACGGCTCCGGCCCCGAGCGATCGCCAGCCGCTGTGCCAGTGGCCGTGCAAATGCGGCCCCGGGCCCCAGTGCCCCCCAGGGGTCAGCACCGTGCTGGACGGCTGCGGCTGCTGCAAGGCCTGCGCGCGGCAGGTGGGCGAGGCCTGTGACGAGCGGCACGTTTGCGACCCGCACAAAGGCATGTACTGCGACTTCTCTGCTGACCGGCCACGCTTCCAGATCGGCGTGTGTGGTTGTGAGTACTGGTCACGTCACCTTAAACCCCATTAAACATTATGGAACATTGTGGAAGCAGCAAAACCCGACCAGCAGATTTTGGTGGTTCCACCACGTTCCGCACTGATTCTGGAATGTGTCCAGGATTCCCATTTAATGATTTCACGATTGGGTCACCAGTTTCATTAGTGATTCACCTTTGCTTTAGGGGCACCACTAACGGCTGTTTTTCTATCAATTAATCTATAGACTATTTTGCAGATGGTTCGATTAATCTAAAACACTAATTTTCCTCCGGAAAACCAAGTTTACTGTTCATTCAAGTTAGTTTGTTGATGTCAAAATAAAATTGTCATTGCAGCTTTTCAGCACCATAAGAATGTTACTTATGGCAACATTTTGAGAAGCAGATTAGTAGTATGCCTTAAAAATATTAATCAGAGCATACTTTGACGAGCAACCTGTATAAATTTAATGATGTTGATGCATTTTCAGCGTCAAAGTCATCGCCTACATTGACTAATCACGGCAGTACTACTTTGTTCAATGCAATCTGACGGCTCTTAAATCTTACCAAGCCTGTTGATATTGGATTGAGCCCTACTAGATTCGGGTTGGAGTTTTACTGCTATGCAGCAGTCATGTGCACCATCCCTGTATCCCAGACATGATGGCAGTGGGCTGTGACCTGAATGGGATTCTCTATGACAACGGTCAGGCCTTCCAGCCCAACCCGCTCTACAAGTGCATGTGCATCGCGGGTGCCATCGGCTGTATGCCGGCCTTCACCCAGAAGCCTGCCGGCCTGCTTGGCCCCGCCCCCCTCCGTGCCGCCGCGAACACCGCTAAACGCCAACAGGACACGAATTACGGAACCATGCCAGGTGTGTGTTTACACATTCCTAGTATGCATTTAGACTGCTATTTTGGCCTAAAGTGATTCTCTAGTTCAGGCATTGGTTAGTCAGCATGGAATTTGAGCAGCACAAATTAACGTTCCTTTTGAAAAATGAATTTAGCTTATTTTTGGACCAATAAATCTCAACATGACCCCAAATTTCGAAATCGAATGTGAAACTCTCACACACAGTGTGTTCGGTGGAGTAGAGGAGGTGTGTGCTGATACCGTCCCCGCGGTGCCTCTAACTGTAATAATGAAAGCTTACAGGGGTCATCCTTTAGCCTGGAAGAAGAACTGCCTGGTTCAGTCCACTCCCTGGAGCCCGTGCTCTCGGACCTGCGGGATCGGCATCTCCATTCGGGTCAACAACGACAACAGCAAGTGCGAGATGCGAAAAGAGCGGCGCCTCTGCCTTCTGAGGCCTTGTGACAAGGCCACGCTGAAGAATGTGAAGGTGGTTATTCAAAATCCATGTGACTTAAAGTATGAAGTTACTGTCAAAACCGCTGTGTCTCTTGGCTTTTTGCCTGCTACATCTCAGAATGCAGAACCACAAGTCCGGGTGTTTTAACAAAACACAAATACGATTTAAGATCCTGGCTAGATGCCCATTTTAAAACTGTGCCAGGCCACACAGAGCTGAAATACCAGTGGCCTGCAGAATGAAGTGCAGGTGAATCTCACCATCACTATATCAAGGCCCCCTCTATCTTGTCTGACCCATAGATCACCAAAGGAAAGACCTGCCAGCCCAAATTCCAGGCAAAGAAAGCAGAGAGGCTGCGGCTCTCAGGCTGCTCGAGTGTCCAGAGTTATCGGCCCACCTACTGCGGCGTGTGCAGCGACCGCCGCTGCTGCATCCCCAACGGCTCACGCACCGTGTCGGTGCGCTTCAGCTGTGCGCCTGCAGGGGGCGGTGCCCCCACCAGCGTCCGCTGGAAGATGCAGTGGATCATGTCTTGCGTATGCCAGAAGGCATGCAGCCGACCCGGGGACATGTTCACAGAGCTTCGTCTCCTCTAGAACTCACCTGCACAGAGGTAGCCCCCCCCACTCACTCTCTGGGTAACATGCTGGGTCGTCTGCTGGCTGCATTCACTGACTGATAGTGTGTTAAAAAGTGAAAGCATTGTTTAGAATATAAAAGGAACTCTTGGTTACAAAATAAGGAGATGTTTGTGTGTTTTTTTTAACACAAACTGGGAAACACTCCCTCACTGTGCATTACAAGGACTTCAAAAAGCGGAAAAAACAGAGAAATGAACCTCCAGTTCAACTCATGGTAAACTGAAATTAATAAAAACATCCATATCACTATAACACTGAATGAGCGACTTCAAATTTCAATTTATCAGCAAACGAAACTTTTTAAATTTAGCATTGCAGCTTAGTGAAACTGTGATAAGTGTGATGCACTGGCATCCCAATCAGGGTATATACTCCATCCCATTCAGGGTATACACTCCATCCTATTGATGGCGTATACACTCCATCCCATTCATGGTGTATACACCATCCCATTCATGGTGTATACTCCATCCCATTCAGAGTATTCACTCCATTCCATTCAGGGTATACACTCCATCCTATTGATGGCGTATACTCCATCCCATTCAGGGTATACACTCCATCCCATTCATGGTGTATACTCCATCCCATTCAGAGTATTCACTCCATCCCATTCAGGGTATACACTCAATCCCATTCAGGGTATACACTCAATCCTATTGATTGTGTATACTCCATCCCATTCAGGGTATACACTCCATCCCATTCAGGGTATACACTCCATCCCATTCATGGTGTATACTCCATCCCATTCAGGGTATATACTCCATCCCATTCAGAGTATAGACTCCATCCCATTCATGGTGTATACTCCATCTCATTCAGGGTATTCACTCCATCCCATTCAGGGTATACACTCCATCCCATTGATGGCGTATACTCCATCCCATTCAGGGTATACACTCCATCCCATTTAGGGTATACACTCCATCCTGGTGGCCACCACAACCCTGACCAGTGTAAGAGTGGCTAGAAGTATAAATTGTGATTTAAGGTAAGGGCCAGTTTTTCCCTTTTAAATGGTTTTTACATTTTTATACATACTAAACCAGAGAAAAAAAAAACATCCAGCAAACTGAGGACAGAAATACTTTTCAAACATAAGTTTTACCCCTAAGCTGCCTGAATCCATGCCCTGCTGGATCATTCCGTGTCTGTGTCTCATAGACACGCTCACTATTCTCATGGTCATCAGTCTCACATGTCCACTGCCACTTTATTTAGACTGCTGTCATTTTACCTTATTTACCTATATGATCTCATAGTACAAGGCAGCACTGAATCAACAAACACATATTCGTGTAGATGCACAAAAGATCTTGCTCCATAATCGCACATTTTCATGAGCTGTCCCAGTGTTGCAGGATAACATAGACTTTACTGTTTCGTACAGATATATTTTTAATAAGACTATTTTTCATGTAACTTCACCTTAATAGAAATCAAAGGAAGCTAATTACCATATGCCTCTGCTGGGGATTTGCCAACAAAAATAGCTGCTTACACGGAGACTAGCTAAATATTTTAGTAAATGCTTATAGGAAAACTAGCTACAGTACAATCTCCTGTCAGGGGTATCCAGAAATTGTCAAGCTTTCATAAAATTACACATCAGACTTGCATTTTGATATTTTAAATATCAAGCGAATAAACAAAACAAGTAATTTCTACCTGAGTGACCAGGACATATACTACATTTCGAGAATTAATAGAGGTCTCGTCAAGGAGACAAGACACGTCTCAGTAATATTATATGACACATAATATTATTAAATGTGTCAAAGCAAGCTTAAGTCGCCATAAACGACGCCTCTTAGACACGCCTTTGACTCACTCGACCCAATCGACAGTCACCATGAACTTATAGCGCAGCACAGTGATTACTCTGCAGTTGCATCACACCAGGCTTCCACTGCACATTGGCACAAAGCAACCTGACAATCCAGCTCCCGGCTGAACTCGACTCAGCCAGCTGACAGGGAAGGAAAGCAAAACAAGCCCCCATCTATTGTTCCCCAAGGTAACCAGAAATGACTCAGGTCATTTAGAATTACTACCTGGGTGATGTTCCTTCTGTAATAAACGGGAAGACAAGCAAATACATTAATCAGTGTGAAAGACACCCTCAATTAGTATTAAACACATTATCACGCACTGTCTCAATAAAAATAAGTAAACTGCCTTATTACACACATGCTCACTTGAGCGACAATTCTCATGTTACCACCGATTGCTTTCTGGATGTTTGCTTATTGTCGTTAAAGGTAAATTACATCACACACTCTGCACACAAAACCACATCATCCACTAATCCATCAGGTGTTGTGTTTTTCAAGTAAATGACTTCACTGCAGTGATTTCAATTGATCATTTATTATAAATGATTGCCTTGGGCATAAAGACGTTTAGGAACAAGCAAAGAACATTACGGTATAAACCTATTCACAGTGACCGGTTAAGCGCAAGTATCCAATCACAAGTTTGATCTAAGATGGTTGGTAAAGAAGATGCATTTCGCTACAAGGTCAAACTGAAATAGCCACACAAAAAAACATACAAACACACGTTTAAATTGCTTACAGGGAGCTCATTCCTTTTCCAACCACTAATTTGCATTTACGAAGTATGGATGGGAAATATCTTTCAGCTGACCGTAGGAGTGAGACAGACCTTTAGGTGGCGATAGTGAGCCTGGGTGCGTCTGGGGTCAACGTTCGCTTGGTGGCGTCCAGCTGACTGTATTCCTCTATCAGTGAAGATAGAGAGGAAATGGCTTCTGTGAAACAGCTCTGTTCCATACCCTCAACATGCAGGTAGTGATGCAGGTGGGCCTGGAGGTAAGGGGGGCAGACAGTAGGGTCTCAAACAGAGTACGCTCCGTGCTTTGTCCTGCAGAGGCTCCAGATTATGCAATTCAAGTGTGCACCAGAGTTATTACAGTTTTAATTTTAAACTTATTACTTTAGCTAAATAGTATTAAAAATGGAGCCGGAACTTAGTTGATATATGTTTTTATCTAGTTTCTTTTTTTTTTTCGTATGCAAAAATGTTTTCTTATAATTTTAGTTTTGTTAACAATAATAACCCCGGTATAAACTCCATAAATACAAAACAAAATATCAGAGATAAACATGAAGTACACGGCACAAGTAACTTAGCAAAAACTAGACCAATGAGGAATGTCTGGCAACAGAACCCAGAATCCATGTAGACTCAGATCCCTGGAGAAATCTTTTAGCCCGGAGTCTGGACAGACGTAAGCATGCTCACTGAGAGCTTCAGGGCGGAGGCGCAGTCAAGGCGGCATTTTCGCCTGAGCCTACGGCGCTCAGGTGCTTCTACCTTTTTCCTGTACAGCTTCATGAACCTGCCCTTGAGTTCCAAGAAGGTGGGCTTCACGCAGGTGTTGTTGGCCACAGCTAGCAGGGAGTGCGTGTGGCCCACAGGGGGGACTGAGCACAGGCTAGTTTTCCAACCTTCCTGGTTCCAGGACACGAAGGGCAGGGAGGGCTTTAACCTGCAGCGGGGGGCAAGTCAACGGCTGAAAGAAGATGGCGTTGTTTGACGTCTCAGTTTTCTGCGTTACGAAACAACACAAGGTCACTATCTGCAAATGACCTTAACGTCCCTGACTTTTCATTTCAAGATGCAGATTCACATGCCTGATTTACACCTCGATGAGATACAGATATGTCCTTTCATACGGACATCAACTTCTTTTGGCAAATGACCATGGGGGGCGTCTTAAGGGAGCAGGCTGAACGCCACCCCCATAAAGTACAGATTTCATATTTCGCACCAGTGCTCTGCAGTGAATGGCAACATTATATCAGAGTTGTTGGCAATGGCACAGAGTCTAAGAGTCAGTAAAATTCCTGCATGGAATGCAGAAAGGCTCCTTTACCCTAGAGAGCAGGCGGCCCCCACCTCTCAATGTTCCTGCGAAGGTCAGACACTTGAACATTACCCCGGACAACAAGGGCGCAAGCCAAGTAGAGGCTGTGCTTGGGGTCTGCCTGGACGAGCTGGTGGTCTCTGCTGAAGGCATCTGTGAACATCTGATCCAGCCTGAGCAGAAACGCAGCCACACAGAAAACACAAGTCAGGATAATCATCCCGGCTCGGCAGCCAAAAGCGTATTTTTAATTCATGCTGACATTCTGAACCTGAAAAGATAAGCCACTCCACCATGAGAATCTCAGCATTTTTCTTTTAGTGCACCTGCCTAATACAAAGCAGACTTTACAATGTACGCAAAATATCAAAATGTGGGACACTCACATCTGCTTCTGTTTTGTTTAACCGGGCACAATATAGCCCATATGGCAAGAAGATTCTCTTTCACGACTGTATATAAAGAAGCTCTTTAATATAGACCAGTACAAGATCTCCAAGAGGAGAGTGATGGAATAAAAGCCGAAGCGGGAAGACAGCAGACAGACCTCCTCGGCGGGACGTTGACGTCCGCTAACGTGTACAGCGGGGTGAGACTCGAGACCAGATAGTGCAGCCGCGGGAAGGGCACCAGGTTCATGGTGATCTCATTCAGGTCCATGTTGAGGGATCCATCGAAACGGGCGGAGCTGCGGGAGTGATGGGGAGTCGGGCGAAACGTTCAGCTAACGCCCAAGAAACAAAAGCCTGGATGCTACCAAGCCTTGTCTAACAATAATATGTAGCGATGCACCAAAATTTTGGCAGCTGATAATATTTGCCTGAAAAAGCCAAATAGCTGAAGCACTCTTTGAAGACCGAAATTACTGACCAAAATTGAGATGTATAATATTAGAACCGTCAGTGTTTTTCAACCTCTAACTTCCAGCTGCAACATACTTCGGTGTGACGTATTTCGTTTTTTCCACTGTGTAAACAAAACGTTCGTCCCTCAAGAAAATAATGGGAAGTCAGAGTCGCTGTCACCACAAAAAATGTAAAACCCATAATAAAATTGTGCTTATATTATACATTTTAAACTAAAGGCACTTGTATAAAATGTAATTGGAAGGAGTTGTTCAAAAAAGCCACCACAGACTTGCATGGACTATGAGTAGCGGCTGAGTATCTTATTCGTTTTGCCTTGCTTGATGCAGTGGGTTTTATGTAATACTGAAGAACATTTTACCATTAATTTCAAATAAAAACATACTTTTTAAATTGTTTCACTTTGATTGATTTGTATTATAAAATGACCTTGCTTTATGTAGTTGTTAAAAAGCGGAAAGTGATGAACAAGAAGTCACCAATGTCCCGGATTCAATTTAGGGTGTTCGATTCGCTGCTGTTAACACTAATTGCATATTAACACAAACAAAAGGGTTGCATATGCTGTTTAATGTACTGCTTGGCGGCTAAAGGAAGCTGATATTCATTGTTTTTATTTGACATTTTATTTGACAGCGCCGAGATAACGGCTTGCGGTGTTCACAAAAAATAAAACCTACTTTTCTCCATCTTGCTTTGTTTTAATTCATAAGCTCAAAAGCAAAGTTGAATACATTGATCAATAAATTGATCAAGTAATTGCCCAAAGTTTATTTCAGTTTCAGTATTCGGCTGAAAAAAAAATTCAATTAAATAAATAAAATTAATTTAGCATAGGGTGTATGAACAGCTAAGGCTGTATAGCCTCACCTTTTAACAACTATTTTTGTTTCTCTCTTCGCCATTTGTCTTTCCTTAAGAGAAAATTATTTTCTACAGAGGCAGTAAAATTACGTAAATACTGCACTAGCTGCGTTTTCTGTTACTGTGTGAGTCAGGGGTCTCCAGCTCCGGTCCTGAAGAGCTACTGTCCAGTCAGTTTTCTATCCTACCTGGCTTCTAATGAGCCACACCTGTTCTCAGGTAAATACCAGGAGCAGCTGTGGCTCATCATAAGCCAGGTAGGATAGAAAACCTACTGGACAGTAGCTCTCCAGGACCGGAGTTGGAGACCCCTGGTGTAAGTCAAGCTTCCCCTGCTGACGTGAAAGTGACACAGCGCGGCCTGGAGGTACCTAGTCAGATTGAGCAGCAGGTTTGCCACGATGTTGTTCATGGCATCGAAGGGCTTCTCAACTCTGCAGGCTCCACCCTGGCCTGAAATGACAGTGCTGTCCCTCTTTATCACGTGGCCAGGTTTTCTTGGGTGGGACATGGACCGAATCTTGTTCACTATCTCGACCAGGGACTGGGGGGTGGGGGGCAGAGAGAAGAAGAGAGGCGGGGAAAGGTGAGGGGAAGCTGAGGGAGAACAAGCAAGTCCGTAACGGGCAGCCGCAGTAAACGAGGGCAGAGCGCGATGGGGGCCCTCGGGAAGGCGGCGCTCACCTGGTTATCCACAGGCAGCACGCAGTCTGCACGCTCGCTCAGCTCTCGCATGGCCAGGACGCTGTTGTACGGGGAAGTGATCACGTCGTCCTCGGCGGAGGGGAACACGGACGTCACAATCCTGTACACCTCGGGAAACTCATCCTCCAGGAGCCTCAGCACGTAGGACCCCAGGCCAGATCCAGTTCCTGGCAAAGAAAGATTTTAAAACAACAACGCTCTAAGAAAAACAATGTTTTTTTTAGCGCAGACAGGAACTGCATCCATCCATCCGCTAACTGCTTATCCTTGTCAGGGTCACAGGAATTTACATTAGAAATTGCATGTAATTATGAATTACATGCTGTACATTGCAAATTCAAACATCAGTCTGTACCACAAAGCATTAAACATTATTAGCATTAGCATTAATAAATAGTCTTTAATATACATATAAAGGAATAAATAGCAGACAGTAGAGTAATACAGGTAGTTCTCGACATACAAACGTAATCCATTCCACAAAGCCTTACTAAAAATGCATTATGATCAGAAATGTTATAAATAGGGAAGCTGTTAGTTTAAGTACATTATCCAGCAGTGAGATCGCTACTTCGTCATTACTTTGAAAACCAAGCAGCTTTTATATAGTGACGCTGTCTAGCAAAGTAGCGGGATACTTTGGACAAGCACTTACACCACTATATCTCCCCGGACAGATTCATATTTAATCAACCAAATCATGTACATTGTGCTACTTTTATTTCAATGCATGTCTTCACCCAATTACAATCTAATGTCACACCCAGAACTTGCTCAAAGCCGACTATTTTTGGAAACATAATTTTCAATTAACTGCCATTCATCATGTCTGCGAAAGCTACAGTGGCACCATAGGCGAACCTCGATAACGTCATTAAATTGAGAGAAACGACGGAAAAATCGTATGCATTCAAATGCTTACTGTGTACTGCACAAACATGCAGTGAGAATCAATAATGTTGTTGGTGCCTTTTCTGCTTTTCTTTCAGAACTGATTCTAGATGAACGCAATGGCCGTGTTTCTTATGAGAACTGTGATGCTACCTCTGCATTCACACCATGCACGCATGTCGAGCCTCTTTCGCAGGTGCTCTCAAGTCTACCTTTATTTGTAGATGGTGCTCCTATTGGAGGGATTTATATTTTTTCACTTTCCAATCCAGTGAAGAATAATGAAGACAACAAGGGCAACATAGAATACATTTGTAATAAATACTTGAAAAATTTGGGAGATCATTACATTTTACAGTAGCTCCAATGTAGTTATGCTACTTTTGCTGTGCAGACTGTAACTTGCTAAATTTCTCTGATGTATAGAATTCATGTAGCTCAGCTTATGTTTTGGAGAATAACTAGCAATGTAGCTACCACATGTTTTAAGTAGTTAACCCAACAATGATTATGATGAATTGATTATTAAGCCAATTCAATGCATCAGTTTGTAAAGTCAGAATCAATTTTTGGGGGTATATAAAAATGCTCCTAGTTCCGGGTTGCATGCCTTTTGCGCTCACATGCTACAGGTAGACGCAAAGGGAGCAGCGCTGGCATGCAAATTTCCAAAATAGGGTTCATTAATATTAGAAGAAACACAACTTGTTGATCACTGAGCTATGACATTCTTAGGAAACTTGCCACTGCTTTGTAGTGATGAGTGCTCCCCCTTGGCGCTACGTTACTTTCGGGAAATGCCTGTGTTTCGTAACGCAAAAGAAGTTGTTTTTGCAAGCTAAAGTAGCAATGGTGAAGACCCTGAGGTAGTGAGCTAACTAGCCAGGCAAAAAGTCACGCTAGCCTTTGAGACTGCATTGGACCATCGGCCATTTTCCGTGGTGGAGCATGAGGAATTTTGTGGGCTCACACTTAGGAGAGAGGTCTCAAAGCATCGGCCTGCAACATGTTTATAATTTATTAATTATTCATTATTTATCCACAGATCAATCTTTCAGTTTCCTACAGCATAAAATGACTATTCAGGAAATCATATAGTAGAAAACACATAAGCGAAATACATACTAGAAATTAGTAGAAAAGCATATATATATATATATATATATACATACATAAAAAATTACAAATTATAAATTAATCTGTATGCTGGCTTTTTGCTTTAGTCCTTCTGGAACTCTAAATCTTGGATATTTTTGCGTATTCTTTTTGTCCGGGTTTACAGAAGTCAAGAACTGCCTGTATCACAATATTCGATATAACACATGATGTGAAATTTAATGGTCCTTGCCAAATACTACTGTGTGGAAGGATAACAGTGCAGGCAGAGAGGCCCTGTTCTGGAAGGCACCCCTCGGAGTGGGGCACGGCCTTAGCGAGCCTCACCTCCCCCCATGGAGTGGATGAGGAAGAAGCACTGGAGGCTGTCGCAATGCTCCGCGGCCCGGCGCACCTTCTCCACCACCTGTTCTTGGCACGCGGGCCCATATATCCAGTGTCCAACAGCCCTGTATAGGAAAAAGAGGCAGAAGCTGCACCCATTGGTATTCACCTGTGAATATGCAATCATTTCGGGGACCCAGCAGGACAACAGGACAAAGAACTCTGCAGTCTGTCATTAAAAAGCGGTGTGTCCTTAAAGAGCTAAGTACATATGACATGCCACTCAAACCTGAGCTGTCAAATGCCAAATGACAACTGAACAAAGGGAACAGCCTGAGTCATAACCAAGAGATGAACTGTCCTCCTGCTTGTATTGAAATAGAACTACTCACTCCACCTTTAATGACACTGCAGGTACAAAGCTCTCTACTAAAAGTATACAGAGAGTAGAGTACATGCATTATACAGGCACACCTGAGGGCAGGGAGTCTTTGTCCAACTCTACAAAAGCTTAATTATCAATGCTGATTGAGTGTCAAATGAGTCACTTAATTAAGATTAGTAAAAAAAAAAAATGCTTTCAGAGAAGCACTAATGATCAGACACTTCAAATGACACCCCAAAGCCCACAGTGACACGATTCTGTACTGTCACGCAAATTCACATTTACTTATGCTGACAAAGAGCTTGGGCACTCGTGTTCATCCGCACCAGTTGTTGCCGGATCCTGACACATCTGTCACCAGCTGCGTGCTGTCAAATACGTCTCGCAAAGGGCCCTGCAGAATCTCGTTAACGACACCTTCCTCCATGTCAATGAGGACCGCCTGTGAAGGGAGCAGCGGCTATATGACAGCATGGCGGAGAAGGTGGGGGCTTGAGGGGCGGGGTAAAATACAGAATACAGGCGAAAAGACACTAACACCTAGGGCATTGTAAATCAGAGTCATCTACCCTAGCCTTGAGGGATCGGATCTTTTCACCAGTGATGTCATTATTCTCCCCGTCACTTCTTCTGCAAGAAAAAAGTGTCACATAGAAAAACTTTAGCTCTAACTACTAATGTGATGTTTCAGTTGAATGTTTAAAGTGAAAATCCATTGTTACCTGGTGTCAACATTTCTAAAGAAATTGCTTAATGCTTCATCATAAATTCCTTTCTAAAAACACAAAAGCAATATAAATGCAAATTCCAAACATTTAAAGCAATATTGAATTTTTCAACACATTTTTCAAACGAAAATAGTGTACATTATTGTACAAGCAGACAGGCATTTGCAAACTCATTGTAATCTGGCTGACAGTCTGCTGGCCAGGCTGCCACTTGTAGTTACACTTACTTTATTGACGTGAGCGTGTTCCCGTAATGCCAAATCCCAGAACCTGCAGCCCACCTGATTACCACACTGGCCGACTGGGGAGAATCATGGAAAAACACGGGGCTGATAAGCAGAAGGCACGCAAGCGTTTTCTGCCAGTCATTTGTTAAATGTTTCATTTGCTTAACCTGCGCAATATGATACCAAATGCAACATTAACTAAAGTATATTTTAAAACTGTTCAGTCGTATTCACAACGTACTGTAATCGGCATTTGTTAATTAATTAATTAATTAAAGCTAGGACGAAAACGTGACTTAATAAGACAGGAATATACAGCAGTAAATTTTTGTGGTCAGCTAAATCCTGCTAGGCAGTAACTTCAAACTAGACGTCAGTGATACACTATCTTACCTTGCACAATAATAGACTGTGTCATCTCTTGTTAGCATAGCTACGGTATAACAGAACAAAATAGTTCTCATTCAATGGATATGTTGTTCGCTAACTTATAGCTGTTTTTGTCAGCTGTGTAACCACTGGATACCGCTGAAGCGCGAGGCTCAAGCCAAACCGTCGTTGGTTGATGACGTTGCGTCGTAGAAGCGCGAAAGGCTGCTTCCCAGCGCTTAGCATATCGGGGGTCTGGATTGGTTAAAATGTGTCACATGGGTGAAATAAAAGGGTCGACAATTCTACTTAATTGCGTGGTCGCCCACAAGATGGCAACATACTCACAGATTTAAATTGAGCATTTGAGCTGCTGGTTTACTGTATGAAAAAAAGAAACTGCCCTGTGTGATTAGTAAGTATTTTTCAGATGTCTACACTTTACGGCCCTGAGCACAGGCCACAAGACTGGGGAAAACCCTGGATGGTATGCCCATCCCAGGACACATACATGACCACAGGCCCACACTACAGGCAATTTAGTGTGACTGCCTGTTTGGGCATCGAGACTAAACCTACAAAATATAAGGAGGGCATGCACATTCAGAAAGCAGAGACAGGATTCAAACCCCCAGCCCTGAACTAAATGCCAAACTTTCTAAGCCAATGAATCAAACACTTTTCTTCAAACAAATGACCCTTTATTGTGGTTTGTCGATATACAATGAGACCAGCAACAGCAAAAAATCATATGTGAAAATACAGTGTGTGAGCAATATGGCTTGTGGTATGAAAGTACTACTGATACTATGCGGCTGTAATGCATAAAAAATATGTCGGTGAACTGGCTTTGATCATAGCTAAAGTGAATGACTTTATTAAAGTTGCCGTGTCGTTCAAAATGTATTCCTTGATTTATTTTCAAGGAATAAATGAAATGAAGAACATCTTTTTAAAAACAATTAGTTCGCGCAAAAGTTCTGCACTCAATGTCATGTTTAAAATGAGAGAAACGATAAAACAACATTGTGTGAACCAATTAAGTAGTCATTTAGTGGCGATAATTAAATTTCTTTTACACACTAACAATATAGTAAAAAAAAAACATTTCCTGAATTTGATGGAAGACATAAGCCTGTTTTTTTGAATCAGTTAGCTCAGATTTAAGTTTTTTAATATTTTGTGAATGAATGAAGAGATATTAGTATTTAAACTGAAGAAACCAAGATATAGTGACAATGCAGTTTTGGGCATTTTTCTTTATTTGAACATGTCTGTCAGCATCATTAACCGCCGCAAATCACTATCAAGCAGCTGGACAGGAGCCGACAGCGACGGCCCCATTGACCAATGCTGCTTTGCTGAAGCTTACTGGTGTCTCATTGATCACCACATTTCTCATGCAGCCAATGAACATCCTGGTAGCTGCAAGGGATTGTGGGAGCAGAGTTGCTGTGGAAAGAGAAAGAAGGGAATTGAAAACAGCCCATGATTTCTTTGTGTCTTTGTAAAATGCAATGCCGGTTCTTGAACTAAATAAATTCATGATATATATTTAGTGTTGAGTTGATGCTTGAATTGTTCTTATATTAAAACTAAACAAGAATCGGTACAGTTTGATGACATATGAGGTGGGATCAACCAATCAGATATCTTGGTCCCACTTCCTCTACAATCTGATTGGTTTTCTCTCATTTTTCCTTTTGCCCTCAGAACATTTTTGTGTAAGTAAAACTTCTATGAGTGCTCATACAACTTGAGTAAGACTGGTATGAATAACAACACCCCTGAAGGCAAAGCAAGAGATCAGTGAGAAAGTTTGGGTGTTTTAGCTCTGCAAACTAACCTTCTTGCCAAGAAGTGCTGACTATTATTGTTGTGATGTGGGTTTGATCACCAGACAACACAAAACTGTTACACTGAGATTTTGTGCATATTCTACACTGAAAATCTACTGGACCACCAACCTGGGGCTCCCCCAATAAACACAGGGGTCTTGGTGTCCACAGCCCTGGGGTTGAGAGGTCCCACAACATGGTTCACTTCTGAATCCACGTCCAGTTGCACGACACTCGATTCTCTAATCACTGTGAATTGCAGACATGTAAAGGTCACAGAAACACACATGGGGAACACAGTAGTTCTGTAGGCATGTTTGTAGTTTCCATATAGGGCTGGCAGGAGAGCTATTTTTAATGTCTTTGAAATGCCTACAATTGGTAGAGCATAAAGAGTGTGCGATTTAAAAGGGACACATTCTATATTTAAACATCTTTTGTTTTTCCCAGCATACCTGTGATTCTGTGCCACCTGCCATCGCAGATTCCTTGTTTGGGAGAAACTCGGGTGGAGAATTCTCGCACACCATTGTTCAGCACGACCACGACCTTGAGTTGGAAAGAGTGGAACTTTGCATTCAGGTCGCAGATTGTAAATGAAGGCGGACGCAGGTTTGATAGTTAGTTGGCAGCAGTATATATCTCAGGAACTGTGTTCTGGGGGGCTACAGGGCTCTGCGTACCTCTCCCTGGTGCATGTACATGCTGAGGTAGTCCTTCTGGTCAATGTAGACATGAAGTAGAATGCCTGAGGCCACACGAGGGCGCACTTCCAGCACCAATTCAAACTTCAATCCCAAGTTGAAAGAGTCATCTGAAACCGATGAAAAATAGATCATTCAATAAACAAACCAGATAACCCACAAATCAGGTTGTTTGTCTCCTACACTGCGGATGACTTGACACCTCCTGCCTCTGACCTGGAATGTCAGCCTGCAGATTTTGACCGCAGAGGCATGCACGAGGGTGAAACTGAGATGGCCGCAGCATGATGCGAAATTGCGCTGGGCTTGTTTAACAGCTGCTGCTTTGTTGCTTGGACCTTGGGCCCTGAACCTGTCTTCCATTTCCCTCTGTGTTCTCCTCACAGAGCTGTCAGCTGCTCCTGGCGTGTCAGCTCACAGCATACCACATGCACTTATGGTTTTTTCCAAAGCAGATATAAAGAGTGCAAACTGAAATGATGCGTAGCAGACACAGCCTACTTAGAAACGCATAAAATCTCTTCAACGTCTCAATGTTAGTCGGAAAAGACAACAGATGTTGCCACATCCTGTTTTGTACGCGACAAGATGTCTCCCTCTGGCAATGTACAAATTACCCAGGACTATGTATCCTCCCTCGTCGGAGAAGAATGTTCCGGCCTCAGATGGGCCTTCGAAGCACGGCGTGACCCCGAAGGTGTGAGATGCTGGCGGCAGGCGCTGGCCATCCAGCTGCAGGTCTCTCACGCAGACTGTAAGACTGTACGCCGAGTTGCGCTGGTAGGGAGAGGAACAAGGGCACTCTTGGTGTGACATCATCAGTTGAGGTTGGGGGTAAGATGTCCTGCCTCTGACCAGCTGTTGAAATCCCAGCACTGGGATGGCTGTTGTCAAAAGGTTTAGCGCTTGCTGTGCAAATATTGTAGCCTCCGTATGTCAGCATGCAGAAAAATTTACTGTGCAAAGTAATTCTTCCATTCATACCATTTCTATAACTGCTTATGCACAAGCTAAAGCGATAATAATAATACTATAGCAAAATATTGGCCTGAGACATGAAAGTCATAATTGTACCTTTAGACCTATAGGACGGAATTTAGAGTAGCCGCAGTAGGAATGTGATGATCACCAGAATGCGATGATCACCTGAATGCGATGATCACCAGAATGCATATCATTCAGACTGTTCAGGCTGTTTTTTAGTAGCTCTGGACTGCCAGCCATACCTGGATATTTTTACGCGCCTTCCCTGGCGGAGTCCCTCCGACATAGAGGGGTGCACTGACGTGCCACGAGCCAGTGGATTCGGGAGCGCGATCCTCCAGAACCGTCAGTCCATCAATTATCAGTCGGCCCACGTTCTCTTCGCGGATAAAAACGACCTGAGGGAGAGAGCCGTGCGCTCATTCCAGGCCGAAATCACAGTCGGAGGAACGTGTGTTGGAAGTGCTGCCCTATCAGGCGCAAGGATGGGCCTTACGTCATGCCATGCTCCGTCGTTAAGATTTTGAGGGCTTCTGATCTTAATCTTGTGGTGGTCCACGTTAAAGGTGTACACCAATTTCCCGTGGGCCATGAATGCGGCCATGTAGTTCTTCTCGGCCTTGTCTGACACGTAGAAGACCACACCGAAGGATGAATTGGTCTTCAGAGACATCGAGAAGCGAGACCTGCGTGGTACAGGAATGCGAAAATGCATATCCATTTAGTGATTCTGATAATGAGAATAAGAGCATGAGCTTGAGAAATGGTCAGCAGCACAACAGCCTAATGGACTGCAAGGCCATGTCTAGGATAAGTCTGTGACTCCCTAAAGAAAATGCGTTCAGTCACCTCAGACTGAAGGATTCTGGGATATCCATGTACTCTTGGCGGCTGTTGCCGGTGCCTCCATAATGGTAGGTGTGGCGGCCAGCCTGAGGCGTTTGAGGTAGGGAGCAGGCCTCTGCAGTACTTGGCACCAGAAGGTCATTCTGCACATCTTCTGAGCCTTCAGCAGGGCTCGGCCTGTCCCTGCTCAGCTTGGGAAGAAGAGTTCACCTTCAGGTCGCCTTGTATTTTTTATGTATTCCTGTCATTGGTTGTATTTAGGTCATCTACGGTCTTAAAAGCACAGCATAACTGCATATTTATGTGTCCCTGAGTGTTACTGTGACCCACAGAGTGCAGAGCAAAGAATCATCAGGGCTTTTGGAAAGTTTTCCTCTGGGGGTGATTCCACAGGGTTTGTCTCATATGCCTGTGAGTTCTGTGATCCATGTACATGTCACACTTATTACTCCAAAGGCAAAGTTAGTGGATGTATTTAAGTAAATATGGCTGCCTCTTTGATGCTTTCATGTAAATGTTTATAAACAAGATTCCTTCGATGTGCTGATACCTTCCTCGGCTGGCTTCTGCTCGTTTTCAGCTGCATCACCACGGGGGGCTTCTGCACGGGGCAGTCTTGAAAGGAAGTCTGGACTTTCTCGGTATACTTCTGGAAGTCCTCCAGCTCAATGTCTCTGTCCTGCCTGCGGGGGAATGTCAGCAGAAGAGCCGGGCCCAGGAAGGTCACTCGCATGTCATGGGAAACTCCCACGGCATCCGTCTCTGGGGAAACCGAATCTACACAGATCGCCGCATCGCGAAAAGGACAGCGGCTTGGAAAATCCCCACCGTCAAAAGGGATAGAAAAAGCCACTGTGCGTTTTGTGGTGCGTGTGCATGTAGGAATGACGTGCATCTCGCATTGTTACGCTTTGTTTTGTCGCCATGTACGCGCATAATTAGAAACTTGTAACCTTTGACCCATAAACTTGGCATCCCGGCTGGCCGCACACTGGGGCGAGACGGCACCTGCTGATGTACGCGTAGCTGATGCAGCCAGTGAAGTTGCTGATGCTGCTGGCTGGGGAGCCTCCAAAGTAGAAGCTTCTGACCGAGGCTGATGAAGGGCCCGGGGACGAGGCCGGCCGATTCTTCTGCTGTTTGTCCTTGTCGTCGATGACTAGCTGACACCTGGCAGAAACACACATAAGCTGGATGATCTGATGAAGGACCATGAAGAGTCAGAGGCATCAGCGGGACATGGAGAGCAAAATCAATTTCGTCAGGGGCCCCAAAATACCTAGCTACGTCTCCAAGAAGAGTAGACCAAGGACCATGTAGACCATGTAGAACTGAATGGTTCTAACTATGTAAGTTGCTCACAGGAGCTTTTGGGAAATGTGCCCCCAGAATGAGGCATTCAAACAACTGATCGATTGATCAGAGCATTGAGTGGTGTGATTAAGATCATTTGCAGAGTAGAGCTGATAGTGGGTGTGTGATTTTTGCGCATTGCCATCCTGACCAACAGCAGAGGTAACCAGACTTACTTCCGGTTAGTGACTGAGGCCACCAGGAAATGAGGTCGCCCATCATGGTAGCGCTTCTTGTTAGACTTGACTTCCGTCCCTGCGCAGTTTAGCACGACAACACCGTTGTCCACTGAGATTGAGAATACACGGTCCTGAAATTGCATTAAAAAGATATTTTCACTATTTAGCACTTTCATCTAAAACCACACATATTTTTGAGAAAGCAGGGTTAGACTGTTAAGGGCATTTGCTTCACGGCCCAATGGTGAAAACACTCTGCAATGGGATTTGAACTGCTGACCTTCTGATCACAGATCCAGGAGGGCTTACCTCACTGCTATGGTAGAAGAGCAAGCCGCTGGGCTGCAGCGTACGGAAGTCGAAACCCCCTTCGAAGTCCTCGAAGGGCGATATCTTTGCTGTGGACCCCAAAAAGCTCTCTCCATTGAAATACGCCTTGTGGGACATCTGTGAAACATCCGTGGGAAATCATGGAAACACTTACCCAACCTGATTACAATAGTTAAAGTTTTGTACAAGTACTTCAAATCATACCATTTAGGTAGTTAAGTAGAGGAAATTTCCAAGACAGCGTTCTCAGTGTGAACCAATTAACCTGTTATGTTCAACCTAAACAACAATGTCCATCTGGTTCAAGAAGAATATCCTAGAAAAAAATCATTTAAAAACTGAAACTCAAGCCATCCATCCATGAAACTTCTAATCACTAACCCAGTGAGGGTCATAGGGTCAGAACTAAGCGTGGGTGCATTTTATCGTGAAGTGCAATAAAGTTAAAATCCTGAAAAGCTGTGAAGACAATGTAGAAGTGTGCAGTTGAGTGGAGCCTGGCGCGGAAGGCCATGCACTGGGGCAGGTAATCTGAGAGCTAGAGCAGGAGTAGCTGGCATTGTTGCAATGTTGTGCCTGACACGTACAAAGAAGTCTTCCGGGCAGCCACTGCTGATACCAATGGTTCCAGGCTCCTCCAGTAGATTAAAGTCTTTCCTCTGGAACTGGAAGCCCTTCACACAGCCCCTGAGTCCCACTGAGGAAGAGAGTTCTGGCCTAGAGGGATATTTAAAAGGATCATTACCCACATTAGCCCTAGCAGCACACCATCCATTCCAAGGACAACGCTGACACCTACAGTCTACTGTGTGACTGTAAAATGCTGCAGTCTCCCTGAAGCTGCTGACATGTCACACCTAGCCAGCCTAAAATATACAAACTAAAAAAACACTGCCCATGACCTTGCATTGCATGAACAATACACCATCTATTTTCCAGCATCTTTTCCAGTGCATATTTCTGAAAAACGCAAGGCAGGAAACGCCAGTCCATGACAGGGAACGCACTATGAGAGAAGAATGAGAGATGCCCAATTGCCTAAGAGTGGATATTTCTGGACTGTAGGTGGCAACCCAATCAACATGGGGAGAACATGAAAACTCTTCATGTTACAGACTCCCAGTACATGTGGTGTGAGGCAACAAACCTCCCCACTGGTGTGCCCTGTGCGGTAATAATTGCAGTAAATAGGCATAATATTTTTCACTCAATCAGTGGCCTCATTGAAAATGTCCCCTTTGTGCACAGTTGATGGAGGCACTGACCTGGACAGCAGCACACTAGAGGGTGCCCCGCCAATGTAAATATCTGAGAATGGCAGTGTTTTTTTCTCATTTTCCAAAGACTTCACATGACTTCTGTCCACCAGGAGAATGATCTTCTTGGAGTGGTGATAAATGATGGACACCTGGGAAGCAGCAGAGTCGATGATGTCAGCAGAAATCTTTAATGAACCAGAGCTTAACAATTCACAACAGTGTGGCCTGGTCCCTCACCTCATGGTATCTTGCGTCATTGATCTGCAGTTTTGTTAAGTTGCTCTCCATGACGACTGGACCCCCGCTAAATTCGAAGTCATACGTAAGATGGAGGAAGCCGTTTTTCAATTGCAATACGAAGAAATTGCCCTGAAATGCCATAAAAAGAGGAATTAGTTTTACAAGGAAAATTGGCATATTACAATTTAACCACTAAAGCTTTGTTCTACCACTATAATCATATGACAAATATAAAGAATCAAGAAATATTTTTGACTGTTCTCTCATGCGTCATAATAATTTTCTGCTGCATTTTTCTGCTGAAAACCTCCTTTGTGAATCTACAACAATGTTCCCCAACCCAGTCTTCTGGGACCCACAGACAGTCCATGTTTTTGCTCCCTTCCAGCTCCCTGCCAGACAGTCCACATGTGCTGAAAGGGAGCAAAAACGTGGACTGCCTGTGGGTCCCAGATTGTGAAACACTGCTCTAAAACACGCTCAAAAATCTTGGTCTCTGAAATTGCATTTACCTCCTTGACCATCAGGAAAAGGATCCCATCACTGACCACAGTTCGGACTTCGATGTCAAACCTGGTGACGATGCCAAACTTGCCTCTCCTCTCAATATTGCTGACAAGAGCATAGCCTATGCCGTCAAAGAGATAGCTGGTGACCCGGCTTTGTGAGAAGGCAAACTTGTACCTGGCAAGGCAGACAGACAGGAGGGAAGCGGAAGGAGACTTATTGGACTTTTAACCTCTTGCTGACCCTGAACTTTCATTTCTTGACAATCTCTGGCTCTTGCTTAAAGAGCAAAGGTTAAAAAAGTTCAGACTGTGAATTTGACCTTTAAGATCCATAGAGAAGAGGAGGATGAAGTGTTGCTGTCACTAATAATCACCAGAATGAAGACCCCCCTGAAGGGACACCTTTGAAATGTGTAGGCATACAAAGCAAATAAACATGCAGGTTGAGTGTATTTTAAATAATGCTTGAGCATACCTTGGACAAGGTGGTGTTGCAACAATGTCCAAGTTATGGGTTTGCTTGAAGTGGTACAGGCTGATGACATCGTTGTTCAGGGAAGCCAACTCAATGCAGCCCACAAAGGGGGGCAGGTTCAGCTTGGGGGGGAGCTGGACAGGCAGAAAGCAAATCAACATGGTGAACATCACCCTGAAAGATGTCAGCAATGGTTTGACCCAGGTCCACCTGGCAGGCCAGGGCTAACAAGCATACCCTGAAGTCCGTAGGGACTCCGCCCAGGTAGAAGACTGTATTGTTGGCGTCGAGGTCCAGCAGGGAGTCTGTGCTGTGAGCTTCACCCTTCTGGATGAACTTCTGCTCAGCCGTGTTGCTCTGACTGGGAACGGTCAGGAACACTTTTCCATGCCGACCCAATCTACCGGATGTGAACACAGGGGGGCGCTGTTAATTTCAGCTATTTGCTGGGTGGGGCAGGGGCAGTGGCATCGGAAGGAGTTTGACACTGGGGGGACCGAATCTGCCCCGGAGGTGGGGGGGTAGGTTGGGG
>JAODKF010000045.1:3405438-3416112 GCA_026779585.1 Mormyrus proboscirostris | reverse complement strand
AGTCACACTTACTGATGATCAGTTAATCATGTGCATTTGATTAGCACCATCTGACTGCCACTTACCCTCTTAATTCCTATAGAAGCAGCTCCTTAATTTTGTTAAATAAATAATGTCATGTGTTGTATATCTGAGGTAGTATATACCTAATTTGGAGACCAGATAATTTTTAGTATGTGCTGATATGTAAAAACTCAAAATTGAAAGAGAGAGTACATTCTTTTTCACATAACTGTATGTTTCTAAAGTTGGTGTCAATTACTGAGAGTGTGGCACAATCCCTCTTAACTGCTTTAATCAATGTACCAGCTGTTAATAGTTATGCAGAAATGGATGAATGGAATTGTGACATCATGGGTGCAGACTTACTGTGATGTCATAGGTATGGACTTATGGACTGTGATGTTGATGTGTATGTAGACTTATACACTGTGGCATCACAGCTGGGGACATCATGGATGAAAACTTACGTACTGTAACATCAAGGACAGACACCTATGCACTATGGCATCGTTGATGCAAACTCATGCACTATGACATCATAGGTGCACACTTATGTACTGTGACATTGTGAATGTGGACTTACAAACTGTGAAATAGTGGATGCGAACCTACGTACTGTAACATCATAGATATGGACTTATGTACTGAGGCCTACCTGTTGTAGCATCGAGGACGGAGACTTACGTACTATGACATTGTGGATGCAGACTTACGTACTATGACATCATGGATGCAGACTTACGTACTATGACATCGTGGATGCAGACTTACGTACTATGACATCATGGATGCAGACTTACGTACTATGACATCATGGATGCAGACTTATGCACTGTGACATTGTGTACAGCCTTCACTCTGCTGCTTCACACAGGCTGGCACTTTGACTATGACCACAGTTTACACCTTGCTTGTAGCAATCAGACCCCATAAAACCCTTGGACCCTCACAGGTTTTTTCTCCCTCCCTACTTAGGAGTTTTCTTCCATTCATTCTTTTTTTCTTTCTTTCTTTCTTTTTTGTTTCATGTAAATCATCTTCGGGGCAACTGCATTGTGAAAGGGCCTATATACAAATAAATTGAACTGAATATCATGCAAAGCCACCCTTTGTAAATGTAGAAGAGCGGAGAAGCTTGGAGGAACTCATTGTGATACACACTTATACAGTATATACTGTTCATGTATGCAGGTATAGCTGCATTCTCTGCTGTGGCCAGAAGAGGCACTGCTGTGTGATGTGTAATGCGACTTGTCTTAAAAACCAAAAATCACAAACCACTGTGATACCTGGCTTTCTTAGATGAACCGACATGAACTACATGCAGCTGCTCTGTCTCACAGAGCAAGGCTTCCACGAGTGTTTTGATCTTTGTACAATCAAAAGGTGGTAAAACAGAGTGCTTCTTGTTTTTTTCTTCTTTTGCTCTCTGATTCCCTGCTGGAGCATCGAGTGGGCGGAGCAGGGGTTGGTCGGCATGCAGCAAATCCAGGCACGCAACGCCAAATTGGATTTCAGGCGACAGCTCGATAATGACTTGTCTGGGGGCGTGAGACCGCGGGGGGCATGAGGGTACTCAACAGCACTTAAGGGGAGAGAACGCGAGGCGGAGAACAGAGGTGCCAGGGTGTGCGGAGACCTGGGGAGAACGACGTCCTCCACGGATGTCAGAGACTGACTCTCAGCAGCTTTGTTTTAATCCATCCCTGCTGCATTAATTCAATGAGAATATGAGGAGCGTCTTCTCCCGCAGGAATCCACAGGTTTAATCCTAAAGCCTTTTTCATCACAGGACGTTCAGGAGCATTTGCACTAATCCTGGTGCTTCACTTGACATACAAGACCTGTATGTCAAAAAAAGTCACAAAGCACGTGCACGATGCTAATTTGTATTTTGTATCACGGCAGGGGAACCATTTCCAAATTCCATCAGTGACACAAAGCCAAGGTCCATTGCCCCTAATAAAATTTGTCCGGGGGGGTGGGGGGTAGGGGTCTCTCATTGTAGATTATGTTGACCTCCTCAGTAGATTTCATCGACCAGGCGGTGGTTCATGGAGGAGAGAATCGATTGTAAGGTCCACATTAGACCGTGTTGCAGTCCATTCCACAATCGGGTACCTCTGGTATTGTTATATTTGTAAGTTACCTGAAATAGCTGTCTGGAAAAAAAAATAAATAAAATGTAAAATAGATAACTGTATATCACTAAAAATATTTATGACTTGTTGAAGACAGCACAAGCATTGCTAAGTCAAAACATTAACTGTTAATGTACTTGTTCATCCATTTTTAATGTGTTTGCTATTGGTATTCTTTTCAGTTATTAAATAATTCATACACGATAGCAGCTAACTTTTTCATGCTTGGCTTGTGGGTGTACCTTGTCACCAAATACAGAGAAATGTACTTTAAAAAGCTTGACTGAAAGGCTATTAGGGATACATATAATAACATTGTCAAAATGTGCCTTCATAAGTAATCCAACAATGTATAATACAGTATATCACAGTGAGGTAGCATTTCTCAGAGACAATAAACTGAAATAAGTGAATTTAATAAATTGAAGCTGCGTTTTCTGCAACTTAATTAACTGAGACTTTGCTAAAAGTACTGATGCTCTATAACACACATCTACTTCAATTGACATGTCAATTTTGGTTATTTGCTTACTTGCCGAAACATGTTGATATACTTCACTTCTGTTCTTAGGTCTATAGGGAAAAATAAGAAAAGAAAATATGTACAAATTAGGTAATAAACCTAAATGCAAACAATGAAAAAACAAGCTATATTTCCTAGTGACCTGTATGCTTAATGAGGCGCAATTATTTCAGGCCCAGAGACAGTCACGGGTCACTGAGGGTGGTTCTGTCTCATTCCCCAGGCCAGAATCCTTCTGAGCCGCGACATCGGAACCATTGGCTTATGACACTCAGCTGCCTTAGGGCTTCAGAGGTATAACTAAATGCAGGGAGAATCTGTGATCCCAGTCCAGACATATCCTCTAAGCCAAACAAAGCCTTGTCAAATTTTACGCTTCATTTATTTAGGCCTTTGTGTGCTGACCAAAAATGGAAATTTGGCCAAGGGCTTTACAGCTATACCTCTCCCATAAAAGCATCTCTGGCTTGATTTGAATGGGTGCTCGCTGTAGAGTAAGGTGCAATACCTCATCTGTGGTTCTTTCACATTTAAGGGTGTCATGTAAAACAATCAAGGACAATATAAGCTTATAGGCCGTATAGATGCCAAAGGGGGATTCCGGAAAGAGGGAACTCAGCGAAGGTGGGATTCAAACCCAATGGATTAGCAGCCCATCACCTTGGATGGATGGATTTTCTTAAAATGAAGAAATATTACCTCTAACATATTACTTTGTTTTTTCATCTTATCCTTGGTTCGTATATAAGCTACAAAAATTTCAGAGGAGACATGTTTCTTGTTTTTTTTCTCAACTTCTGGAGTCCTTCAGTTGCACCATATCTTCATCCTTCTCATTAAAAGAACAATAAATTAATAATTTGTTAATGAATGAATTTGTTGAATGATCCATTACTAAAGCATAACACTCGACACCATATATAAATATGGACAAACATGCAAAAAAGCCACATCATAAACCAACGCCCCAGGAAGGACTTCGACTACATTCATCTGTGATCTCTAATTCATGTCTGGAACAACATAAATTACAAATACATTCATACATACATAATACCTTGTAGACTGCAAGCAGAACAGTGTTAGATGTCCTTGAATGGGCTTGGTTTTCGGAAAAACATCGACTATTATTCATCGACGCATTTTTTTTGTACCATTCGTAAGGTTGAAATAGCTCAGGAAGCATCGGACGCGGCTTGTGTGAGATCGCAGCCCATACCCGGACATATCACTGCTAAACAAAGTACAATTTAGAGACAACAAGTTGCTTAGAGACGGTGGGAGAAAACTCCCACATATATGAGGTCAGCTTTCACACTCCATATGTCCTGTTTCAGTATTCTTCTGTCTTAATGATGCTATAATGTATCGCAGCACATCCATGTAAAGCTCCTTAGGGAGACTCTCAAAGGTGTTATACACACAAAATGAATTGAATCAAATTAATTGAATTGAATTAAATTGAATTGAATTGCATTGAATTGAATTGAATTGAATTGCATTGAATTGAATTGAATTGAATTGAATTGCATTGCATTGCATTGCATTGCATTTGCCCAGGACAGTGGCTATATTCAAACAATCCAACCCTGGAGGAGAGGCTACAATAACCTTAAGCCTAACCTGCACTGAGCCACCAGGCAGATGGGGGGCAAAAGAGGGCATAATTCATACTGAGGGGCTGACCTTGTCACTAGCCAATAAAATGTTCTGAATCACTGAGTGACAGGGGATGGGGCACTTAGGGGCGAATTAGCTTTCAGCTGGGGCTAGTGTTTCTGTGGCCTTGTGCCTGTATACACCCCTGCCGTCATGCCACAGTCATTAATCTGTAACATAATTGTGAATTTATTATTACGGTATTAAAGCACAAGGTTGTACACGCCGTGGATGGGATGCCTGATTGTAGGACAGACCCACTTACAAACAGTCATAATTTATGGGCAATTGAGAAACCCTAGTTATCCACACTGCATGCCTTTGGATTGCAGGTGGAAACCAGAGGACCTGAAACGCCAAGGAAAGTAATAAAGAAAATGCACACACCACATACACAGACAGGGGGCTGGATTGAAAAGCCGAAGGTCATGAGTTTAAGGTTAGCCCCTACAATCGCCATACACGTATAACACAACTGTAAAATATCATCTGTACTATTCAACATTAATTACCTTAAAAGGATGTTCAGATATTAATGTTACCACGTTAACGTTGACTTTTGTTATTAATTTAAAAAAAAAAAAACTATAAATAACATTCCATTAACGTTGCAGTAAGAGCATTCTCTGCCTCTCTTGCGAAGACTTTGAAATAATGTTAGCTATAGCCGGTAATGTTCCTTGTTACCTGGGATGTTCCGTGCATCCTCCGCGTCACACCCAAAGTGCTCTCTGTGGCTATGTGAGTCCCCCTTAAAGTTCAGATTTACTGTACCTATAAGCAATGGGTTTTGTGAGTTATATTCTCATTATAAGCTTGCCGATTTGCAATACATCAATGCCTAGTGAAAGGCAAACCAGGCTGGCAGGCAGCACTCCGAATCGAGGGAGGTGGAGGTCGTCACGGCCTGAGGAAAATCTGGCTCCTTCCAACTTAAAAACAAAGAAAAAACAGAAGGAAATAAAAGGACGGTATGTGTCGCTCACCAGCTGGCCTGAAATCAGGATTGTAGCCACCGGGCGCCATGGAGCTGCCTCAGCACGTGAGCCGAACTACCAATGGCACATCAAAAGCACGCTGTCAGAACATTTACCTTCCAAAACAGAGGTGCCTGTGTGGGTTTTTTCTGGCTCTAACCAGGAGATACGCCATGCATTTACGGTGTGTTCCCTACAGATACTTTCAAGCTATTAGCGTCGCGGGCTTTTTTCCTCTACTTCTTAATACCTTTCTCAGAAAACTGCAAGTGAATTTTGGTTGAACAGAGACAAAGAGGAAACTTTCACCTTCCCTTGGCTAAAAAAGAAAAAAAAAGAGTCTTGAGGCAAAGTCTTTAATCAGTCTTGTTAACTGTGGCTCAGGGTTGTAGTGCTGCATGTTCCTGCTCACCATGTTCCCGCTCACCATGTTCCCGTTCACCATGTTCCCGCTCACCATGTTCCCGTTCACCATGTTCCCGTTCACCATGTTCCCGCTCACCATGTTCCTGCTCACCAGGTAGCTTTACAGGAAGCTGCAGAGTCGGGTGGATCTTCACATGCACTGCAGTAGTAGAGAGTAAGCTTGGCATCGTGAGGATTCAGAATGGACAGAATATAATAACCATTAATTAACCTAATCCATGATAGTTTGAGAAAAAAAATCTATAATCATGTGAGATGTAATTAAACACTTTGGCCCATGCTGATTGGAATAGGGTGAGTCTGGGGTAAAAGGATGGATGCATCTCCTGTAAATCAGAGTGAAGAGCAATTCTGAATGTTCAGATACAGTAGATAGATGGATGGGTGAGGGACAGAGGGAAGAATGGATAGATGATGGATGGATGGATGGATGGACGGACGCTGTTTTGTTCTGTCTGGCTACTTGAAATATAAAAAGGCTTGACTTTTTTTTTTTTTGATGCCATAATATGGTCACACTCTCCCATTTTCATTTTTCAAAATTTCAAAACTTGTGTTAAAAAGATGTTTAAAAAACATGCAGTTTTTGGTTTTAGTTAATACGGCTGCTAATGTTTTGAAGAAATTTAGCTTCGAAAACCTTAATCAACCGCAAAAGGCAACACGTGAAGCCCGGGCAGCGCCCATCCGGAACGGTGACCAGCTGACAAAAACTGCCCCAATCATACTGTAGCTTGTGCTTCTGTGGACCTTGTTGGAGAACAGCTTCAGTAATAGGAAAGATGGGACTAAACTTTCCAACAGAAATTGGGAATTTGTATATGCATGCAGATCGAAATCCCCCCGGGAGGCAAATTTGCGTGACTGTGTGAATGGATGTGGATGATTTCACAGCAGCACGGTACTAATGTCCAGGGAGAGACCAGGCAAGGCCAACGCTGCTCACACCGACAGGCAACTCCTGGCCGGCTGATACATATTAATCACCTCATTTTGAAACTCTGCTAGATCCATCCTATAATCATATCCAACAGAGAAAAAAAAGCATCTCTTGGAGATATATTCAGCCTGTGTGACAACGTGCAGTTTGCGTGCACGTTGGGGCCATGTCTGGAAAAAGTGACATTTAACCCTTTTAGTAATAAGATGGGGAAGGGAACCAACACCCTAATGGATATCAGAAAATTTAAAACTTCCCTGCGACTGTCTGGCTGACCTGGACTCAGCCACGAAACACCGTAGAGTAAAAGCACCTGATGACAGATCTGGCAGTAGAGAAGAAGCTGGCGAAGATGAAAGAAGAGGCGATTAACAAAAACAGGGGCTACATCAGTGTGAGCTCAGGGCACTTCTGCTGAGAAGCCATCCATCCTAATTGGGAGACGGGGGGCTTCCTGGCATGGCTAACGATTCCAGGAAACATGGTGGCCTGTGGCTAATTAGCAGGTGTGACTGGAGAGACCTAAAGTTTGCAGGATTCTGCCTGAGAACCTGAAATGATAGCAGGTGAGATACGGGTAAACTTGGCAATGAGCCAGCAAAGGATGACTTTCTGTCAGGGATTAATGAATCCTGACCGTGAATGAGGCCAAAAGTACAAGAAACACAAAAAATAATCTGCAGCGTCTATCTTCGTAAACTGTGTCAGTATCTACTGCAAGGCCACCCCTGTACTGACCAAAATGCTGATGGTTCGCTTTCCCAAGTGGGTGATCTGCTGTTGTAACTTCTTAGGGATGTTAGCAAATTTGAAACTATGCCTGGATTGATATACTAATCTAGCTACACTGTTTGAAAAGTAGCTAATGTGAAGGTCTAATGCAGTCTCATACCAGCACCCATTACAAATGTCTTTGAGGTCATCTGTTGCTAACTTGCACACACTTAGAAGTTACATTTATGTTAGCCATTCATGAAAATTCAGTAAATGGCTTGATATGAATATATTTTCTTTTGCTTTGTGCAGAGTAACAGGGCAAATAACCCAACATGAAAGATAACCAAATATGAGGGACCAAACAGTTAGGCAACACAACTAAAGAAATAGGGCTTTATTGACCCCCAAAAAACAGACAGTGACAAAACTCATAAAACAAAAAAAAGACATAACTTGATATTACAAAGCAACATATTAACTGAAACAAACTGACCTTCCTGTAAGGAGACATGAGGGAACATTTGGCTAAACCAATTAGCACACAAAAGGGGTAAACCAAATAAGCACTACATATAACTTAACAAAGCAAAATACAGCTAAACCCCAACTCCCCCTTCTTGCCATGGCAGCAAATGGTTCACTCCTGCTCCAGGAGTTTTCCTTTTAAGAGTCCTCTGCCCTCATCCACACCTTTACACTGACTAGGAAAGACCATAACCCCCCACCCCCACAACTAACGCAACTGCAAAACCAAGTGATTAATTTAGGCAAACACTGCGCACAACCCTAAAATATCAAAATATGTACACTGCACCTATCACAAGAGACAAAGCACATAAACTAAGAACTATAAATTGTCACTGTAAATAAAGCAGATTGATTAGAAAAAGCATACATAAGCAAAGCATACGTAATGAACTAAGGATGTACGAATGTTTAATGTCTTATTGTGTGGCTGTAGCCATCACACAAGGCAGAAGCGAAATTTTTGTGTTTTTTAAAAAGACGCGTTTGAATCTGGATCAGAGCAAACCCTGCAGCATCCATTTTTTCAGCTGCCTGTGCTTAATCATATTAAAAAGAAAATAAACTGAGCTAAACTGAAGGACATTTGCACAATAAGTTAAGCGACAGTGTGGAATTTGACATTGGAATTATCTGAAACTCACATACTTTGAATGCTTTCAAGAAAATGTGCATTAGATTTCTTCTTTGAATCTCCATGTTCGTAGCAGCAAAGAAACTGCACATTTTCTCCCCATTATCGCTGTTGTTGCAGCTTAGGCCGTAAACCTGTTACTAAGAGAGAATGAAAGTTTTATAACAGACCAAACTCCCTTCCACATAATAAGCAGTAATGTCACCAGGCAGATCAGCTAAATAATATGACAGGTTGGGGGGTGGTGGGGCGTTAGGGATGTGATGTGATGACATTGCAATGGGCACATATGCAATAGTCACGTTGAAAAAGTTTACAATGTAAGAAAGATCTTAAAATAATTTTATGATAAAGATTTCATCATTTAAAATAAGACTAACACTGCATAGGGTTCTGTTTCACAACTATACATAACTGAAAAAAACAACTGACTCATATGATAAAATGTTTTTGTCTAATATAGGACTACAGTCTTCGTCCCGTTACGTCCTCACTCTCTGAATCCACTGTAAACTGGCCTTGGTAATGTAAGGATTTGTAATGAAAGATAAGGAACATGCTCTTAATTCATCTTGCCTGTTGCATCTGTATCGTGACAGGAACACGTTAAATACCAAAATGCGCCGTTATGAACAGTTATTGCAAAACCCAAAAATATCACAATTAGATTTTTTTCCAGTATCGTTCAGCCCTAAATAGACATCTGTTCATGTTTTCTGGAAGGGAGGGGGGGGGTGGTGGATCTGCCAATATTGGAAGGAAGCGTCCCAGCCGTCCGCCATATTTCCTATGACCCTGATTAGGGGTGTGGAAGGTGCGTATTCCATACCGCTCCACCTTCACGAGGTTGAAGATAGCCGGCCATGTGTTGACAGGCTTGGAGCTCAGGGAGATTTCCACGTTCTCGCCCCCAAGGTTGTAGATGTAGGCCAGGTTGCCATTCCTGATAACGAGCCCCATGTAGTCCTTTACACCCTTATAAGATGAAAAGCAGGTTTTCAGTTAATATTCTATCATCCATTCATCTGTCCTGGGTCGGGAATACTGCAGACCTGAAACATATCTCGGGCAGCACCCTGGATGAGATGGCAGCTGGCAGGATCATCTATAATCTAAAATTCCTTGTACATGCAGCTGTACCTGGTCAATAAAGTGGATTCTGATTCTGGAAAACATCCAATTCAGTTAACAGTTCAAATTTATTGGATAAAATGGATTTAAAACATTTAAAAACTACTATTAATATCGAAACACTGATGTTGACCAGTGACTGAGTGGACAGAGGGAAATAAATCCCAAATTCCCCCCTGTGAGGGTGTCGGGGGCTGCTTATGTAAATGATCCTTAACTTCGAAAGCACTTACGTACAATCGGTGCACTCATGTCCTGGAAAGTCGTGAAAGGCCCACTGTCTGCTCTAAAAGACTCATTGTCCGGCCCACACGATCACAACGGGATGTTGAAGCCAGCCAGCCACGGTTTCCCTTTGATCTCAGTGGTCCTGGAGGTCTAAACCTCCCAAGACTGAATAGCCCATCTGGACCTGAAGGCACCCAACGGAAAAGCTGCCCTGCTTCCACACAGTGACAAATTCTGGCCTCCGAACGGCGCCTGGAAACCACGGCACTCCCTCACATTTCTGTCACCAAGGTAGAAGACCAGGCGATCCTGGATGGGTTCATTCTCCGGCTCCACCTTCATGTACAGGCTGACGGAGGTGACCGTCTTCAGGTCCTCCACGTTCGTGGGCGGTTGCACCTCCACCGAAGACTGGCCATTGAACTTCATGGACACTTGCACCTTGAGACACAAGGAACAAAGAACGAAATGACCAGGCAGATCAAACTCATTTCAAAACTAGAAAATGCCAAAACTTACCCAATACTATGGGTAGTCATTTCTAATAAAGCTCAGAAATTAACTTACTATAATGCACTACATAAAACAGGGCTTTTAAAAAAGGGCTAGTCCTAGGTATGGAGAATAAGATACAGGACAAATTCTGTGGATCCTCTGATTTCCCAGAATGCATCTGACTATAAAGCAGATGTCTCACAAAACTGAAGATGGCTCTCCATTCTAGAAAATGGCTGTCCAGCCCTGCACCTTCTGAACTGCACCTTCTGAAC
>JAODKF010000045.1:3390918-3405338 GCA_026779585.1 Mormyrus proboscirostris | reverse complement strand
TCACAAAACTGAAGATGGCTCTCCATTCTAGAAAATGGCTGTCCAGCCCTGCACCTTCTGAACTGCACCTTCTGAACTTTAATTAGCACTTTCCTTACACATAACTACTAATATGAAGCAACAAAAAAGCCTCAATTTACATAATACTGTGATTAATTTCATTTTCATGTTAAATGGGCAGCTCTCATTGGTTGAATCGTTCAAAAGTGTCCAGGTTGTTGTTTGTTTGCATCCCGACTGGCGCGGCAGTAAGTGGGTCACGTCTTGCCTTCTTGGCCACGCTCCTGGCCTGGGCGATCAACTCTCGGATACGCATGATGTTGGTGGAGACGTTGGCCGGTCTCTTCTCCTCCACCACTCGCAGTTTGTCCAGAAGCTGTGGCACGATGTCAAACAGGTTGCTCACTGTGAACGATGAGTGCAGAGAAGGGAAATAAATCACAACATGTGATATATGATAACCCCATTTTCATCAAAGCGGCTCATGGTATCATGTCTGCTAATCCATCTTAACTGTGGTGAGGCCTTGGAAATGAATGGACAGGTATTCCATCATAAAAACAGCTAGTCAGCTGAGACTAAATTTAGCATTTTCCAGCACCTGTCTCCTTGGCAGTGTCGATTGCTCGCTCATAGGCTGCAGTGGAGTACTCATTGTTCTCCATGTTCCTGGACCACTCCTCTATCTTCTCAGCCATGGGGCTGACACTCTGCAGGACTTCAGCAGACTTGTTGAGGGTGCCCACTGCCACCTCCTTGGCAAACTGCAGCCGCTGCGTCGTCCTACCTGCAGAATTCAGCCACATGGGGGCGCCAGAGAGGCAGAGATATATATATATATATATATATATATATATATATGTTTTGCCCCAAAACCACAGACTACATCCATCTCTCAATGGGATTAGAACACCAGAAAAAGATCCCCTGCAGAACACTTTCGTAAAAAAGTAGCAATGTCCGTAGCTACTTCTAAGGCCACACAGAAGTTTGAAAGGTCATATCACAGAGGAGCTCACCATTCTCTAAGGTGCTAATTCCTTCCATTATGGCCTTCAGTCTCCCTTCTGCTTCCACCATCGTCTCTTTGGTCTCCTCGATGTATTTCACATTGTCAATGACATTCTTTTCCACCTCTGAAAGTAACAATGGAAGCATCACCATTATATATGTATACAATTCGGATAACATACAAAAGAAGAAACACTGGCATAAGCTTATCCCCGTGCCAAAGAAAAACTCGAATAAATATGATAACCAAATTCAGTCTGAAAAAGTGTGTTACCATCCTCCTCCGACTGCAAGGTGACCGACTGTTCGAAGACACTGCTGCTTTCTGTCTTCAGGCGACCGAGCTGGGTGTTGATGCCGGTAACAGCCTCCAGGACAACGAGATGAGATGAGGAAGTGTCAGTAGAGGCATTTGCAGGGATTCCGGGCATGAGAATAGCGTATGACACAAAGGCACAATGGCCAATGAGAATGCAGCATGCTTCAGTAGGGAGAGCTGTGCAGCACAGGTCTGGTGCTCTGCATCTGGAAGCTTGCGTGTTTCGGTCTTTGCGTCAGTCTCTTCCTGAGATGCCGGCTAGGCCAAGCTCTCTAACGCTAGAGCTTGATCTCAGTAGTAAGTGATGGTGTCTCTCGTAAAGGGTGAGATGTGAAAGCTACCCAGGTTTTCCATGGGCATGAATTAAGTTTTGCTACTGTGTAATAAACACCAGGTGGGCAATTGTCTAAAAGACATTAAAGTATCATGAGAAAACACACTGGTGCCTCATAGAACTTACTCATTGATACCGACGGTATCACCCCATTGAAACAAGATACTCTTCAGGACATGAAATGGGACTTAGAAGTATTAAGGCAAAGCATGCTGCAGAAATGTCCATTGCGTCAACACTGTTTGAAACTTACATCAAAAGCTCGCTCTGCCAAGTGCAGGGTGGTCACTGAGCTGCTGTTGGCCTCAACGATGTACTTCATGATATTATCGTACACACTGGATGCTTCGAGTGCCTTCTGCACAAAGCCGTTGGTATCACCGTCTGTCAAAACTCTGAGCGTCAGAGAACGATGTCTATGTTAGTCACGCAATCATGGCACACCCATAACTCAGGCACAGTGAGTCCAGGAAGGCACAGAGGCTTACCGTGCAGAGGCTTACCGCGCAGAGCTTACCACACAGAGCTTACCGCGCAGAGGCTTACTGTGCAGAGGCTTACCGCGCAGAGGCTTACCACACAGAGCTTACCGTGCAGAGGCTTACCACACAGAGCTTACCGCAGAGGCTTACCGCGCAGAGCTTACCACACAGAATTTACTGCGCAGATGCTTACCACATAGAGCTTACCGTGCAGAGGCTTACCGCGCAAGGCTTACCACGCAAAGCTTACCGCGCAGAGCTTACCACACAGAGGCTTACCACGCAGAGGCTTACCACACAGAACTTACTGCGCAGATGCTTACCACACAGAGCTTACCGTGCAGAGGCTTACTGCGCAGAGCTTACCGCACAAAGGCTTACCGTTTGAGTTTTTCGGCCAGCTTGAGCAGCCCCTGGGCATGGTCGCTGGCCCTCTGCACCAGGTCTCTGTCAGCGAGGGAGATGTTCTCAGTCCTCTCCTTCAGCAGCTGGGAGGCTCCGTCGATTGCCGCATGAAATTCGGTCACATTCTCCATGTGGGAGCCATACGGATAAACAAACCCTTAATAAAATACCCTTCCATCTAGGAAAACTTAGAGTCACTAATCCAGATAAGCCACTCAGCTTTAGATTGTGAGCATAAACAAAAAACCCATACAAACACAAGAAGGACAAATACCTACAACTTGGCCTGAAGGTTTGGGAACACAACACTGCCCCTTGGGCCACCGTGTCCCCCCAGGTTACATGACGGATATCTAACTACTGTTACAGGCAGTAATAGAAGGACTTTTTGAAGTATTCAGGCACTATTTACCTTGACCATAACCATAAGGTCAGTTTCTACATCTTCTGTGTTGGCAATGATGTTACCAGCCACCTGTAGGGTGCTGTTTAACTCCTCAGAAGTCTCCATCAACTTCTGCTGAAGAGCCTGGATAGATTGAACAGAAGCACTAATGTCAGTATGCTATCTGCTATGCTCACACACGTATGCATACACACACACACAGCACATAGGTATTTCAGGACCCCAGGAGCACTTTCTACAAAGTACCTTATTTGAGTGAAATGTGTCATCTTGAAATTTCCCGTGCTTAAAATATCACACCACAGTGTACTTCATGTTGGTGGCACCAAGACTGAAATGTCACATGGTCCTTACATTGCGTTTTAAATTGCCGTTCATAATACCAAATGTTTATGATGGCAATTTGATGTAATCTGGATTTCAAGTTTGTTGAGAATAGGCACATTTTTTCTGTGAAGGATTTATAAAGACGATTAGCCGGACAGTAACTGGACCTCCTGACTCTGCCAGTGTGCTCTGTGTGTTCAGTTGAGGGCAGGCTGTTTGAATTAGCAAGCAGGTGTACTTAATAAAGTGGCCATTGAGTGTATATTGCACCTTTAATGGCAAATCTTTTTAATAAATCCATCTTCAAAGTACAGGGTCAGATGGAACAAATTCCAGGCAGCATCGGGCTACTCTGTATGGGACAGTGATCTGTCACAGTTTACACACACATTACGGGCAATTTAGAGATACCAGTTTGGCTAACTGGAAGTCTATAGATTCCCAGGAAACCCACAAAACATGAGAACACAGAAACTCCACAGGCAGAGAGGATGTGGGAGCCCAGAGCCCTGCAGGAGGAGGTAACCGTGGTAACCACAGAACTGCCATGACACCCTCTGTGTGATACAGCACAAAATTTAAGGATTTCTTTAGAAACTAGTTGGGGACTTGCCCCTTGAAAAGTCTGTGCAGGGCACTGGCCCAGCTAATCACTACTCCTTCCCCAACCCCCAGCCTCTGCAATCTCTAGTCCCCCTACGCATTCTCTCCATCTTCATTAAAAGCCTTTTCTGAAAGCGGTCAGGTTGGCCAGATGTATGTCTGAAGCTTCCCTTCTCTTTGCTACCGCTACGTGGCACTGCTTCAGCTCTAGTATGGTTTTCTCAAAATTTGATCACCTCCAGATCTTCTCCCATACAACGTATCTATGAAGTTTGAAAAAGATTGTGAAATACTTTTTCAGTTACCATGCTAACAAGCTAAGTGTCTGCGGCGGCAGACCGATCACAAAACCATATGCATTCCCCATCTGGGGAATACAGTGATTGTTAGAACAAAACCTGCATATTGCGTATTTAGTAGAATATAGAGAAATGCCATTTTCAGACTGTTATTGCCCACCCTATATCTAAGCTTCTCCATTTCTGCCAATGCTGTTCATTCCTCGCTGTTTTTAAAGGTCGGAACATGAAAGTGATCTTTTGGATGGAGCAAAACAAAAAATTTTTTTACCCTCTGAGTGGTGGCTCTAATGAGGAACATCTGGCCCTCAGATAGCAGGCCACACTGGCTAACTGTCAGCCAACGAATGACACAACGGTTCTCATGGTCGCCATAAACGTCCCTGTTGGTGTTTGCAGCTGAAGGGTTGGTCTACATTATGGCATAAATAAAGTAATCTCAGGCCGAAAAATAAGTCCGGGCCACGCAGCTTGTTTCTCAGATATTCCCAGAACAATAAATGACGTTCTACTACAATAATTTTACATTCCCCCACTTCGCTTGTGTTTTTTTTTTCTCTCGCGCAGCTCTATCAGCTGCTTGCAGCTGCATATACTTGTTACATACAATGAATGCCTCACTGTACTCCACCTCCACAGTCTGCAACAGCTGCGCGCCTGTACAAAAAAATCAGTCTTAAGTAGCTTGGGTGATTCATTTCCCTTGGTCATGAGAACTATTCATACAGTTGGCTGAGAACGAGCTATAGAAGCTGCCTCTTAGAGATGAAGAAGAGCTGAAATCCCAAAAAAACACAGTAGTTAAACTGGGAGCCCTTTTGTCTTAACTGACGCACTAGCAGATCATGCCCTATGACTGTAAAGAAACGTGGATCCCCAGGCACAACGGTGCCACAGTGTTCGACAGCAGGTTAATGAAAGAACGTTGACAGGCAGGGGGTACGAGGACCGGAGAGAAAGTTATCTGGGGGTACTCAGGCACGGGACTGGGCAGTTACCTCATTCCTTTGGAATTTGAGCATGTTGGCTTTGTTCTTGTCCTGGGTTTGATGGATGGTACCCTGAGCTTCCTGGAGGAGGTTCTGAGCGCTTGACAGCTTGGCAGTGAATTGGGCAAGGAGTTCCCTCAGCGGGGGAATTCGTTCAGAGGTGACCATCAGCTTCTTCTCTAGCTGATGGACCCGCCTGAGGACTAAGAGCCAAGCACTGAGTCGCCCACTCATGAAGAACATGTGTGTTTGCTGGTTTACCTATAATTGTGGGGGGGGCAGGCTCTCAATTACATGAAAAATATAATTCCTCCACCCCAATAGAAGTTGGAAAACAGAGAAAAGCTGATAAATTTCAGCACATAGAATGTCCCCACAGGGTTAAAGATCTATTGTTAAAGGTTGTTTGCCGAGACACTTTCCTAAACCTAACCCTAAACCAAACCTAACATTGCGCTGCCTTACTCAGTATTGCCCCCTGTTAATTTCATGCTGCAGATTAACCCTATGACTACTTAAACAAAACTTAATAATAAAATAATGTGGGAGGGGTGTGTTATATGGCAGTAATCCCCCACACATGTATAACCACATGTAAATAGTCATGGGAACTTTCTTACATGCACCCACACAAATACATAGAACCCTTATGATACCCATGCAATTACAAACAGGCCTGCTGTGCATAATTCCCAGGCCCGGAGCTCAGTTACTTCAGCTGGGCCCCCATGACACACAACCCCTCCCACCTGGACCCTCTCCTGCGCCCCCCTTCCACAGTTGTCCTCCCCAGATGGCTGGCCTGACACAAGACCTTCCAAACTCACACTCATGGGCCTTGGTGGATTCGTTCATTGCAATGGGTTCACTGGGCGACAAGTGAACTTTCCTCATCTTATGGACCATGTTCTCCGCTTCCACGGTCTTCTGCTTGATCACCACAGAGTCCACATCCTGGTGCACACTGTACTGATCCCATTCGCTGACCATCTCTAGACAGATGGCGAGAAGAAAAGGAAAGGCAGAGCAAAGGGATCAAAATCTCAGACAGGACGGAAGAGAGAGGTGTAAGAAAAAGATGTGCTGATATTCCTGAGCTGTGATACGGCGTCACCGCTTTGCTACGACACTGAGCCTTCCTGCCTTCACCTTCTATCAGCACGTTGAGAGAGGTCAGGTTGGCAGCCAGCTCGTTTGCCAGAGTGAAGCTTTGACTTGTGTCTTCATCCATTGTTTGTCCCAAAGCCTTCACAGAGCTTTCCTTCACCAGGACCAGAACAAATTTGAAATGTTTTAGAATATAGCGTAAGCTTTAGCGCTACACATAATAAAATAATAGTCTTCAAATAAACCATGTCCCTTGTCTTTAATGTAGATATAAGCAAGCTGTAGGCCGGATCCTGGCCAGGGGCTTCCAGTACCTGCATTTCTAAATCCTCGACATCTGCACTGAGTCCATCTAAATCTCTCTCCAGTTCCCATGTTTCTCTTCTCATCAGGTCAGACTTGTCCCTCCAAGCCAGAAACTGACTCTGTCACAAAAGCAATAGATTGCATGTAACGACACCTCGCATCTCATACCTAGAACAGAATTTTTGACCAAAAGTCTGGACACACATACAGATAGTTAGCAATGAGACACACATATAAATATGGCTGTAAAATGAGATTAGAGGGCGAGGTGTATCCTACCTTCAGCTGCAGAGCGGTGTAGTTGTAGTACTTCAAACGGTCGTTAGCTGCTGCCCCTGTGGAGATGTTTATCATGCTGACCTTGATCTCATCCAGGGTCTTGTTGGACAGTCTGATGTCCCCGATCAAGTACCAAATGCACTCATCACAGCCTGAAGGAGCAATGGCAAGTCAGAGTCAGTGTTCAGGCGGTTTTGTGGAGTTTGTGTGCTATTCACTGTTAGCAATTTTAGTTTTAGGAAGGTTTGTGAAACAATACAATTAATGCATGGCAAAGTTCAAAGTGTCCAATTTTCCAGATGTTCCTAGAATATCCTATTACTACAACTAAGACTAATAATGCAGCAGTAGCTGAAAGATGTGGTCGCGCAGCAGAGACCACTGTTACCGTGCATCCCAAAGGTCATTGGTTCAAGGCTGGATGGTTGTGTTTGATGTATACAAATATAGCGCTATTATCACATATTATTTTTCAACATTAATTGTGTTAAAGGGTTGCCCAGGAAATAATGCTATCACACTGATATTCACAGAACCTTTTGGTAAAATGTAAAATGCGGAAATAACTTTCCATTAATATTACAGTAAGCTTTGAAGCCAGCTTTGAAAAGACCATAACACAGGGTTAACTAAGTTCTACAGTATGAATGTTCCCTGTTAGCTGGGATGGTGTTATTTTAACTCCATAGTCCCATTCAAAGGACAATGAAATAAGCTGGGTAGCATTAATTCTTTCCACTCGAAATGGTGTTGACCTTTTACTTATCAGACATAATGATCCCAGGAAAGTGTTGATGGGTGTGGCTCTTTTTGCCGTGGCTGTTTTATATCAGTACACTGAGCCATGCTTTCATGCTGTGATTTTATCGTCATTTTTTCATTACTCACTGATGTTGCAGACGCTGCCCTGGGAGGAGATGGCGGTGTCTGGCAAACACTCTCCCGTGTGAATGTCGCAAGGTCTCCCAGCGCAGTCGCACCCTGCATTTCCGCAAACAGAGGAGCGTTCGGCGTGAGCGGCTGCTGGCTCAGGGCTCAATACATCTGCTTAATGGCCAGGCAGCTGTGTGAATGTATGAGGGGTCTAGACAGGGAGGGGGGGCAAGGCTGACGGGCGGTAATCCTCGCAGCAGATGGTCTGTGGGCCCAGGGAATCAGGCACTGGCCTGCGTTCTGATGTGTGAGCGTGGGTGTGGGGCCGCCGTATTGCTGTGAAGCTTCTCCGAGTGAAATAAACAGCCAGGTCCCGCTGCAGTACTCAGATGGGCGTAATAGAGAATGACACTTACGTGTGCAGCCCTCGCTGTTGTAACCCCAGTATCCGGGCAGGCAGCGCTCGCAATACTGGCCTCCAGCCCCTGGGTGGCACTGGCAGCTCAGGGTGTGGGGATTGCAGGTTGGCTTGAAGGCAGCTATCGCACACTCGCACTTCCGGCAGCCCATGCAGCTGCTAAATCCAAAATAGCCATCCTGTGTCCAACAGGGAGGGGGAAAAAAATACAACAGCCTGTTGGTGAGTGTGTTTATACAAGCTGGTGTGAGTGTATGCAAGGCTACATGAGCTCGTCCTTCTGTGTTTACATTTGCATTTACAGACCAGCTGAACTGTTTATGCTTGCTGATGATTAATAAATGCCCCCTCACCTCACACTGGTCACACAGTGGGCCTGTCACCCCAAGCTTGCAATGACACACCCCTGTCCTGTCATCACACGACGCTGTGCCACACTTGTTGCACTGACATTCTAGGGGAGAGGATACAGAGAACCATTAATAACAAGGAACTTGTTGAGAATCTGTTGCTTACACTATCCGTTTATCAGCAGCAGCTTACTGCTTCAGCAATGTATATAGTTGGGTATTTCACTAGAACTCTTCGGGTTCAGTAACTTGTGCAAGAGTATATCTCTGCACGTGACTTTTATCCCACAAGTTCCTGTGTCCTTAACTGGAATTCTGCCAGCTGTATCAGTGGAATAAGAGTCAAACTCATAGATTAATGAAAACTGAATTCACCAGGACAGGTTACATCGAGAATATATACTGCTGTTTCTTCTCTGATGGACTAATGCAGCTCACACTAATTCAGCCACTTCCAAACCCTAACTATTCTGTTCATTTTATTAGGAGGCAATTTGCTGGAGAGAATCGGGTTAATTCTTTGCACAAAGGTATCACAGCAGGGTGCAGCAAAGCTGGTTGTGGCTTTTAGGCACTCAGTGATCTGCAGTCCCTGAATGTGCGAGGCTCATACAGCTGTGTATGACATGGGCTCGGCACACCGCTTGGTCCATCGCCTGGTTCACGCCCCCTGGTTCACGCCCCCTGGTTCACACACCCCGGCAGTCCTTGGCGCTGATGGCGTCGCCATAGAAACCCGGTGCGCAGCGCTCGCAGTAAGCACCGGCCGTGTCGCCCCAGCAGTTCAGGCAGACGCCGGTCACGTTGTGGCACTCGTCGAAGATGAGGTTGGGATCCGAGTTCCCATTGCAGTCGCACTTCTTGCAGAAGTCATCGGGGACCATGGGGTTTCCATAGTAACCTGGAGCACACCTATATGATGTAGAACCTGTCAATGGGACTGGTAAGAGGCACCGGGGAGCAAATGCTTTAGTTCTGTGGCTTCTCTTCATGTTTTGCTGCTCCTTTAAGGACTGACCTCTCACAGTAGTTTCCAGCATGGCCCTCCTGACAAAGGCACCGCAGGGTGCCCCCTCGCTGGTCACAGAGCACGGCAAAGCTGGAGGAGCGCAGCCATAGGAGGGAAAGGTGTGAGTATGACACAGAGCCACCGGTCAAAGCCCCCGCTGCCCCAAAAATGGCCCTCTATGGAACCTGAGACTCACTTATTGGAGGCGGTAGCAAGGGGGCAAGCACAGGGACGACACCCGTGACCGTCATGTGAGGTATCGAGGATGAAGCCATCCTGGCATCTCTCACAGAAGTCCCCTGTGCTGTGGTCCTGGCAGTCCTGCAGCGGAACCACGAGAAAGATTGAGGATCTACATGTGGTAGATTTTAGTTGGTCTTAGATGGTCTAAGATGGTCCAAGATGGTCTTAGATGGTCATGTCCCAGCTCCTGCTGCTCTTTGATTTTTTAGCTGGGTGGATCACCAGTTGGTCATGCTGGAATGGCCAGCAAGACCAGCTAGAACGACCATCGTAAACTAGTGTGACCAGCTACAACATAAAATCATCATGTGAAAACGTACTCGAAGCTGGTCAACTATCATAAATTGGTCAACCATTTTAACCAGCGTTACCTTTTTTTTTCAGCGGGGATGAAACTGCTATGAATGAACAGTGATGACGGCAATTATGATAAATCTCTCCCCTTCCAAGTTCTGCCCCTCAAAGTCAATGTCAACGTCAACTTTATTGTCACGGTGTGTATGTACAACAGAATGAGGTAGCAGGCTCCCCTAGCGTAAGCATAACATTTAGTAATATTGTTAAATAAGACAGTAGATTAGTCTAAAGGACTTGAGGCTTAAATTCAGTCTGTTCACTGTCCATCACACCCGAAAGCTTCTCCAAATCAGCGTTGGCTGGACCATGTTGAGTTGTAAGTTGTGTTGTTATCACAAAGACTCAGAAATTTGCAACTGCTGGGCAATTCAGCATGACTGCAGCAGTTTCACAAAACAATGCAGAGCTATTCCTCAGGCTGAACACGGTTAGCATACTGAACACAGTGGATATTTCCGTTTGTCGCACGTGAGAGACACTTACTGTACATATGCCCGTAATGTCCTCACAGCTGTCTGCGTGGCCTTTGCAATTACATGGCAGGCAATGGTTTTGCTCGCTGCGGAAATAGCCGTTCCTGCACACCTAGAAGGAGGAAATTAAACACAGTCTTAGGTTTTTGGATCACTGGCCCAGAACCAAAAGCCAGTCCTCTGAGCTTAAACAAAATGTGAAGGAATGAGGTAAAATCGTCCTGCTGTAAACAAAAGCCAGTATGACCAGGAGCTTGTATCACAAAGCCAGATTTACTTACTTGGCCGGATAACTTGTCATATTTAAGGTTCCCCAGTTTAAATGGACTTTATATCCAATCACTTGCATTTAGCCCAGGCTACCTTATATCCGACAAGTTATCTGGCTAAGCAAGAAATCCTGCTTTGTGAATGAGGCTCAAGAGCATCTTTCTGGGTACTGATTGGCTATGGAGCCACATGTGACCAATTTGTACCCAGGACTTACACCTGGAAGTATCCTTTCTCTGTTCTTGTAAAGTGATACTGTTTTGTGGTACTGCTTTACCCTGGCTGTAAACGCTTCCATGTTTGACCTGTTCCGTCAGAAATTTGATACACATGTTACAAATTTTCCCAAGGAGCACTGTACTGTATCAGGCGTAAATACCGCATATCTTACATATCTTAATTGTTTCGCTCTGTTTGCTCAGAGGCATGTTGTCGTTAATCCCAATGTAATGGAGAAGGAAGTTACAAATGGATTAGTGAGAGTTACGAAGGACCCCTAATCATTGGCACTACTCAGAGAAAATAGCCTCAAACTCTGTTTTGTCTTCAACACAGGACAGAGGAACGAGTTTCATAATCTGATGTCACCAAGAGATGTTTTGATTCATCCTTTGAAGTCAACAAAGGCAGACAGGAAGCCTATGAGAATCAACAGTTTACCTGAAGTGCAAGTCTGGAGACTGCTGGAAGAAGACAAAAGGAGTTATATTTGAACACACATGCCGCCCAGTATTATTACTATCCATTACTATCAATTACTACAACAGCAATTCCTTAATCTCAGTTTGCCATGCTTTGCTAGTGACGCGGCTCGCTAAAATGTAGCCACTGGGAGATCGTAACTGCCAGCCACTAAAGGTAAGCAAATAAGTTTTATTGGTGCAAATTTTCTACCACAGTAAATGTTACAAAGCCCATACAAAACAAGCTAATGTTGCTACAACTTAATGTTGCCGAGAGCGAAGACATACAAAGATGAGACGACACAGAATGTTTCAGAATGGAAATGCAAAAACGGATGTTCTCCTCAAAAACAACTGGGGAAAAGAAGCTTACTGCCTGAGGAAGGGCCGGGAATTTATACCATGTGAAAAGCACATATTTTATGCATCGCTCTAAATTGTGATGAATGAGGCGTTTCAGAAATGGACACTAGGTTATACAAGTTTATATGTAACACTGCCAGTTTTAAAAATGACCCTATGTCTGTAAGGTTAGTTGTGACAGTAAATAAAGAATCCTTTTGCTAACATCAGTTTGTTCCATCTGAATCATTACATGCCACTACCAGCACCATCTTTGTTTTGGCTTAGTAGATGTTACTCCAAAGACACAGGTGATAATAGCATCTGATGAGATCATGCTTACAAATCCTGGTTTCCCTGGTTTAGATACGGTTTCATGCCGTATCTAACACTCAGCCTTTCTGGCTCCGCTCTGCCGAGCGGCCTTGCCCTTGCTGTGATGTCAGAGGTCTGCGCTCGCCATTCCAGGCCGCTCACGCCCCTGCAGATGTGCCCGCTGCCACGCTTAAGGGTCACCGTGGGCCCACAAAGCGCCTTTGTTCCCCAAGGGCCGCCGGGATGCCCCGGCCCACCCCGGCCCACCCGCTCGTCTCGCTCGCTCAATTGCACAATTATGTTGGGCTGGAGTTTTCTGCCGTTTGACGCATTCCTGAAATGCGGATCCGCTATGCACGCACAGTCCCCTCCACTTTCTTACTCTCAAGCTGCAGCAAAAGAGATGCCTCTCTTGTGAACTAATGCGGGATGTCCTGCGAACAGGGTGCCTTTCTGACCTTGTCTGTTAAAGGAATGTTCCGTAGGCCCTTATCTATCTATCTATCTATCTATCTATCTATCTATCTATCTATCCTCTGCGAGACTTTTCCCGCAGTCTTTTCACAGAATGCTTTTTGGATTTGAGGAAACACGTTTCCCCCAGTTGCTATTTTGATGCATTCCAGCATAGTGCTGTTGGTACAGAACCTGAACGCCGCGACTGCAGCATGTATCAGCATTAGAGACGGAGGTTAGCTAGTGGGGCTCCTTCTCATGTATCACCCGTAGATATAATCTCAGGTCACATTAGCTGAAGTTTCACGGAGGACTCCAACAAAGGTAAACTTGAAAAAGTACTGAAGCAACCCACTGCTTATGGAAAAGGCTGCTGAAGAAGCGTGACTTATTTTGGGTTTTTGTCAGATTACTCACTAACAGTCTGCATTTTGAGCACAGGTGCGAGACACCTGGGTCAGAGTGACATGGTGGGGGTGGGATTTCCCTCACAGACACGCAGGTGTCCCGGCCGTGATGGCGCCACACATCTCCATGGTAACAGGCTACGAGAGAGCAGAGGCACGTTTCCCTATCTCAGTTGGGCAGAGTGTTTCTCTGCCCCCTCCCCCAGGTCGGAACCCCCTACTGTGATTTCTCTGGCCTCGGTGAAGTATTTAGCCATTGACCTTCTGGCATGCGAGTCTCCTTACTGACCAAACAGCACGCAACTTTCCAGCTCTGTTTCACAACGCTCTCCGAAAGCTTCATCTTGCTACTTGAGTTCGATTGCGCATGTGGACGTTTTATAAACGTCAGTAAGGAAATGTGCTCTACATCCAGGAGCTACATTACCCCCCCTGGTTGTCATAATGGAGTCATCATCTGAGCAGAATATTGACATGCCCAGCCTGTACTATGTCTTATGTTTCAGCCAATCACAGTCACACAGGAGCGCAGAAGAAAGTGTGGAAGAAGCTCAGAAAGTCACATAAAGACAGTCACTGAGATTTCTCACTGCTTGGGAATATTCCTAGGCCCTTGTTTGGCCTGTTCCTTATTTTGGAGGCACAGCGTGTCAATTTGCACTTTCTCAAAACATCCGAGCACACCCCTGCACATCCCGCGTGGCCCATCTGTGGCGGTGTGTGTGTCCACGGTGACACCCAGCAACTCCTCCAGGACAGGGGGAGAACGCGGAGCTAAGGCTTACAGGTCTGCAGTTCGCCTGCGGAGGCGATGATCTACTGCGAGATACCTCACCGCTTCCTGACACACTAAGGTCCAGACGACGACCTTTCGTTGTCCTGGAAAACAGACCTGAGGAACCTGCCGCTTCGAGCGCCAAAGAGTAAATAAACACGACATTTACGCAGCATCTCTGAACAGAAGCATATGGCCACAACGGCTTGTAGGGCCCATCTCAGGGGCTCCTGTTAGCCAAGCTGCTCCACCCCAGACCAGCACGCCAAAACCGTCTTACTTGCACCACTGTTGCCAGCTGCTCTCCCCAGGTCCCTGTGGTGGAGGTGGGCTGAAGGAGTCCCCCGACGACAAGCAGGAGGAATGTGGAAGAGGCCGTGGTCCTGGGAGCCATTTCCTGCCGCTAATGTGGCCGTCCGCAGATCTCCCCTTTTCTCTGTCGTTCCCCCGTCTGCTGGAGACTCCGGCAGCGTCTGTCTGGGAAGCCGCTCCCCTTTACTCTGGCAGCCTCAGACCCCGCGTTACTCTCCCACCCCAGCCAGCCCAGAATCCCATAAAACAAACTGTATGTGCTGCCCCCCC
>JAODKF010000045.1:3370732-3388847 GCA_026779585.1 Mormyrus proboscirostris | reverse complement strand
TGTGTGTACCTGTGTGTGTCTGTGTATGTTTGTGTGTCTGTCTGTCTGTGCCTGTGTTTGCCTGTGTGTGCCTGTGTGTACCTTTGTGTGCCTGTGTGTACCTTTGTGTGAACCTTCTCCCCTCGCCTTCTAACACAGCCTACAGCCATCACTGTGCACATTCTTTAAAATCCCATCCTTACTTTAACCAGCAAACAAATCATAGTTCCTTTGATTCTTACTATACTTTCTTTCTACAAAAAATAGACGTGAATTACAAATGAATCTAAAAATAAGTGAACCTCCTGATAGTCTCAGGATAAAAAGACAATAAAACACACAGGCATTACAGTGAGATACAAATATCACCCAGTAATAGATTTTGATTTAAACTTCACTCCTGTCCTCCAAAGAAAAAACAAATGCAATGACTCACAAAGACAATGCCAGCAGACTGTTTACAGAAACACATCAGTACAGGAATACCAATATCAAGCACTTGTCTTTGTAAATGTAAAGGACTCTAAGAGAACCCGGTACCAGTCTCTATGAATGGCATGTCTAAAAAAATCTATGAACACATTATAATGCATTCATAAAGCATTAAAAACATGGGAATAAATATTTGTAGAAAGGCATAACACATTATAATCATGTTTATTATGCATTATGAAGCTCTCATCTATAATGCAGAATAGATGCCTTCATAATGCAATACAAAGCATCCTTAAAACTTGTACTGACCATTATAATGCATTAAGGAAAGCTTCATTAGAGATTATAATGTATTATAATCGACGCTATATTGCCTTATGACTGTCAATAGAGGATGCTATAATGCTTTATTAATTCTTATACTGAGCATTATAACGCATTATGAAGGTGTCTATAGTGCACTCAGAACTCAATGCTAGACTTTACTACTTTATATGGTTAAACACTGGCATGCGTAGCTAATTGGCACTGCATACCTTGCTAAGAAAAACAATACCTCTGAAGCAAACGGACCCTTGTAAATGAGCAGTGGGGTGTGATCTTGTCAAGAATGGCGGGATGACATTAGTTACTTTCAGTAAGGCTGTAAAACTGATATAGCTGGGCAGCCAAGACTTGCACGGGGAAAAGCAACACAAGCTTGGCACGGCATGTTCACAAACAACTGCCACAGCACTGTCATCTGTGGGTGTTTCTGCTCCCAGGAAATGCAAGGTATGAAAAAAACAAACAAACAATGTTTCAAAAATAAACAAACAAACAAATTGGTGAGGGCCAGTGTGTAGATCAAGATGTTGTCCCTTTGATCAAAAGGTCACTCTTTCAAATCCCTTGGCTGACAAAGTGATGTCATCATCCCCCAATCCATATTCACTCCCGGGACTAGCTAACCTTGCCTCTCCCAACTGCGCATCACTTTGGTTCAAAGTGTGCACTAAGTAAATTTCTTTTTAATTTTATTCAACTGAACGAACAGCAGTGATCTGAGCAGTATATCTGCATTTTTTTTCTTCATGTGCCTACTTTTGAGCACAATGTCTCTGCAACAGCTGGAATAACTAGACAAGGAAGAGTTGGAGACATGGAAATTAAAAACAACAGCGGTGCCTGAAGTTCTCTCTCAGCACGTGGATACGTCTCCTGAAGGCCGGAGCCAGTCAGCGAAGCGGAACAGTCCTTATAACAATGGCCAAAGACATAAACGGCTGCCTGGGATTGGCTACAGAGTGCTTATGGAAGATGGACGGAATATCAGTGACCATCAGAAACAGCAAAATAAATCACCAGAGGGGCCACTATGGAAAACAGTGAAAAATAAATCCGCCTCTTTGAATGTAATATTTGACAGTATATATAAGAAGTAATGAGATTACTGTCAAACATAAATGCCTCTGAAAATTTGGGAGAAAATATATTTAATATTCTGAAAGGATATTTGATCTGTTTTTTTAACAGCCTCCCGGGGTGGATCCCAGAAGCCCAGGGACCTTTATAACACCCCTCCTCCCCCCACATTGACAACAGTTGTCCCCCTCAGACAACAACTACACCGTTCTAGAAAACAGTTGGGTGGGCTCTAGAAATTAAAATAGCCTTGGGCCCTTTCTGCCAATCACACCCCTTGTTTTCTGAAGAAAAAAAAGTTTTCATTATCTGCTCACGTCATCAGAACTCTGTCAGGATTAATCACAGGTGCCCAAACACCAGTTGGTAAACAGGCACACTGTGCAGTTTCTTCACGGTGTCTGCAGTTAAATCTTTGTTGTGAAGATCAACTAGACACCTCACCACCATGAGATGTGACCAGACTGTCAGCGTGTTCAGCCACCTCAGCACCATCCGCTGGACTTCAGCCACCGTGATGACAGCCAACCTGCTGCGCTAACAGCTAATGCTGCGTTCCATTTACGTAGGAGGCTGGAAGTCAGAGCTGGGAATGGGTTTCAAAAAATGTGATTTCTTGCTTAGCCGGATACCTGGTTGGATTTAAGGTGCCCCAGTTTACCCACTTTATAGCCCAGATGACCTGAAATCTGACAAGTTATCCGGCTAAGCAAGAAATCCAGCTTTGTGAAACCCATGAGCTCCAGTTCTAGCCAGGTTCATCGTTGGTCACAGGTAGCGGTTGGACAGTACTGTGTGTATGACTGATTTAAAGGAGCACGAATACTGTAAGACATAAGTACTAATACACAAAACACAACTACAGCTTTCACTTCTGTTAATGAAGGGTGCTGCCATCTTGAATTCTGAGGTCTTCGGGTTCCTCAGATTTTTCTAGTCAGAATTCCAAGGGGGCATTTCAGTTCAAATGTCAAACTAGGAACTTGGAAATTACAACTTCCCAATTGAAATGGGATGTCCCTCGTCACACAACAGTCTGATCATCTTCTGGTGTTTTTTTTTATCGCCACCTTCAGATGTTTCCTCCTGTAACACCATTCGGGTGACATCACCAGCCCATAGTATCAAGACAATAAAATATTTCACCCTTGAATGGTTCACACAATTTAAAATGTCATTGTAAACAATTAATAAAGTGATACTTCAGCGCTACCTCCATAAACAATAACATTAGCATGTTAGCATTCACGCCTCAATATTATCTTTCATTCCCGGGTGGCAATCCTCTGATCCACCGTGATGGAATCCCATTGGGCACAGATGTCGTGACCCTGCAGTAGAAAACAGGATTCTTCCCTGACAACTGGGACAAGGTGTTATTGAAAGCAAGAGGTAATTGTTTTGATAGGGTTTTTTTTAGAGGGGACAGATGACATAGCTGCCCGCGATTACTGCAGGCACCCAAAGGCCTCAGTAGAGTCTCACACCTCAAACTCCTTTCTGGAGAGGTTGGCTCCACCACCAGCAGCTCCTGTCCAGCTTTCGATCTGATGGAGACTCAACCCAGCTGGGTCCCTGGAGCCAGGATTCTGTTACACCAGACAAATAAATGGATCTACCATCTGCTGATATCGGAGAGGTGCCCCCGGATGGAAATGACTCATTCTGTTTGGACATTATTCCACTGAAATGCTAAAGACTGAGGGGAATATGAAGGGGTTGGAGTGCTGTTGAAATGCACACTGAAATGCCCTCACAGTATCACTGCTACAGTATTTTTTGGGTCTTGTCTTGGGTGATTCTTTGATCAAAAGAAAACTTAGTTTTGCCTTTTTATGCAGCTGGATTTTACAGCCACAGTTCAGGCTAAGCACCTTGCTTAAAGATATCACCTTGGGGTCCTTTAATTCATAAAAGCTACCTCAGTTGCTCTTCATGCAAGTTCAAACTCTACCAAGATGCACGGGGCTGTTGTAACAACTGTGACAGAAGGTGATACATAAGTCATAGAAGCATAACAAACCTTCTAAGGTTGCATCTTCCTGTTATTATACAGCATGGATTTCTAAGGAACATGTTTTCTAAAGACATATGGCCTGGTCCATTTCAGTGTCCGGGGAATGGGATGTAACTAGGGTCTCTAGGCTGCTCAGTAAACTGCCTTTGTTTGGCAGTGAAGGGGGAGGGGGGGTGAGGAAACAGGGGTTAAAGCCCGGCTGCCTGGGGCCTGCCAGTCCTGGCAAACATCTCTCCTGCATGGTACCAGCTGATTCACAATAAGAAACGTAGGCAGGACAGCAGGGATAGGACCCGGATTACAAGCCGATGGGCTCGTGGCCCATGACCGACACAGGGCACCTCACCGCAACTGAAAAATCCCCCAGGAAAAGAAACACAATAGAATGATCCAAGGGTAGGATTGTTCTGAGCAGGGGCTCTCCAGTCTTCTCCTCAGGGATTGGCCTGTCATGCCTAAATAGACAGTGCCTCCTCATATACCAACCCCCACCAGTTACAGAGAACCCGTGAGAACTAATAGAATCAATATCAGATGTAGAGCAGAGATGCAGCCAATGCGGCTAAAACATAACACACATTCCGGAACACATCCTCCCCGCTTCTAACTTTACTGCCACTTATAGTAAATCATGACAGCAGGAGAGCTGGACAGTTTGACACTGGAGGAGACACAAATTAATACTTTAAATGCAAAGATCAGTTTATTAGGGGGGACGAATTATGTCACATTAGATATTAGGGGGTGCGCCCACCCTCCCCTCCCAGTTCTTGCACCCCTGCTTGACAGTGACCCATGATCCCACTTAAAAAATTTATTTTAGAAAGATACAAATGCTCATAAAATCGTTTCTCCGTTCATTTTTTAATATCATAATGCCATCTTAGGTTGTGGAATTTCCATCACATGGGGCGGGGGGGAGGATTCATACGAGTGTTCGTTTGGTATCTCAGTCCTCGGAGTTAATGCCTAACCCCCCCCCAAGGGAATAGGCGGGGGTCAGGGGGCTGTGGAGCAGCTGGTTCAAGTGGCTGGCGATTCTGATTAAAACCAGATGCGAAGTAGTTAAGGGAAGTGAGGAGGGGGGCGGGGGGGGGTGGCCTGAGAACAGCCGTTTAACCCCGAGAAGGAGGGGTCCACTTTCGTGGGAGAATGAATCATTCCAAGTCCTGCCGATGAGAACCGGCGTCGGAAGACTGAGTGACCCTGGCACCAACCGGGACAGGCGGACTGACCACCCTGTCAAGCTGACTGGGGTCTGCTTTTCATTTTCGCTCCTCTAATCACACAGCAACTCCCCCCCCCCCCATAAACATGCCACATTATATTCATGGTTTGTCGTCATTCTCCGCACGGTGAACCAGAGGCAATTTAGATAAGCCCTGAGTCCAATAAAGCAGGGACATCACCAGCTGATCACACCATGATTATGCCAAGCAAAGGTCTCACGTGGGTGCTGGAGAATCGAACGAGGACATGAAGAATCTGTTCATTCAACCCCCTGTGATTTATGTACTGTGTTTTTTTTCCTACGAACTGAACTCAGGAACAGCACTGACATGGTGAGACACAGCTGTGTTCTCTCTCTCACTCTGTGTGTGTGTGTGTGTGTGTGTGTGTGTGTGTGTGTTGTGTGTGTGTGTGTGTGTGTGTGTGTGTGTGGTGCTCTTCAGTTGCTCCGAGTCTCTCCTGTGGCTAGGGACAGCTCTGTCACAAGGGAAGCACTGAAATCATCTCACAGAAAGAGCCATGTGCTTAATTAAATATTTGCCCTATTTTTCCAGCAGCAACAACCTATTCTTTAATATTTTTATCATGCCTTTTATTATAAAAAATAATAGATGAGAGAAAATACTTGAAAACCAATAAAATAGTTGGGCATGTTTATCTGCATTGTAGAAATGGAAACTACAATGTTTAAAATTGTGTTTACTAGTTATTTAGTAACTGTGACTTCGAATCCTAGACAGGGTCTGATGATCGCTGACAGTTGTGTGTCGGAAAAAGTTGCCCTCCGCAAATACCTGCCTGGGCAGTACCGGTTTTAAGTGCTAGATGTGCGATAAGGGCGACACTCGGACTGCCTGTCCGTCCGCCATCTGGCTGTATAACAAGGGCCCTTTATCAGAGACCCTCAGGGGCTGTCGCTGATGACTGCATCTCTATGTCTGTCTGCCCTGCCACTCATGCATTTACTTACAAGTAAAATTTAATATTCATGTCACAGCTGCTTACCCCCAAGCAAAGTACTTCAATCCAATTAGGACATTTTATTTATAAGCAGTTATATGGATGGTTACAAAATATATCGCGTACCTCATACATTAATAAATACCTTTCATGGAAATATTAACGACAAAACTAAATTATTAACGGGTGAAACATGAAAGGTATAGTAAGCAGAGAAGTTTTGTGGAAATGGAAACGCTTTTAAAAAATATGAACCTGAATTTGACAAGGCGACATATGGACACACCAGTACTGCAAGAGCGCCATCTGCTGTAGCCTACGATACAAAATGACGCGCAAAGCCATTCGGTCCAACGCTGTTTTCTCATCCACCCGTTTGCTTCCTCGAATAAAATGCATGAAGATGTCTGTAGTTTCCCGTTCTTTTTTCCTAATTAAAGCCATTTTCATGAAAGTGAAAGGAAACACGTCGACAAATGTAATTTTCTTTAACGTCTGATTCGCTATAAACGGTCAAATTAAATTGGCTGGATGTCAAGGGCTCGTTTTCTTTTAAGTGTTATCTGATGACACAGTAAAGAAATATTAGACGCTTGGGTGAATTAAGGTTAATGACATAAAAATGAATGATGGCTTATTTTGTAGATGTGCCGCCCTGGCTTTGTAATTGAGAAGTGCTCATTCTCCTCGAGTTACGGTAAAATAACGCCATGTTCGTGGCGGTAAAATTACCATTAGTTTGTGCATGAATGACTGGGCTGTAATCGGCCTGCCAGTCAGGGTGTACCCTGCCCGTGTTCGGAAGGGTAAATTTTGAACCATCAGTAAAAAGAAAATGGCGGATGGAGTTAATCAAGGTCAATAGTACACTGCTAACGGAATAAGTAATATTAAAATCATTTGTATCATTTCGTTTTTCCGGAGCCTATCCCAGAAACAATGAGCACAAGGCAGGGAATAACCCTGGATGGGGCGCCAGCCCATCGCAGTACAGCTCATTTCTCATATAGCAAATCTGCCACAGCAGGCCTAAGTGTCTTACATTTGGCCAGAAAGCTCCCGCCACACTCACAGTTGTCGTATGTTGAAAATAAATCTATTTTGTAGGTGATCAATTATTCCCAAACTTCTACGTGTGAATGTTCACGGTCGATGTTTCTACTTCATTTAATGAAATATTCGTTTCATTTTACAGATTCCACCGTTTCAAAATCGGCTCGCTATAACAGAAGAGCCCTTGTCTTCTTCAGCAGCTTGCTTCTGTATCATGCACAAAATGCACCTTTGCTGTAGTTCATGGAACGGAGCACGACAAGGCCTCTTATGCAGCATATTCAGAAGTGAGTGTCATCACCGAGGATACATGGAACATGGAACATAACATATGTGTCGCAGACCATCTGAAGTGGGACAAAGTACTTATGAAGAGCTGCTTGCTGCTATGCATTTTTAAAAAGAACTTGTGCAGAGGTTGTTCCCGCGTTCACTTGCACTGACACTGAGCGCTTCTTTGTTGCCACATTGGTTTAGATAATCAGTTAGATGCTTACATATTATACTTTGAATGACATAACTACACAAATCATTAACAAGCCGATTTATCATTTGTCGCATCACTGCATCATTTGCTTTTCTGGGGCATGAATTCCTGTCTCACTTCTTACAAAATAAATGCAAAACATCTGAAATTCATTTCTGCTATCAGGGCAAATCGATGGTGCATTTTTGTCACTATTACAGAAGAATTGCCACGTGGGACTGACATTTGAATTTGAGTCAGGTCTCTTCCTATCCACTGTGTCATTTCCAGCCGGGTGTCGTGCCCGATACCAGTGGTGATGTCTGCCCCACATTTCCTCCGACATGCACTTCTGGCTAGACACCCTAGGTGGCAGTGTCGCTTATATTTTTGCCAGGGTTGGATCTCAGTCATCCCCCAAAGGTCTTTCGTTGTAATAGGAGATAAAAAGACACGATGCCTACCATTGTTTTTCATTTGCTGCAAAATCAGTCCGAAACGAGAGTATCTAAGGTTTTGGTTATACAAAATAAAAATTTTAGGGTCTTATGGATACATGCATTGCCAGTTACACATTAATGTGTATATAATGCACTAAAACGATTGCAGGGTGTTTGCTGGAGGTTGATTTAACACGCTGTGGTAGTCAGTGTTAAATAGGAAATTATTTCACCACGGGCTTTTCGGCGTGAAGCTCAAAGTAGCACACCCACTTAATCACACGCAGCAACGCACTGTAAAGCTAAAAAAATGTAAATATTGATTAATTTGTTATTGTCTTTTAAGGGTTGCGGCAGTGCTGTCAATGTCAAATCACTGTCATGTCTCCCCATGCGATTTTGGTGAGATTTATGCTCATTCTACACATGCCCAAAGCTCACATTATGCCTGTCACCGTCCTTCTGCTCCACGGCGGTCTCGCCCGCTCAGACATGTGCGTCCTGGGAATATCAGTGGTGCCCCACTCTGAATGTTTAATGGCAAATACATAGTTCAGCATCAGATTAATTCCTGTGGCGCGGCAGAGGTGCCAAGCGAGGTCAAGAGCAGAGCGACCAAAGCTCTTTTTCAAAAGTGACACGCCTGTTTGGGACATGCCCTGCCTTTCGCATCTGCACGGATGAGGGGTGGGTGAACCGAGCGGGCTTCAGGAAGCGACGTGCTGCGGGCACCCAGACAGCCCAACCCTCCAGCCCTCCCCACAAACGGCGACGTGCTGATATGTCTGGAAGTGTGCATTTCTTCGTTTGCCGTGTTACGTATACAGCCTGCACAAGACTGGAGCCCCCCCCCCCCTTCCAGTATCACCTTGTTAAATATGTTCCCTGTGTTATGATGCAGTTCAACCCTCCTGATTATAGGGAAAGGATGTTATTTAGCGTAACCCCTCGCTCATTTGTATGTGTGCTTAAACACAGACACACACACACAAACAGGTTTGCAATTATATCTTTGTGGGGACTCTCCATTCATTTATATGGGAAAAACTCTAATCCTAACATGACGACCTTAACCCCTACCCAGACCCAACCTTAACCATAAGTAACCAAAAAAAATACAATACTTTTGGCATTTTTAGTGTTTTTGATTGCACTCACAGTAATGTCAAAATACATTTGGTCCCCGCAATGTAATATAAACATAATACACACACACACAAACACAGGTTTGTAATTGTATCTTGTGGGGACTCTCCATTCAAAACTCGAAACCTAACATGACGATCAGTGGAATGTTTTATCTACCGTGTTTATTGTTCATTGTGAGGGAAAATTCACCTTTTGTAGACAGTTTGAGACTGGTCTCAGTCTGAGCTTGGTGACTGATAATGCAGCTTCAGGGCACAATGGCTCGCCACAGTTAATATAGCTGGACTGCCCAGCCCCACGCCACACTTCCCACAATGCAATTCTGCGTAGCACAGAACTCAGGCGCTGTCATAGGCCGTCCTTCACAGAAGGGTGAATGAATGTTAAACCTTCTCGATATTTTATGTAATGTGATCTTTCTTACAAACCACACCACCGCCCCACTGCCCTCATGTCTGGTCCCACAGGTACCCACCCCAGCATTCTGGATCATTTCCAAGTACACCTATAAATACATCATTCTTGTTACATCTCAATAGATGGAGGTGTGGCCGCTACAATAATCAGTCATGTATATCCCAAAGACACTGTGTTACTGTATTCCAAACATTAATTAATAAAACCACCAAACGTTGACTGTCTCGTTCAAATAAATGGTTTTCTTTGCAGAGGAAGGTTTTCATTTTTTTCTTTCCAAAATTTGTGGAGTACAGTGGTTAAAGCATTGTAAATGCCTCTTTAGGATTAAGGAGAATTGTGGTAAGCCTCAAAGATTGATTTCATATTCCTCCCTGCAATATGCTGTCCTCGGTCAATTCTCAGTTTTCTGTTTGATGTTAAGCACCGATTTGTTGAAGCATGGCTAAGGTTTAGTTTGCACAGCAAAACAAGTCTTCACCAAAAACATGGTTTTGTTATGTAGGAAGTAATTACGGCAGCAAATCTGCAAATCATTTCCTAGATTGTGGCAGGGTGAGGGCTATTTCTTAGTCTTTGATTGTGCCTTTAATTTTTATTAATGAAATAATAGCATTTGCTTTGCAAATGGAAACCAGATACAAGATAAATTAAGTATTGAAATTCCTTTTAGACTGTGAATGTTTTTCTTCCCAGTCTGTTACACCCATACGGCAAATTCCTAGAAACTGCTGTTTCTTAAACATAAGTATTATGTATGAGTGTTGAATCTGAATCAAAAATGTTATGGTCATATGCATGTCTCAAGAACACTTTAAACTGGCTATTTAAAGTGATTTAATATTGTATTATTAAAAGGGTGCTTGAACGAAGCAGTCCCCCCTGAAAAAAGTACTTGGTCTGTCTTCAGTGACCTTCCATCATGGGCAGGGTATGCGCCAATCGTACCACCATGGTTCTGGGGTGGGGGTGCATCTGGAGGGTCCAGTGGCCACTGACACATGGACACAGTTAGCATCTTCGGAGCTGCTGGGTGTTAAGTCTCTCCACACATAACAATGCACATGCCAGTGATAAATGGACACTGTCGGGACCTCATCCCATTGCTCTCTTACAGCTGTTGTTTACATCCTCATGTAAACCCATCAAAACGTCTGATTAAAGAGTCTTCATGCTCAGAATTTGCTCAGAACCCCACAATGAAATACCATCAAACTGCTGGCAAAGCTGTCTTTGCGTGTTTTCGCCTTTAGCCATATTGCGATGTCAGACTTAGCTGCTGAAATCTATCACCCACCACTGGAGTGGTCAGCATTATGAGGTATTATTACGTAAATTGATCTGTGTTGCAATAAACATCTTTCCACAGGCATTAGCATTTTTTCCGTCTAGTGTCAATCTTCGCGATGGCTTGCCTTGAATAATTTCCATTACAGTGCAAGAGTCAAATGAGTTTTTAACTTGTCCCCAAGTCTCCTCTCCTGAAAATGGCAGTACTCATAGATCTAATATGCCTGTTTACAGCTGGTTTTAAAAGTCTTGGACCGTCGGATTATAAGTAGACAGCTGAGGCACGTTGCTGATAAGCACCTGTGACTGTCATGCATCTCCATGGGATCCAACTGACCACTCGTGCTCGGATCGTGTTTCTGCCCTGCACACAGATATTGCGACGTACTTGTCAGGGACTCATACTGTAGGTGTGTGTGATCGGATCACAGTACACATTGGCGACTGCTTACGCTTGTATTTAATGCTGTCTACTTCAAGTCAAGTCAAGTCAAGTGGGTCTTTATTATGATACTATCCAAATGCAATCTACAGCATCCAGTGGCACAAAATGATATTCCCCAGGACTGCGGTGCACAGATACAGTGAGGAGACTGTAAACAAGTTCAACACATGAGGGAGAAGAGGAAAGGAGAATAATAGCTAATAAATAAATATAGAGAATATACATTCTGGGGGGGGCTGGGGGCTTCCAGAATGTCAGGTGCGGTAGGTGCGATGCGATCGCCGAAGTCGCAACCAGGGCCAGAGATGCTCCTCTGCCAAGAAACAGTGTCGGAAATGGTGATAACAAACAACAATACTCCAGAGGTTTGGTAGCAGAGCATGGAAGTCACGGACCTTTAAACTTTAAAAGGCAGGAAATGACTTTGATTTCCTGTTGGGTTTGAAGATGTGCAGTGATTTGCTCAGATTTAGCACCTGGGTGCATATATTGGTATGGTTTGAAATCTAATCACCCAGAGGAAGTGGGCAGAGTCTTAGGTTTGTGCTTCCTGAGGGGAACACGACGATCGAAATGATTAAAACAACGCTGATTTGCACTGAAGGGTAGGAAACAACTAATCCTCACAGTTTCCTCAGAAATGTGAGGGCCAAAGCAGCCACGTTTTTTTATGAACAGTGGCATGATGTCTCTCCAATAAAAATTCCTTGTTTTTTATTCATAGCCTGACGTCAGTTTTTTCCCCCACCGTTATCTTGGTGTGAATGATGACCTCCGCCCCCTTGAAGGTACAGCAGGATGTGTCAGCATGAGTGGACCTTGCTGAAGTGGCCCACACATGGAGCCATGAAAGCAGGCCTTCCTGGTGACTTCTCGGCAGGCCTCGTGTTTCCTGCTGTGTCCTTCCTCTCCCAGGACTGCGGCTGGGGGTGGGGGAGACACGCCATTGCTGCTCCGCCATCTCCCAGCACATTCTCGCTTCCCACATGTCCTCCTTCTTCTCCTGAAGTCCTCAGCAGCTCTCATTTTTGCAGCTGTATCATGTTTCTGGTATATCTCACATTAGCAAAGGCCTTCTCCCGATGGAATGAGCCATCATTCTTTTGTTTTTCGTTTTTTGTTTATGCTGGGACCAGGCGGGCGGTGCTGGAGAATCAGACAGAGCGTGGTGCAGTGTGGGGTGTGATAAGTTTGATAATTTTAGGTAGGTGGGTGCTGGACCATTTTTGGCTTTGTAGGCGAGCATCAGTGTTTTGAATCTGACGCGGGCAGCTACAGGAAGCCAATGGAGGGAGAGTAGCAATGGTGCGATGTGGGAGAACTGGGGAAGGCTGAAAACAAGTCGGGCAGAGGCATTCTGGATCAGCTGCAGAGGACGAATGGCGCTCAGAGGCAGATCTGCCTGGGGTCGAATTACAGTAGCCTAGTTTTGAGATGACAAGGGATTGAACAAGTACCCGAGTGGCCTGCATGGAAAGAAGTGAACGAACCCATCTGATGTTGAAGAGGAGGAATCGACATGAGCGGGAAAGATTAGCAATGTGAGAGGAAGAGGACGTTTGACTGTCCATGGTTACCCTGAGGTTACGAGGTGACCGAAGCACATTACAAACGTGTGTTGTGTGCGGCTAGGCTTGCGATGAATGTCCAGGCACTAGCGTAAGTAATACTGAACAGGAGCTACATGACACCTTCTAAACAAAGTGAGAACCTTAACATTTAGACATTAAGAACGTTCAGGCAACATGGAGTTGTATCAGGCCAGTGCAGGTATTCCTGGATCAGATGGGTCTGCAGGCATTTCTAGGAATCCCTCCACTAGCCTGATAACTCTCCATGTTCCCTCAATATTCTTAACTGTGAGCTTTCTGCTCCATGGACCGTCATAGCTCCTGCTTGTGCTCCCGGACACCAGGTCCTCGTGGATGTCTGTCTGTCTGTCTATCTGTCTGTCTGTCCTCCACTCCAGGCTGCAGATGCCCCGTTGCACATGATCCAAAGCCGTTCGGCCACCCTGGATTATTTATCTGTCACTGGCAAAACATCATCAAACAGGGGAAGCATATCTCATAAACATACTATGGGCACTAATCTACAGCTTTTCAGCGAGGGGGGAGGGGGTGCCTGATTGCGCTGGATTTGAAGAAAAAGAGAAAAGAGTAAACACATCAACAGTGCACAGAAAAACAGGAAAATAAGAAAGAAAACAATCAGATTATTCAAGATCCAATTTTTCAAAAGAATTCGAAGGTCAGTACGCATTGTACTGCAAAATTTGGTTAAATTATTTGATTATGCTTTTAAGGATTAAAAATGTTTACACACCATTGGATGTACAGTGCCATCAAACAAGCCCTGTTTTAATTATTTTGTTTATTTTTCATGATTTATGTCATAATCAGATTGCATATTTAATACAGTGGTAGAAACATGCATTTAACACCTGTCATAGAGCCAAGATACAATGTGATGATATTACCCGCTTTAACTCATTTGAAACGCCAAACACTCACTGAGCCAAATGAAGCGAATGTATTTTCTAAATCAACTCCGAGCTACGGAAAAACTGCAAAGCAAATATTGTAAATGTCTGTGCAATTGATAAAGCATGTTCCTTGACATTTCCAGGACACAGTCAGTAAATAAATCAGGCTTTGCTGGTGTGACAGACATGCAGGTTTTCCTGCATGTGTGGGAACCTGGAGAACGTAAGCAGGTGTAAAGTCAGGAGTGTCTTTCCCTGCCCTTTAACGCCGCAATCTGTAGTGAGTTAGAGCACTGGTGTATGGCCGAGTGCACGCTGAGGGGCCGATTCAGGGGACTCCCGCATACAGGGACGCCCCAGAGTACCTGAAGGAAGCCCAGATGAACGTGGGAACAAAAGGCAAATTCCAGAACTGGAACCGTGTTCAGTTCTCTTCCCAGCATTATTAATGTGCTGGGTGTTGAATATGTACCTTCTCTTGTATTCGCTGTAGAATGGCCGACCGGTGGAGCCATTGACAGCCCCATGTGTCAGAGCCTGTTCTGTCAAGTAGCACCTCTAGCCCTTGAGGCTGTACCCCCCCCAACACAAACAGTGGGGGGCGCCATGCGTGAGCCAACAGTAGCACACCCTGCTAACGGGAAGGCGGCCAGCACCCGCCGAGGAGGGCCGACCGAGGGGGATTCTACGAAGCCCTGCCCATCTGCCACCAGATGACCTTGGGGTCGCCCTTCCTGGAGTCCAGGGGCCCTATGAAGGGGCAGGAAGCAGAACGGCAGCACCTGCGTCTATGCGGGGGCTCTCCGGATCCCCTGACCCTCACAAGCCAATTCGGGCGGGGCGGCCGGACTACTGACAGGTGGGTGTCAGGTGAGCATGACTTTTGCTCAGCCGGGCAAATGCATCCACATGATGTAATGAAGTTAATTTATGCTGCTCTCTGTAATATCCGCACCATAACTTGGACTGAGCTGCACGCGGGCTCATCAAGGAAAACAGAGAGGCTGCGGCACCATCTGCCAAAAACAGGCGCCCAACGGCTGCTTTCCCGTCGCCAAGCCTTTGAACCACCACCGACAGAAAAATATTTGCATGGCTCCGTCCACCTGTCGAGTACAGTGGGACGCTCGGGACAAGTGACATCAAGACCAGGAGGGCGGAGACGGAACAGCGGGACGCGAGAGGGCAGCGCGTGGTGATATGTGCGGCTTCTACTTTGACACAGGGTGGGGGTGGGGGGGTGATGAGGCTGGCTAGAGGGAGAGAGGGTTTGGAGGAGACGGCGGCGGGGCAGGAGGGTAAGGGAAAGGTGTGTTGTCGTGTGACTGGCTGACAGCCTGCCACCACCCTAATGGCTCTCATGTGTGGCGCGGGGGAGTCGGGAAGCCATCTGCCTGACTGCAGCCGTCCCGCGCCGTGCCTCTGTTCTCAGGAAGTCTGCTCCCCCTGTCCCCACATTCCTACCGCAGATGTTTGACAGAGAAAATATTTTTGCAGCTGGGAGGGAAGGGAGGGAAACGCATCTTACAATATATCACACAAAAGGTGGCAAGAGGAAAAAAACAGCAGACGATGTTACACTCAGTTGGCAGCTCTGTCGTCTCCCACATGAACTTTCAGCAGTGCAAATCCGAGGTAGTTATCGTATTTCCTCTTGCCATACATTGGTACTTAATGGAGTGATTTTCTTTACGTTTCTTCTCATCGGTTGGCTGGAGGCCTGAACTGTAGCTCGGCCAAACTAATGATGAACAGCCCAGGGTTTTTAGGATGCCAAGGGAGGTCTAAGCGGAATATCTGAGTCTCCTGAAGTCACGGATTAGTTTTGCTGCAATGCCATCAACGTAACCTCACCCCCTGAGCCGCTAACAGATTACAAAACAAACTGCAACCTTCCGTAAATAGACCATTCATTTGGAGCTATGGATCCTGGGATCTTGCTTGTCACATTTAGCATAATCCTAATCGCACTCCTGCCTGGGATCGTTCCGTCAACTGTGGGAATGGCTGTCGAGGAAATTTAGGACTCCCCGCTTTGAAAGCTCCGGACTGCAATTCACACTGCGGTCCAGGGTTGAGCCCCGCTTAGAGTTTCCAGTGTGTGTGATCGCAGCTGCGTTTGTGAGTCCGAAGGTTCACAATGTGAGGAAGAAAATGAGGAGGAGTGGAGATCGCCCTTCTTCCCGTCATTATGCTTGGCGCCCGCCGTTGGGTCATGAGGGCGATCCAGTGGGAAGCTGTCCTCCGTGGGTGAGGGGCTCATCATGAAGCACACCTTACCAAACAGCCTAGGCTAACCATCCAGCCCGACTTTATCTATCCACAGTCCCCAAGCTGTATATAAGCTGCACAGTTGAGAGGTTGCATATTGAGATTATAAATTACCGATATGAACTTATAGCATCAGCACTAACGCACGATTGTGAAATCAGATAACAGGGTAGTTTAATATGTTAACAACAGGGAGGATAATGAGGGAGATATCTCTATAATATCTTAAGCACGCGGCTTAGAAATGTGGCTTTTGACATTTCTAGTGAATGTATCCTCATTGTAAAGAAAGCTATGGGGAAAATGATGAGGATTCAATTATTATGAATTAACAATATATACTGTTAATAAGTCCTCTGTGATGGACTGGCATCCCTTTCTGTATTTCCTGGATCAGGCTCCAAGCTCTCTGTCTGCCTGTAAAGGACCAGTGCTTAAAGAAGACAGATGGATGGAAGGAGACCCGACATATTTAATGAATATCCACGACGATTAAGACAGCGTTCATTCTACACAGCCAGCGGTGAGCTTAAGGCCGTTCCCATCCTTGGTAGGAGATGACTGAGGTACTTCCTGACTGCCACCAGTCATATTTCCCATGCTACACGCTCAGCAAGACTACACACAGACACACACATGCAAAAAAACACCAAACATACCTTCTGGATAAAACAATCATGAGCCACCAATACCTGTTGTAATGGATATGCTGTTCAGACAACAAATGGTACGAAAAAAACACCTGGTCTGGTATTCAAATATTCTACGAAAGTGTGCAAAAATCATAATAAAGGGATCACAACTATAAAGTATAAATAAGAGGCTGGTTTATACTAAATTGGACATTATTCTGTGTCTCTAAAGGAAGTAAAAGCTGCGGCTCAGTAAGGAAGGACTTTACATCAAAGACATGAGGAATGACTTCTGTCTGTCGGTCTGTGACGACTTTGCTGAGATTCGGGTGCCAGAGTCAAAGTTCCAGATCGATGAAGACACAGAGGGGTGAGCGAACATGGCTCCCCTCTGCACACGCGTGATCACAGGGTGGCGAAAGCCAGAAAAAACCTTCACTGACAGACAGCGGTTCCGAGATCAATCACACCTTCCACAAATCAGTTGTGTGAGCAGAGCTATACTTTCCCATGATAGAGAATTGAAAATTATAGATTTGTTGTTTTTTTTGGATAAACGTGTGAGAACAGCCCTCCTCAAAATGGAATATGTGTTTTATCCATTACATTAGCTGTATCATCTTCATGACCTCGGACACCATTTTTACCCTGAAATGTTGATCATCGCATATCCACCCTGTTGTGAATTGTGAATTGAACATTGAGGAGAACTTGCCGTCTCTGTGATGCCGAACTGATCGGCGGGGCACAGGGAACCTGGAGAATGGGATGGGGAAATTTATTATCATTTGTGGCCAGGAGAAGATAATGATGTTCAAATGCACATTTTGCTCTTTAATGTAAACAAGCTAGATGTAAAGCCTCCATAGAGCTGCCTCTCCCAGCCGCTCACACACTCTCTCTCTCTGTCCCTCTCTCTCTCTCTTTCATATATAGTATGATCCTACTTAATAAAACAATCAAATAATCACCCATGAGTAGAGGAACCTGCCCCCACCCCAGCCCTTTCCTCCACACATCCACGCCCTTCCATGGTTTACAGCCTAACCCCGGAATTGCTTTTTGCACTGCCTATAAATTATTGGCTTAATTATAAAGCTCAGACACACAACTGGTTGTAGCCTCAGGCCCTGTTATGTTTCTCTGTATGCTTTGTGATGGTATATGCCATCCCTGTTGTGTTTCTCTGTATGCTTTGTGGTGGTATATGCCATCCCTGTTGTGTTTCTCAGTATGCTTTGTGGTGGTATATGCCATCTCTGTTATGTTTCTCTGTATGCTTTGTGGTGGTATATGCCATCTCTGTTATGTTTCTCTGTATGCTTTGTGGTGATATATGCCATCCCTGTTGTGTTTCTCTGTATACTTTGTGGTGGTATATGCCATCCCTGTTGTGTTTCTCAGTATGCTTTGTGGTGGTATATGCCATCTCTGTTATGTTT
>JAODKF010000045.1:3343098-3368864 GCA_026779585.1 Mormyrus proboscirostris | reverse complement strand
GCACCACAATTTAAGGGAATTGATGGACTGAGCACGTTTGCGGAGGATGTGCAGGAAAGACATAAGAGCATAAAGACTCTCTGCGTGCATGTCACTGCATGTAACATCTCCTCTCTGCCCCCCGCCAAAGGGGCCACTATGTCACCGAGCAAAGTACCACAAGATAATTTGGCATCTATCTATCTATCTATCTATCTATCTATCTATCTATCTTATATTGAAATGACTATTTAGTGTGGGGGGTATTCAGTCCATAGTCATGGCCGGCATTGGGTACATATTATGTGCAGTGTTGAGTGTTCAGCAGGGAGGCAGCTGAACACAGGGCCATTGATCTGAGCAAATCAAGGTCACATTTGCATACTTCTAAGCTATATGACAGGGGAGAGGGGCATGGAGCCTGAGTGGGCAGCACTGTGGCCTCAGGGCCCCAGGGTTTTGGGCTCTTTGCTGCCCCTTGTTCATGCAGTTACCCCACCCCGGTACTCCCAGTCTTCCCCCACAGTCCAAAAATGTCTGGACCTGGTGAATCTGTGACTCAAAATTGCACTTTTTATGTGCATGTGCAGTAACAGACTGACCTGGCCTCTTTTAAACCCTGGGGTGATATGCGGACTCGGTGAAAAAGACAACCAGACCGGGGAAGATATTCTGAGGATAGTTCCAGAAAACTCCCTGCTGACGTCTGATGGATTTGTAGATTTGTAGCTGTATTTGCTGAAAAGAGTGGACATACTGCATATTCATTCAGATTCTATAGCTGCTAAAGAAAAGTTAAGTTGTATTTGCTCACTCACACACGGAACATGCCATACGTTTGCAAGAATTCCTCAAAGCCAGTATTTTTTTCGTACTGTGCATGATTCACTATAGATACACCAGTATGGAAGAAACGTACACTCATCCCAGAAAGGACGTCCCCATTTTTCCAAACCTCATGGGTGTCGGGGCGTGAAATATGATAACGAGACGTCACAATAATGGTGGGGGGGCCTTCAACCTGCAGCCATTGACACATTACACGATGTTCAGAGGACTCTTTGGAACAGTATACTGTGAAAAGCTGTGAAAGTCCCTCAGGTGCATGCCAATGTCAACATTTACATGGGAGATTGAACGCAGGTATGAAAATGATAAAGACTGATGATTACCTGACACTGGAGCTGCTGGCTTTGGTACATCTGACCTTCCTTTAAACCAGTTGCAGACTGTTGTGTTGCTATTCAACCCCATATCATACTTGAAGCCTCAGGATTTGCCATTTTAAGCAGATGCTTTAGGAAACTGACTTATTCTGCAGCTTGCTAGCTTGTTTTGTTGACTGGAAGGTCATCTTCTACAGGTCCTTGGATAAACACTAATGTATGATTTTTCTGCAGGGGTTCTGCAACACCAACCCTCCCCTTACAATAACAGCAACATGCAGCATGCTTTGTTTGCCATGTGCACAAGTACACATGCAGGTACATTGGAATGCTTCTCTTTGCCGACACCATCTTGCTCTCCATAGATTGGAGGTCACAGCACAGGGTCAGCTAATGTGTGGTGCTCCTGGAGCTGGGGGTTAAGGGCCTTGCTCAAGGGCCCACGGACATGTGACTGTTCTGTCAAGGCCTGGGCCCAAACCAGCGATCTAATGGTTACAGGAACAGAGACTGAGTCTGCTGAGCCCGTCGCCGTCCCCCCCTTGTGACCTCTGACCTGTAATTGTAAATTAGAGGATGACGAGACCTCTTCAAAAAGCAGAGAGCAACAAGCATTTTAAAAATGTATGCAACACACACAAGAGAACCACACACAAGAGAACCTCCCTTTTTTCCATGTTCAGAACCCCTTCAGATGAAAATGTTCACAATGTGACTGGCAGAGTGACACCTGCCCTAGGTAATCCCAGAACTCAGTGACACCTGCCCTAGGTAATCCCAGAACTCAGTGACACCTGCCCTAGGTAATCCCAGTTGTTACATAATAGCAACAAAACAACCTGTGTTTTTTTGGGTCTGTCTATAATTTTTGAGTCTGAGTTCTTTCTTGAAGAGATATTTTTTTGTCTCATGACTATATGACTAAATGAATTTCCTGAATTAACACACAGTACATTTTACAATTTTCAACAATAAACAATAAAAACATGTTTTATCTGTGGTGCTTACAATATGTCAGATCCATAACGACTGATGTGAAACCATGATGTAAGCAGAAAAAAATACCCAAACACGTCCTTACCATCACTTCTTTGCATATATCATATTTTCCCGTGTGTAAGCAAAAAGGTGACATTTGGAAAAAAAACCCAGCCCCCTTACTTTGCTTTGTCACTTGGTTACGGTAACCATGGAAACAGAGCTGTAAAAAGTGTTGTCTTCCCAAGAATTTAAAAAAAAAAAAAAAACATCTAAATTTTACTTGAGCTGACATTTTTGGAAAGAGAGAATTGCAGCTTTAAGTAAAATAGCATTTTAGTCTAATGGAAGAATATTCTCTTTAGCAAATACGAACACATTCAGCCTGGAGTGATTAGGAATTGTGCAAGCAAACCAAAATTTGAAAGACACAAATGCGAAATAAAATGTCTCCACTTTGAGCCAGTGAATTCGGAATTGACGTTTTCCCTGTGCACGTTTCTAACACTCAGGACAGGAGACGCTGGGTCTGTCTGCCTTGTTTCTTCATTCCCGTCTCTCGGTCTTTCTCTCCCTCAAACAGCCATCTTAAATCCATTCAGGGACCTCTGGGGACTAGCTCTCTGCATTCTCAATATGCTCGCCGCTCCCTTAGCCCGCGTGGTCGCCATGGCAACTGTGGACCACCTCTGGCTCCCGGTACATCTGTTGGCCCTCCCCACAATCCCGCCCCCCCCTCCGCTTTGTGTGCCACTCCGTCCATGCGGCGAGCCGGCCCGCTGAATGCCTCAAATTGTTTATGCTACACCCTGTGGCAGATACTGGTTAGCTAAGCATGCCGCTTTTTCATGACTAAGGAGCGCTGATGGGGACAGATACCGCGGGGCATCTTTCATCCTTTACGGCTAAGAAACCTCCATTTTATCTGCACTGAGATGAGCCCACCAGCTCCAAGCCCTCCCCTCATCTTCATTCGGCTGACAGGTAATGCCGGCACAGCCTGGAGGGGGCAGACGTGGTCTTCTGTCGCGTGGTGCAGTGAGTTCTTTCTGCTGAAGACCACAGAGCCTTCCCGTCTCCGGGCAAACATGCTGTGTCACAACACAACCCCTCTGTCCCGGACCACCCGCTCGGAACCAAAATCCCTCGCAGGGCTTTATGCCCCACAGTGACCCAACCCAGTGTGGAGGGGGGGGTGGGGGGGGGGGGACGCACGAAGATCCCCAGAGAACCTCGACAGACTGGCGGAGCACGTTCGCGCTTGGGGACGGCTTCTTCCCACGCGCCTCGCCGCCATGTTCTTGCATTGCGGCACCTTTCCGGAACAAGCCCGTTTGCTCTGCTCCCCTTCTGCTCTTTCACCACAGATTTCATCCCATTGTTATTCTTTGCCATCAACCCCCGCCATCCACCACACCCCACCCTGGCCCCCACCCCCCTGCACTGCGTCGAAGCACATAAAGGGGAGGGGGGGGTGGGCGGGCCCGGGACAGGGTTCGGGGAGGGGCATATCCTCGTTTTGTAATCCACAATGCTGGCAGTCTGCAATAGAGCTGGGGTGTCACCATCCCGAATTGATTTAACGTCAATGGTAGTCTACATTGAGGGCCGGGAGGCGCTTCTCCCCGCCTTGTATCAAAAGCCATTGTGTCCTGGGGGGCCCTCGGGGGTCAGCCGTCCGCCCAGTGGGGCGACAATGGCCCGGTCGACTGCTGAATGGGGCCCCTTGCGGAACGTGTTCGGCTGCTGCGTCCTCGCCATGCGACACACACATATCACTGCGCATGTCGACTGCTGGATGGGGCCCCTTGCGGAACGTGTTCGGCTGCTGCGTCCTCGCCATGCGACACACACATATCACTGCGCATGCGGCCGCGGCTGAAATGCATGCGGGACCCTGGCAGTCCCTCTGTTGGTCAAAGACAGCTGTGATTAAGCACCGTCAAATAAATGAATACATTGTAAAACCATCCTTATTTATGTAGATCTGGGTGGCAACGGTGATAATTACTTCTGCAAGGGAAACATCTAACGGCGACACAATGGAGCCCAAGAGGAACCCTAAATATGATCCAAATTCCCATGTTAATCACACCAAACTGACAAAATTAAGTACGATTTTTATGCCACACCCTAACCCGCTGCCCTGCAAAGCAACAAATGTGGAGTTAACTGCAATGTATTAAATGGTAATTACATTGAATTTATTAATGTAAAAAAACAGGGAGAGAACACTGTCTGTATTGTGTGTGTGTGTGTGTGTGTGTGTAGGGGGGGGCAGCACCGGTAGAGAGCAGGCAAACCAGTTCTAATGTATGTTCATTCACAACAAAAAAACAAGCAATAGAAATACTACAAAACAAGTATAGTAAACAGCAACAACCAACCCGCTTAATCACACAAAAGAAATATTCTTACTCAGAAAACCACTGTATCTTGACTGTTTGTTGTACTTAAAAAAGACAATAATACTGAAAGGTTTGCATTGAATACGCAGCAGCGGTGTGTGATGATTTTAAGGCGTCTCCTGCGTCCTGCTCATAGCTGCGAGCCACCTTCAGTGTGACCGGCACACGCCGACCATGTTTACATTCACTGCACACAGAAATAAGGCATAAGAGCATTATAAACAGTAACGGACACCCATAAGAGCATTATAAACAGTAACGGACACCGAAAGCTCTAAGGCGCCAGGAACGCTGAGTCAGGAAACTCCGCGTATCGCTCTCCAGCCCCATGCAATGTCCAAACCATCCGTACTGGGGGCACATTTTAAGTTCAAGAATGTTGGAAAGCGCAATAACCCTGCATCCTACGTTTCTGTGGTGAGGCTTCCGGGTTGTTTAAAGTGGGGGGGGGGGGGGGCAGCCTAGGGGAGGATTCTCCCTCTGCAAAGTAGCTTCAGGAGGCAACAATTATGCATGAAGTATCTCTGGGTTATGCCCATGCTTCAGAATGCAAATGAGGGCGGCCTTTCACATGCTTCCTGTCCACAAAGAGTATCGCTGTCTATCACCCAGGGAAGGCCGTCGTCGTGACTCCCTTTATTTCAGCTTTGCTTCCCTGGGTTGCCATGGAAACAGGTATATCATTCAGGCCTGGCCGCAGGCGGCCATCGCAGGTGGCTCGGTCCACGCACAAAGGCTGCCGCAGACGCTGGCTAAGCCCCAAACAGAGGCGTCCAAAGACTCCTCTCCACCACACTGAAGTGTACTGACGTTGGGGTCATATGTTTGCATGTATCCTTTGTTTGCTTTAAAAAGACTGGCAACCGTGGCGAGTTTATAAATAAACTACATAATATATGTGGGTCATGATTTTTACTAATTTTTCGCAGAGCCTTCAGGCAGCTTTGTCCTGCTTCAGAGCGATTCATTCCAGGTATGCAGCGCAGGTGTGAAACAGCTCTGAGGGGACATTCGTGGCAGGCTGATCTCATCTGGAAGTTGTAGAGATGACGCACTTAGGTCTACATACCGCTACCTGACTGTCTGTGAGCCTCATCTATGTAAGATGAAGTTCATACTTCAGGATATGAAAACACAGAGCTAACAGATTCCGTGTTTCTCCCTGGCGAGCGTCTAATGGTCCTTCGGGAATCACTTTCGGTTCAAATAGCAGGACAATGGGGACAGAAGATAGCTAAGTTTGGTGGGGGCTGGGATGGTAATGATAGAGTAATGAGATTGTTGTAATTTAAGTGGATTTCTGTGCTGTCCTTGTAGCTGAGTAACTGGTTGGCATAGCAACGCGGTCTCACGGCAGCGTCTCCCTCGGCGGTGTGTGATCTTCATTACGGCGGCCGTGAGAGGGCTTTTTTCAAGGGCCTGCGATATCAAGGAGGCTGGGATAATCTGCGCTCCGGCAAACGCACGCGCAAAGGCGGGCGGGCCGGGTCGCCGTCACCTGCCATATGTCCGCGCAGCGAGCCAAGAAGTGGCGTCACCGTCAGCTCGCTCTCGCCCCCTAGACGTGCCTGGTGCATTCTGGGCAGGGGCGAGCTCTCTGAACCGAGCCCCCTCACTAATGAACTCACCCCTTTCAGAACCTGAATGCAGGCCGAGGAAATAACTCACGGGCCCGTACTGAAGGAGGGACGTCCGTCACCATGGAACCTTTTACTCCCTTGTAGTGAACGCCAAGCGCCGATTGCGAAATTAGTCAGACAGGAGCACAATGCTTAAACCAACTGCGGTTTAACAAAACAAATCAAAGGTGAAAGAAGATTAACACTGCAAGCAGATTTATTTGAGCCAGATGTTAATCAAAGTACCCGTCAGTTTTAAATACTTCTAATTAAACGTTTGCAACGCTTATTGATTTTAAATAGTTTTCTTTAGTGAGGCCCACATTGGGCTATTACGAGTGAACCAAAAATATTAACCACATACAGAGCTGAGAATAGCTGTCAGTGTCATGAGTGTTAGTAATCAAATTCTGGTCCAAAATTCTTTTATCTTTATGTGCTATATGGTTCCATGAGTTTACACAGCTATAGCACCCAAACAACGTTTTGTCCCAGGCTTATCGTAATCAGCGTTTGTAGCATTGGCTGGGAGGATACCATGCTTGTCGTTAATTGTTAACACACCACCCCACCCTAGGTGCTATTGAAAGTGATTTATTGTGGTACATGTTTTATGTGCTGTTGTTTTTTAAAGAGTAACCACTAAACTGTATTCCGAGACGTCCAGTCTGTGTTTGAGACAGAGACACAAATATTGCAGAAGAAATGAAGGGAGTCTATGGGGTTTGTTTGGAAGCAGGTCAGCCACACACAAGTGAGACGCATCGACTGTAACGCTAAGAACATCAGTAATGGAAGTGGTGCCTGGCGGGGACAGACGATGTGGTTATCGTCGAGGAATGGGCTTCTTGGTGCTCCACAGCTGTAAATCAATTGTCCTTCATTTTCACTTAAATGGGACGCATTTATAGATCATTCAGTTTTATATCGGCACCACACAAATCGGATGCAGATCACAAAGGCCCATAAAATGTTGCACATGGCTCCATAAACTTATGTGTTTCCCGGGGGGGTGTTTTTGCAGTCAGAAAGCATAATTTTGCAACCACAGAAAAGAAGTTACAGCAAGCTGAGTCACAGTCTATTCCGTTTCACTGTTTGCTGTGTGCAGTTTCACATCACGGGCGGCTGCTGAGGCAGATTATGTGCTATCACTGACTCCCGGGTGCTTCCTGTCGGGGGGGGAGAATCACCGCCTGGTTTCCCTCACAGCTGAAAGAAGCAGCATCATTTGAACTTTGAGGATGAAGCTGTAAGCAAATCTGCTTCCCAGTCTGCATCAGGGCGCTGCAACATTTTAGCTCCCTCTACTATATGATGCTTTGGATAAAAGTATCAGATAAACTAGCATTAAAACATACTTATACAAAGATATTTATATTTAAAAGCAGAGGCTCCCGTCATTCTAGGGATTCAGGTCCAAACTGAACATTGGAGGGTACACATACCTCCCCTCATCTCCTTGGTTCCTATACTCCTGACATATTTTATTTACATATTTTTTTCAGGGTGATCTCTGCAGAATATTTCTTCTAAAGGACGCACTAAAAGCTTCCATTGAGACCCTGACTGCCCAGGTAGCTCCACTCTCTGATTTTAAGAAGCTTTTAAATTCTCTTTTGGGAAGAAGGACGATATCAGTGCACATTGCGATCCCCCGAGGGGCTGCAGTACAGTCTATAAACAAAACAAAATGAGTTTTACAGGCAGGAAGATGGATGCTTTGTTGATTCTTTTTGTTGGATTGATGTTTGTATTACGAGATTCTGCTAAAACAGGGACCCGATTCCCAGTTTCCACATTTGTTTCTGGCATGGATGCTTTCTGGGAGTTAGACTGGATCATTGCTTTATGCATACGGGAGTTATGTTCTCGTGGATAGGCCTTCAGCTTTCACAAAAACGTGGAGAGGGCTGGAGCTCTTTAACCAAATTATCCTCACTCTGGCGATCAATAGGGGGACTTTGAAGGGTTTGCAATCAAGGCAGTTCATGCATTATTCATTTCTTACAAGTGTGCACTCAGAAAAAAATTACAGTTTTGTTTTAATTAATTGATTGGCTGCTTCTTTCATGAAAAATATAAACTCTGCTTTGCACATTTGGTGCCACGGGGAGTCTTGGTTTTTTTCCCAAAGGTTTCAATTCTGCCCATTCACAAATAGAAACATGACGTGTGAAAGACTGAAAACTGTATAGTGATAAAAAGCCGGGGGTGGGGGAGTTGGCAGATGGGGGGGCAAGACGGGGGGGCCTCCGTTATCAGAATCACCCGGGCACCCGTGTGACCTCGGGATGCATAGGGAACAGCGGATGGATTCATTTTTCATCAGCTTCTGCCTGAAAATAAGTGAGAATCTGAGACAATGGCACTAAGACAACTGGCCCAGGCTGTGCCGTGTGCTGAGAGAGGCCAGGCCTGGCCGCTGAGGCAGAACCAAAGGGCTGGAAAATCAGTTAGGTGTCACAAAAGCTCGTTTGTCCATGGCGTGATCCACAGGAGCAGCTGGAGTGCCTCGGCTGATACTGCGCCCAAAGCCTGCTTGCCGGGAAGCCTGCGACCCCGGCACACGTGACCCCCGCTGCCGCTGTCGCTGCAGGACAACTGCTGTAGCTGGGGACCAAAGCTGTGGTCAATGGATCTGCCCCTTTAAAAGAAACAGGCAGATGAGCTAAAACTTATTGAGTAGTCTTGCTTTCGTACTGGATTGCCTGAGAACATGCTTGGACGAGAACATGATTGGCCAAGTATGCGATTGGCTGAAGAATTTGCTCCGGCACTGCCTCAGCCCTGACAGGTAGAGTGATAGATCTGTTATATCACACACAGCTGTAGTAAGCAGACACAGTTTTGGACAGTGTACATGGCAAGTGAATAGCATCCATTTCTTAGCAGTTGACGCCAACATTTCCAGCTTTTCAGTAACTGACAAAGACAGACCGTGGTCAGTAGTTGGAAACAGTGGAGCAGTTATCTTAACAGCTCAGCCAAGAAACCCTGCTCACACCGAGAAGTGTATTAAACAAAGTTATCTGGCACTGAAGTCAGCCTCATCCATTTTAATTGCCCTTTTAAAATAAGCCAAGTAACGTTTGCTATTGACTGGAAGGGGACGAGGAGAACTGAGCTGTCTGTACTCCAGCCAAGACACTGGAAGGTGCGGAGAGCGGTCCTCAGAGAGCGAAGCAGCCCAAACGCGACATGTTTAAATGCGACATGTTTAAATGCGACATGTTTAACACCTGAGCTTCCCAGAGCGTCGGTTAAGTCTCTGTCACAGTCTGATGGTCACCGCTTGCAGACTATTGGTTAAACGGCGTTGCTGGTCGGAGAGGCGTGATGAAATGTCACCACATAAATCCCCTACATAGCTGAAGTAACACCAAACTCCAAAATCAGGCCCCACCCCTCATTTTCCTGTGGCCACCATGCCTGTGGTATTATATTAGGTAAAACTATAAATTTGACAACATGTGTCCTACCTATACCATGGGTCACATGACCAGAGGAAAATCTGCACTTTTCTCTGTTTTTCAGTATCTGAGGATATCAAATGCACGTGAAACGCATAGCTTTTACAGATTCTGTCATCTCCCGCTTTATTACAGTGCAAATTGAATCATGACACATTGAATCATTCTCAAAATCTGCATGAAGCTTTGGTTTATTTTGGAGTCTTAGTGCCCTGGCATAACATTGAAAACTCTGTAAAAAAAATATGAGTATCTGGTACCCAAAAGATCCGATCCTAAACAGACATGGCTAGATTACTAGAGATATAAAATAAAAAGTGTCACACACAAAACACACAACAATATGCACAAAAAAAATGCATTAATAAAGGATCAGAACTAGTATCAAAATCAACTAAAACAATGGGTACGGCACTCTAATAAAATAAATCATACAGTTATGTCCATTGGTTTGATATGTTTTTGATGTCTTTAGCCATGATCCATGCCAGGGCTAACGATGCTCCTCTGAGCTGCCCCAGCCTTCCCTGTCATCCTCATTCGTCTTTCGAACCCCTTGAAGCTTCCCCCACTCCCCCCCATTAAACGGCCTTTTCTTTTCATTGGATGCTGACTTTGGGTGCTTTCTTACCTCAGGTTTGCTACATGGATATCATCAGCTTAATCAGCTTCTGCAGAAACGAGAGAGTCGACAGGGAAGTTTTGCACAATGCGGAATCGTCTTTCACTGTTTGTTTTAGTTGGGTTTCATTTTTTTTTCCTTTTTACTTTTTAGTGCCTTGTGTTTGTGAGTGATGTCTGTGTGTATCTGGCCAAAGTAAAGTGCTCTCAGGCACGACCTTCCTGGCGCCAGGCACACAAACTATATGGAGTTACCATATTATGACAAAAGGACTCCTGAATCCTGTCAAAACCAAGAATGGCCACTGTCTGCAATAGAAAATGTCAGTGGGCAAGAGTTAAAAAATATACTTGGAGTACACCCACACACCCACTCTGGGTGTGGTCTCAAAGAGAATCTCGCCAGTGCGTAACCTTCTGCTGGCTGAAAATGCTGTGGTAGGGAAAGTTGGGTAAAGTTTGAGTTTGTTTTTTTTTCTCCAAAGTAGGAATAGCCAGTTAATCCCGGCATGCCCCCGCCCCCCCCCCCATCCCCGCTGCATAACGATAAACTCAAAGGAACATTAATACATGCGACCACATGGTCCCATGTGCTCTAGCGTCTCTGCTGCCCACCACCTGCCTCCTGTCACGCTTCAGGCTGCGCGTCTCGTCGAGTGTCGTGACGGACTTGGCCGGTAAGACTAATCGCTCCCTTCCATGCCTGGTGACGGAGGGCAGGCCAGTCGCTGCACTGGAGATTCATGATGCTTTATTGTCGTCTCACCATGTAAGGATACATGAGCGCTAAGATTTGTGTAACAGGCCCCAAATGGCTACCATGAAATGTTGCTTCTCCACTGTGCAACTTGAGGCAATCGATGAGGCAAAGAGTCTCTGAGTCTCCTCACCACAGGCAGCTAATTTGGCACGATGGGCATCAAACGGAGATTTCCACCTTGGTTGCACTGGTGTGTCACCAGATTTGGGGTTTCTAATGTTTTTTTTCTCCTGATGAAAAGCAGGGAGTCTGTCCAGGGTCAGGCCCAAGGACTCAATGATAGGACACAAAAAGCCGCTTGTTTACAGAACAGATTGCTCCAGAAGAAATTCAAGGCTAACACAGCCACTAATTACAAATTAGCTACCTGTGGGAATACCTGTCAAGTGATAGCTATGCGGCTGGCATTGACTTAGTCACTGGAGATAAGGCTGATGTAAAATTACCGACAGGTAGAAACAAAGAAGCCTGATAAACTGGGTGAAAACACATTTTTTAAATATTCAAATAAAAAAATTCCCATGCTTCTTCCTGCTGTATCAAATGGTTCACCACCCTAAAGCAGTGCACAGTACTGGTTACGCTATCAGCTTTATTTATAAAAAAATGTGTGCCATGTTTGACTTTTTTTAATCACATACATACAGTTTTTAGTATATGGCTACAGAAGCATTGGCTAAATTCCCGATAGCGTCAATAATCCCACGTGAGGATGAAGTGTCTGTGTGTCTCTGCTGGGAGCACAACAGCACGCACTAGCATCGTGTAAACAGAGCGGACCGGGCCAAGTACTGCCAGTCGTGCCGGGGTCTCCCATGCAAACAGAAAACAATCCGCCCCCACGGAGTCGTCTCGCAAAGGAGGCCAGCGAGAGACATTCCTGGGATAACGCTCACAGTCCGCTCCAGCAACCTAAAGGGCAACAGCCGCCGTAAAATACTTTCGCCCTGTTTTTCTACCTGAGTAATACATAAACTGAAACAGCACATAAACTGCATTCTACTGTTATGAACGTGACCTGAAATTCTGTGGGCTGTGGGCCACAGTCAGCTTGTACCCGGACAGACGGTCAGGCTCAACTACAGATTATTTCCACCCTATTAGTTTATAACCTCTGCTGTAGCTTAGAACCATGCGGTCCAGGAGCCAAAGTGGTCTGAGAAATTATTCCTTTGTTTGGTTTGTTAGGAGTCATTGATGCTGTCTAATTAATGTAGCCTAATCCAGTTTATATAGGGGAAGGAAAGGGGGACAAGGAAATGGACAGTGAGTGCCCGGGCCAATTAAATATCCATGATATGAGGCACAGAAATGTCATTTTAAGGTGCTGCTAGGAATTAAGATTTATTTTTAGAGTCCTGCAGTTTTCCATTTCTCTTAATAATCTACCTTCAGAGAGCAGCAATCGCATGTTTTTTGCAAACCGCTCATCTCAGTGCGTAAGGTCACGTGTGTGTATGAATGGATCGCCAAGCCCGTGAGACGGCGACGTGACGAGCGGGACGCGGAACGGCATTCTCCTTCCGCCACTGATCGTCATCTCGTCACCATCACTCTCGCTCGTCTTTCTAATTAGATTTGCACATCTTTCGATTATGGTCACAACTGCACGATTCCATCAGAAACAAACAAACAATTGATAAATTTGGCAAACAGCAAATTTGTAAGTGAGGTCTTGGCATGATGACATCCGATACTTTCAGAGGCGGGACATAGTCAGGGAAGAGCCATTTACAATAAGGAGGCAGTGACAACTGCCATCAAGTGACCAATCAGAATGCAGATTGAATTTCTTCATGAATATATATATATATATATAATTGTTACTGAATTACTGCTTTGTTATGTCACCCTCATGTCAATATCACTGACATCACCGAAAATGGGAAAAAATGTGTGATTATATGATAGACACCCCCCTCCCCCCACCATGATTTCCCGCTGCATTTCACGCTACATGCTGCCCTTCACTAACCCTGAGACTCCATTATGAGAAGAAGGAAAGGTCAATTCTCCACACTTTGGGAGAAAATGAGCTTTACCGGGAGCTGGTTAACGCTCTTAATGCGGCCGATATCCACAAAACGCTAAACGGGGACAACAGTCACTGCTCAAACCACAGGGCAGATGAACTGCATGCAAGGCGTGATACAGAACAAAAATACAGTTATTTAATAAATCCTTAACAGACACAAAACACTTCCAAATAAACACAGTACACTTCCAGTCAAAATGCTCAGCTTACAGGAGAAAACCTTTGGAGAGAATGGAAAACTTGCAAAATCTAACGTTTCAGACGCAACACAGACCTGCTAGATTAACTATATACCATTTAAACCATCCAGCCTTCAGGCTGTCCACTCAGATTTAGTAGGTAGCAGGATTTCAAAAAGAACTATGGAATGTATCCACAAGGACTTTACAGTGCAATATGTGACCATTCCGCTCCTTATCAAAAATATTCCCTTTGTTTGGCTTCATTTTCATGCCTGAAGGTATTGCTGACCTTCCAAGAAAATATCTGAACACCATTACGCTGCAGAATTGGGATTCAAAATTACAGAAATAAACTATAAGTATAATAAGGGAAGGTATATTGCAGAGTTGTTTTTCAAATGATCAGTTGTGAAAATGTTCATGTGATGAAAACTCTTTTACAGGACCGGAATGCTGAGAAAATTCACATTAAATGCATTTACCGCACAAGGCAGTGACTAATAAATTGTATTGTTAATGGTTAAAATAGGCAAATACCTCAGCTTTCCCAAGCATGACGTGTGGGAAGAGTCACAGGGTAGATAGCTTGGCACATAATTCCATCCATCTTCGAGAATAAGCCTGAAGCTCATTCCAGCGCCGAACAAAAGCCTAGGCGACACCTTAACGGTGATGAACACAGGCTCCTTTTTTTGGCAAATTACATGAGCTTTTTTCTGGGTGTCGATTTAATTTTGTGCTCTTAAATGTTGCGTCATGCTGTCTTTTTTAGAGTCTTATGCAACAGGAATGAGTGTACAATTAGCTTAAATAAATAAATATTAACATTGTTCTGGCACCATGGAGAAATAACTAAGAGTTAAATTGCCGTGTGGTCTATATGCAACTAAAAATATAGTATGTACTTACGAAATGGTTATTACGGGGTTATGTATTATATAGAAATAACTTATAGTAAATGGATGGTGACACACTGAAGAAATTCCTAGCAGGACAAAATGGTTTGTATTGTTTGGTTAGAATACCAAGCAGGTGACAATGAAACTGTTACACACCTAGTGTCTTAAAGTAATTTCCTCTGGTTATAATTCCAGCTCGTGGCGGAGCTAAAAGGTGCCCTTCTTGGCCCGGTTATGATAAAGGAGCTTAGACACCTTTCAGTGATTCACTCATTTTGGAACCGGAGTCAGAAGCTTTATTCACCAGGGACAAAAACCACAAGCAATTTCTTTCAGCGCAGGTGGTGGCTCGACAATTAAATATATAATTAAATATACAGTTAAACATATAATTAAATATACAATTAAATATATAATTAAATATACAATTAAACATATTTCAAGGTTTCAAGATTTTCATTGTCATGTGAATTAAGTACAAAATAAAATGAAATTCTTACTTGAGTGTCTCCTTGCAGCATGACACTTAAGTAGTAATAAATACAAGTATGCACGATTTAGCAGCAATGAAGATTTGAATAAATATAACGTAAAGAGACAAAAAATAAATACGATTGGCAGCAGTATTGACGTGTAGCAGGACCACGGTATATTAACAGAGTGATATAAATAATAAAATAACAAGCAAAGGTGCCAGAAACAAATAAAATAAAGGGAAAACAAAAGTAGTAAAATTGAAATAAAGATGTGCAAATAATAAATAAATATGTAGACATAAATAAAGTGGGACAACCAGTTACTGGGATACAAACCGCTTGGGGAATGTGCAGATGAGCTGGTGAAAGCGTGAGGAGGCCCACGTCCAAGCTTACCCGCAGTCTACCACCCTCATCCGCTCCACATTAATGTGGCCATCCATGCCTACTGCTCTGAGAATGACATGCTTCTGCTTCTGGAAGGGGTACGGGGTACTGTACTAAAATGGCTCACACCCAGGTTAAAGGGGATGTTTTAAAAGATGTTTTTTTGGCACGTGCCATTCTTAAATCCCTGAGCGGGTCACTTATTTTCCATTTTCTGCTTCCCTCTGCCATGCAGAGACCCTGACATGCGCGAAGCAGGTCACACCGGTCTCCCATTGGCTGTCGCCTCTGGCGTAATGCCGCGCTGGGCAGTTCTCCTCTGCGCCAGCATCAGCGGTTCCAGGAAGCACCCTGATCTCTGGTTGAATGAGTCATTGCCCCCTCACATCAGACTGAAAAGGGCTCTTTATCTGGTCTGCCCTCCAGCGCTATTCATTACATAGTATGTTTTTAAGTGACTCATGTCCTTTCACAGACGCGATAACGAACGTCTCATTTCGTCTTAGAGCGACAATGACATTAATCATCCTTTTGTCAGTTGTAAATGAGGTCTGCTTCTGGGGGCACAAATACAGAATATTCTAATTAGGAATAAACAGCTCATTGGTTAATGCTGCTGAAATGCTGCTGAAAACAAAAGAAAAGGTTATTCCAGTTTGCTAATTGGAAAATCAGGCCTTGTGTGACGTACATGGAATCTTAAAAATAATCCCAGGTTATAGTTAACAAGTATGACACATTTTCTAGGCAAGAGTATTTCCTGCTTTGCGTATAATAGTTTGGTGTTTGAGCTGTGAAATTATAAGCAGAACTGAAATAAACAGTATCAACAAAGGTTAGGACCATTATTTACTGGATGTGTAGATGGGCTAATCTCTCACTACAAAACATAAGCGTGAAAGTAGGCTTGGGCATTACTGTCTGTAATCCTTTGAAGTTCCAGCTCTTTTTTTTCAAAATTTTTGCCCTGTGGTGGAGTATCGGAAATAAAACTTGACCGAAACACAATAAGACACCACATGTGTACTGCATAGGACTATATTTGGCCCTGTAGGCTAGCAGGAAAACGTATGGTGTAGAAAACGAGAAGCACATTTCCAGTTTGTTTGTTCTAACTTTAACACATTTGTTACCCTGTAAATATGAACAATGCTTGCATAGCTTCTCCAAGAAGATTTGCTTTGAATAAAATAATTCTGCCAAGAAACAGATCTAAGCTCAGTTTATGTACTTAGTCTCCAGTCCCCTCTCCATATTGTGAAGAACAGAGTTATTTGTCAGAAGAATAATTATCTTTTTATGTCTCTGTACGATATACATATTTTCAGGAATTAAAATAGCATTTTCCACCTTCATGTGCTATGCTTAGTCCATTTCCATCCATTTTCTGTGACCATCCATCCATTTTCAGTAACCTCTGGTCCTGTTAAGGGATGCCAGGGGTCTGGAGTCTACCCCAGGGCATAAGGCCCTAAAACATAATCTATTATAAAAATGTGACCAGAAACTTGCATGTGTATCCAATACAATAGCTGGCCCTAAAGCATAATCTGTGTGTTCAGAAAATTGCTTGTGTATTCAATACATTAGTTTCTCAAGGCAATAAGTATCAATCGTACGTTTCACTGGATGCATGACAGTGTGGATGGGTGTGGCTGTTCAGGATCTCAAACTGCTACCCAGAAGGTCCTTGGTAGTGAGTCCATTATCGGGGCAGCAACTACCCAGGCCACGACCACTTCTCACTCCAGGCCTCGGGAAAGCGCTACCTGTCCTGGGGGCGGCTTCTTTCCCCAGGCCTCCGGGTGACTAAATAACCAGTGACCTGCATCTCTCCCGACTTTATTGCATTACATTATATTTTGCACTATTGTCAATATTCCAGTATTTCCTCACTGTCTACATCATCGCCTTTATGGCAATTATTGTATATTCATAGCATATTTATTGCATATTTATTTATTTATTGAGGAATGATGTACCATTTTCATACATTTCGCCAGCTGCCAAAACGTGTGAATGTTAAAGTTGGTCACAGCCAACAAACGGCATCTAGCATTTTTGTGTTCGTGGTTTTAGTTCACTTAACGATGTATACTTAGTTTTTATTTTACTGATCATACACATTATTGCCTGCAGTTTTACTTTATCACTGCCCTGACCGAAAGGAAGAAAAAGGAAATATTGGATTTTTTGTTTTTTTGAGATAAAAACAGAACAAAATATGTAAAGGGAAGGGTATCGTGGTTTAGAGGCCAAGATAAACTTTAAGCTAACCTTATAAATGCATTCTTATGTAAATGATTAAGTGGCTACATACTAAGTATTGCGAAAAGGAATATTTTTAACCGTACACTAATATAAAATCATCATTGTAGATTTTAGGATAGATTGTTCTATGCAAGTAGTTCATGCACCTAGACTGTGGCACTCAATCCACTCTCTTAGGGCTAATTAATTTCACAGATCCTTAACCAATCTCTTCCATCTGACAGTATGCAAATTAAGCTGACCACTTCGAACTGTCCATTATGCACCATCGTGAATCATGCCTTGGAACGAGGCGGCTTGAGTCTGGCAGGGGAGCTGGTCAGGGAGCCATTGACACATTAGCAGATGTCAGAAAGGCCTATTCTGTGACTATGAGCTTCTCAAATTAGGCGCACATGGGCACTGGCGAGTAACTAAGCTAATGGTATTTATTCTGCGCAAATTTTACAGCCTGTCATGTTTTCTCAGCGCGTCAGCTTTTTCAGCCACTTCTGACCAAACAGTGACTTAAGAGACAAAAACAAACCGCTATGCATCATTATATGGCTAAATAGCATTAATTAGCTAAATAGCATGTAAGTTTTCACATACTACAGCGCCAAATTACCAAATTTGTTTATTTTTGGCAACCTTTTCCTATAGTTATTTCCCAAATAACAATCCATTACTTCTGACAAAAATATTTTCAAAGATAAAATGTTATTAATAATGTAACAGCCAAATCTCTACTTCTCCATGAGACAAAACTTTGCATAAGACTCATTCATTAAAAATATCCAGCACTGAGTTCATCCATGAATTGGTTCCACCTCTCTAAACGTCCAGGGTGTGACGTTAAGCTGCATCCGGCCCTGCAAGCGATCCTCCAACTTGCAGGGAAACAATTTTTGGGCATTGGTGGCGGGATTGGCTCTGCAATCCCTGTAAAACAACTCACAACTGCACGATTTAAACAAGCTAGATGCTCTTCTGCTCTCTGTGGGAGTAGCTCTGCTGCAGCCATCCGCAGGAGGGGGGGGGGGGGGATCCTTCAGTAGCCACATCCCCGGATGAGTCGAAACCGTCAGACAGCCAATAGGGTCATGCCTGTTGGGGATTGTGGCTGGTGTGGTGCTGAGGCGTCTCCTGCTGCATGGCAGCACTTGGGTCCCACTTTGAGGCGAGTCTGAGGCGAGTTCGAGGCGTGTGGACTATCTCGTCTCTCTGGCGGGATGGATGTCTTCCTCTGCTGTCGGGGGAGCTTTGTAAACTCCGGCTTTCAGTGGCGGCGCTCTTTGAGGTGCGCAGACCGGGGAGTGGCCAGATCTCTGTAGGTGGGTATACCTACTTCTGGTCTGGTCGGTCTGACAGCTGCCGCACTCAGGGAGTTGCTGTTGCTGTAGCGGATCGGCTCCTTCCGACGGTGTCTGATGTCACTCCTTCCAACGAGCGTATCTTGAGACTCAGGCTAAGGCACTACTTGGGTTTCTTGTCTGTTGAAGGTTGCTGAGGGCTGTGTTGGTGTTGCCAGTGTTCCCAGAAGGAGGCGTTTCATCTCGCAGGGCACCCTGGAGATTATCGAGAAGAGTCACAGCGCACGACTGGGTGGCAACTCCAGTCTGTATCGGGAACTGAGAAGGATGGCTGTGAGGGCTCTGAGGGCAGATAAGGAGGCGCTTGTTAGACGAATTTTTGACCCACGTCCTGCTTACAGGGGAATCGAAGCATTATGCACATCTGAATCTGTTCCTCGGAGACTTGCAGTAGGGGCGGGTGATGGGACGGTCCTAACTGAAGACGCTGCAGTTGTGACCTGTTAGGCCGGCTGATTTGAGCAGACTGTGCAATGCCTTAAACACAATTAATAAGACTTTAATTTCGACTCTCTGTCTAACTGCCAGCCCACGGTAGTAATATGTTTCATTTTCCTGGTAGCAGAGGTGGGAATTTTGCAAGATTTTGGGGAGGACAAAGGGCCCTATTTTGTATTTGGCACAAAGCGGCGCCAAGCAAAATGCAAGTGGTTTTGCTAGAAATATATGTCATAATCGTTCATAATTTCTACATCATCTCTTGATAATTAGGCTAAAACGAATCCCTTTCACCCGAGAGAGTACAGTACTGCATTATGATGTACAATGCACTTCATTATTACTGTATTTAATGGTGTTAATTTCTTGCTGGGCATAATTTATCAATTAGCCTAAGCATTACCATATGTACACTTCGTACCGTACACAAAAATTATGTTATATATGGGGTCTGCGGATGGTTAGCAGTTATCTGTGGTTTTGGTTTTCCATAGTAGGTCTTGGCATGTATTGGGGTGGGGGCGAGAGAGAGAGAGACAGACTAATTATTACTGTAATTATTATTATTATTATTACTATTATAAAGCTCAGGGAGCTTTAATGGAATACTGTTGTTGCCGTAGATACCCTGTTCGTGCACTTTCACGTTGACAGCTAGCAGATCCGTTTCCTCTGTAGAGAAACGTTCTTTTCTACTCCCTGGCAAATCCACCATTATAATAGTATAAATCTACCAAGGTGAACATACACCTGGCGCTTAAAGTGAATGGGAGATGGCACCCTGGGTAGCATGTGACATGTTACACCCAAAACACACCCACGACTAAATCCGAGACCATTCCTGGCCGTGATCCGAGACCATTCCGGACCGTGCTCCTGGAGCTGAGACTATTTTTCTGCCATTAAACTAGCAAAAGTGGGTAAGCCGCGCCTTAAAAAGAACTTACGGTGTGTGGTTCAGATTGCACACTTTGCCACAACGGTACCCTCCACTGCCAGCACTTGAAATCGCTGTCATTGTGGAGATGAATAAGCAGCTTGATAAGAAAAACAAAACACGTTTCTTGACAGCCTCTTGGAAATCGGGTAAGAAAACGTCTTAGGCTATCATACAAAAAAAATCCTAAAAACTTTTGATCCATCTGGAATAAACCCTGTCTTCATACAAATCTAGCTTATTAATACATTTTATTAGCTACAAAATGAAACTTGAAAGTGAAAACCGTGTTCCCAAAAATATTTATGTCTGTGACCTTGTCTGTTACCAGGCAGTACTTTTCATATTTATTACACTATTTTTATAGCACCATGAACAGGTGAATTATGGATTTTACAGCTGATATTACTCTGAGAAGTAAAACAACATAATTTGTTGTTAATGAAATAAAAACTAAAAATCAAATTTCCCTCTGATGAAACAGCAGTGAAGCTACCAGCCTCATCACCATCAAATATATTTGCTTTTGATGTCTTTCTTATTTTCGCAAGCTGTTTACAGATAGATGTTTACGCAGTTTTCTGTATGCGTAACTGTACGTAGGTGTGTGACAGCTCACTTAGAGCTATTTGCAGTTTCAGAACTTGACAAAGTTGAGTCTTTATTGGGCATCCTTGTGGTATATCTGGGTCGGTGTACTAAACAAGACAGAAATACTGAAAAAGCCACATTTTCCAGCACTTCATATAGAAAGAGGCAGGTGTGAGAAATGATTCTCACACTTTTTGAAACTTCATTCTTAATGTCAAAAAAGCCTCCTCAGACTTTCCCTTTATTTTATTTATTAATAAACTTCAATCAGAATCCTCTAGCAATATATAGCAGCAAAAAAATTCCCAGGGTAACATATGTTGGGCTGGTGTCAGGAATTGCAACCCCAAAGACTTCTGGGAAATCAGGACTAGACAAACTTAGAAATGCCACAGGATTGGGCCTCTTGACACAAGCGCCACTCTGCTGTGCGAAGACTACATCTCTGGCCAAAACGACAACTAAGAGTTTTATGAGTGTCCACAGTGAGGTGAGCCACTCAGCAGCGGTCTGCTGTCGCCACAAATTCCAAACACATGGCTTATTATGTTCGAAGCTGAAATCACACAGACAGATATGAAAAAATGTAAACAGCAGACCCAGCATTCCAGGCATTGTGGCCACTATCTTACCAGAGATAGCTTTTCTTGACATGCAATATTTTAAGACAGCTCTTCTGCTCTTGCCAGTTTGGCTTTTGATCTATGGGGACCCAGTTCTGGAAATTTCCAGCGGCTGAGCAAATCAAGGCAGAGGGCCCGGATAACACATTGTCACCTCTTAACGGAATGGTGTCCGTCCAACATCCTCATTTCAGCACATGTCTCACTGATATCCGGTTACAACCTATGTGGAAATTACAATCTCGCCCAGAGTTCACTCTCACGTTTCACGCTTCATGTCACCCTAGGCCACCTGCTCAGTAGACAGTCCACCAGATATGATTGCATTTTTCCCCCCTCTTAGAAGATTTCCTACCTTCGTTTTATTAGAACATGTTCATCCCTTTCACCTTGCATCCTAGTAACTCTGGATATATGTTTCGGCCCCATTTCATAGCTCATTTGGCAGAGTTGAGGACTGTCAAAGCTTAAAGACAAACATCCTTAGGTTGCTGGTTCAATGTTGGATCGAAGGAGGCTGGGTTTTTGATACTGCTCTGCATTCTTAATGGTGCACTTTATTTTCATTGACTAATAGTACAATGATGTTCTTACTTTGTTTGGAAGTCGCTGTGTAGCTCCTGCTCCAGTCCTGCTTACACTCGTACCTGGACGTTCACTGGAAGCTCGGCGAGTCCAACCCCTCGACAGCATATGCAGCTTCACAGCACAATTTTTTATTTCATTCTTTCCTCAATTTACGGGTGTGCGTCTGTGAATAATATATATTTTTCCGCAAACTGCAGCCTGGTTCTTCACTGTTTCTCACTAATGAAGGGCTTCGTCTTTTCTTTATGGGACTTCCATTCTGCTTCTAGAAGCCTGATCTGAACTCTCCCAGCAGTGCACTTCATACCTGCACTCAATGTTGCCCCTTTCCTGTTGAAGGTCACTTGATGTCATCTTCCAATTCTTGAGAAACTGTCATAATATTTAACAGTCATCTCTGGCATTAGAAAGTCGCTTCTCCCCTCTATCCGGCTGGTTTTTGATCGTTCCGAGTGTCTCCTGCTTCTCCTTGTTCTTTTTCTCGAGAAATTTTGAACCTGGAAGCAACCTGCTGTGTAGCTTTCTGCCAGCAGAACCAGGCTTAGACCAGGATTTAAAAATTCAGATTTGTTTACAGCAGAGTGGTCTGTAATTTTTTCCAGAGTTGCATATTTTGTAATGTGCTGTTTGCCTCACACGTATGACACTTTGGACATAAACGTCTCGTAAATAAAAAAAAAAATAAAACGGAAACACAAGTTACTTCATCTATAGTCTTCTAAATAAATGACAAAATAAACGAGTCATCACACGGAAGCACACCAGCAAGGCGGCCTTCATCCCTTGACCAGTCGATTTCATACCATTAAAGGAAGATTAGGGAACAAATTTAATCAAATTAGCAAGGAAGCAATGAGAACGATATTGGTATGATACAGCAAATAACGCTAAATGGACACTGAATTTACTGCATAATATCGGATTTATCCGAGTGCTGTTGCAATTAATCGCTGCTAAAAAATAATAATCAAATAGTACAATATCCGTGACAGTTATCAAATGCCTGAAGCAGAATGCTGTCTTGAGCAGCGTTTTACAGGCTGAAACCGCGAAGCCAGCTGAGGTGCGGCTCATGCAGGAAGCGCATGCATTGTGCGTGACGTCAGCCTTTGGCTGATTATCTCTCGCACTGTGTTACCCAAATTGGGTGGGTGTGTGACCAGGGAGTACGCTCTTTCCATCATGCCTGATGATCACATGGCATGCTTTATTAATATTCCAGGGCAGTACTAGAGGCGTGCTTCTGTACCAGCAGGCATAAATCTTTAATTAAAACCCCTGATTACGTGTCCTGTAGTACTTCCACTGAGTAAACCTGATTACCTCCCTTTGATAATGAGCATGGCGCTCACACGGCCAGAATCAAATGAGGGTTCATAAAAATGACTTTACAGGCTCACAAACTGCAAAGAGCAGAACCATGAAATAATTAACAGTCTCTACGCGGGAATTTCGTGTGACTACATTAAGGAAATTGAGTTAGCACCAAAAACGCTATCATGAATGTGCATTCAGTACTTAGCTGACCAACATGCTTAGAAAGAATGTTTTGTGTTCTTTCACATTCAGGTTTTGGTTGAATAAGATCTTGTCAGATACATACGTACTGGAATACAATTCTGCTATTGAACAAAAAGGTGTATTGTAGTACATTTCAAACTGCATTTCATATATCTATGTATAAAGGGGTAATGCAGAATGAAATGTATCATTCGGGCTAAGATCAGAAGGCGGGACTGGAAGCCGGTTTCCTCCCCGCTATTACATAACCAGTATAATTACATGTTACGGTGCCAAAACTAGGAATTTAACATGTGAAAAAATATATATTTATTTTTAGCATGGATACAGCAATTGCATTTAATTAATCTCATTGTACCGGATTTAATTCATTCAGTTCCACTGTTTTTCTGACAATTAAATCTGATTGTTTCTACTCAGCATTGAGATGTAGAGAGGAATGGATGATTGGATGTCAAGATAATGTGTAGCGTGGAGAAATGACAAGCCGAACTTCACAAAGGCGTAGCCCTGACAGATACCCTTACCCAAAGCAAATAAAATATAAAACTATATCAAAAGAACTACGAATATAATCTGGATTGGGTTTGTTTATGTGAGTTATTTATAAGACTAATACACTTAGCCACTGATATGGCTGATAAAATGGATAATCCCAGGATATATACTATAATCAGACATTTCGTTCATACAGTATGATGTATGCTATTTACGTAGCAAGAATATTTAAATTTTAGTGTGACTGAACACTATATCAAAATTTTCTTGACATCGCTGAAACATTTATGATAACATACAACCATATTTCTAGTGTTAAACTGCATTCAGAACCCAGGTGATTCAGCGAGATAATATTCTTTTGCCAGACTGGGCTTATGTTACAGCGCCCGACTCAGCAGTAACACAGACGTTCTGACACTAAAACCATTCCATCGGTCCCTTTTCTCAAGGATCGATGTACCAGATAGATTCACTTTACTGGAAAGGTCGAGAGGCACGCGACGCATTGATTAAATTCTTACGCGACTCACATCCTATGTTTTATTTTTTGCGGAGGAATGGAACAGGAGTGGTTTAGGGAGCAACACGAGGGCCGAGCGGGAATGGAGAAACGCTACGAGAAATTCCAGGCAGGAAACCACTCTTCTGGAGCAAGATAAAGATCACATACCACAAATACTGTACTGAACCATGGGCTCCACTGACACACAAAAAATGCAAAGCAGATGGTCACTAATGTGGGAGGAGTGAGCTTGTACATACCAAGAGTCATTTTACATACATAAAAAGATTTATTTTACATACATAAAACCAAATGCTGTATGTGAAATATTAGACCTATGGATAATAAAACACTGTTGTGATTGTTTACATTCTTGAGTAGGACACCAGTAGGGTCACCCGGGTGGAATTTTCTCTGGATGAACTTATAGTTCTTCATCATTATATGGTTTAATTCAGGTATACAAACCTCCGCAGAGGCTGTGCAGCCTTCTATTTATTCTCACTTAACAGTGAGTCCCATGCTGGGCAGCAGCTTTTAATTTCTTGCTCCAATAAAACCGACCTTTTTCCAAAGCGAAGGCCCAACTTCTCGGCCCTAAGGTGGAAGCCAGAAAGGCAGAGGCCGTCTTTTAATTTGTCAGAGGACAATTAAAAACAAAACAAAAAGCAGTTGCGTGCTGTTTCATTAATATGAGCTGGTCATTGAGTAATATCTGACCCCAACATGCAGTCAAATCACTTAGTATACAGACACACAATCATGATGTCACTTACTGAAAATATGGTGCAAGATCATAAGACAAAAGCCAGCATGCAAACACCCAGAGAAAACCAGTTTATACTAATTATTTAGGTAATTATGAATGGGTTACATAAGGAGGATTAATACTTAGCTATTAGCACGAGGTGTCTAACTAACCCACATGTCAATTTCATGAGTAACATCACCAGTGAGTAACACCGCCAATTTTCAGTCCATTTGGATTTCTGCCAATGAAAAGTCATTTAAATATTACTAAACGTAAGCCTTACATTGACCAGCGTAAAACACAAACATATTCTAATCATACATTTGAATTGTTTGTAAAGTATTCAATTTCCCCTGTGTAAAGTCTTTTTCTTTGACATATTATTCAATCACAATCACTTAGAGTATCTCTGGGGCACCATTAAAGTCTTTGTGCTCCTAATGGAGGCTTCCCAGAGTAATGCCGCTGCGTGCCACAAGTCACTACAGCACACGGACGCATGCTTTCTGCATGCAAGCTGTCACCTGGGGGAAACCAGAAGTGGAGGCAGGACGGGAGGAGGTGGGCCGTTCCCGGGTCAGCCTGCACCCCAGCCGGACGCGTGCCCATGGCGCCGAAACTGCTGAGCTGTCAGATCCCAAACGGGGGGCTTCCCCGCAGGACGGGCCGGCGGAGAGCGGCGCATGCCAGGTTCTGCGGCAGGACGTA
>JAODKF010000045.1:3307323-3323234 GCA_026779585.1 Mormyrus proboscirostris | reverse complement strand
CCCACACCCGCACCTCTCTGGATGTACTGCACCGTCTTTACATCCACGTGAGTCGAGGTGGTTCCCTCCAAAGCATGGATGGACTCACGGGAATGGTCACTAGAGCACAGCATGTCCTGCAGCTAACTGTGATGTCTTGACTTTCAGAATCAAGCATTTTCATTGCGATTTCAGCAGTTTAGCCTTGACCCGTCTTCAGTGCGTTAACCCAGAGACGTCTCCGGTGGTTGGGGTGGAATGTAGACAGCAAAGGGCTTGAAGAGTTTCAGGGCCCATTTGGCAGCGAGGTTTGAAGAGCAGGCTGCCCGAATTGGGCAGCACTGTGTGAACACCGTGGAATGATTGCTGTTTACTTTGCAGCTTGGAAATTTAATTCCGTTCAACATATTTTTATGCAGCACCCCACTGAAAGTACTTGCTGCAAAACGCTTAATGTACATTATCACAACAACATTATTAGACTAGAAAAATAATAAGTTGGTGCAGAGAGCCAGAACCAGAAGGTAGAAAAAACAAACAGGATGTTTATTGTTAACTGATGATGCCATGCTTATTATCATGTGCTTCCAATACTGTTGTGTTTTTTGCCTAGTAGCATGAAATTCATCTATCGAAATGATATTACTCATACAGTTAATATCGGCTGACACAAGCGTGCCGCAGAAAAGTTCATCGCTTATGTAAAACTGCTGGCAAAATATGTCGCCAGAATGCTGCCAAACTGAGTGAAGCAGACAGCGCATCCTCGCGTCAACAGCAGAAATCATAAAGTGAGATCAAAACCGATTGCTCTGTTTGCCGTTGGTTTTCATTCGGTATTACATTCTTGAACTGCATATTCATATCAGACCGAGGTATGTTGTGAAATCTCGGAGGGACGCTTTCGCGCTTACAGCTGCGGCAGAGCGTCTCCCTGCGACCTGTGAATTCGTTAAAACATCCCACATCATTTACCCTTTGTCATTCCCACAGCCCCCCTCCAAAAAAAAAAAAGAAATAAATAATAAAATTCAGAGAGGCACGCCAGGGGTGGAATGCAGACCAGAGGGGTACCATTATTCATACACGCTCGTTCAGCGAAGAAAATGTTATGATATGAAAAAAAACGCAATGTAAAAATATCAAACCGTGCCAAGAAAGCAGGACGGGATTAGGCTGGTTGTTTACTTTTTCTGGAGCAGTGGTTTTTTGAAGGTTTCACATTTTACCCTAACTGACACTGTCAGATGCATTAATCCTCTAAACTGTGAAGAGATGCAAGGTTATTAAATTGGTGGACCTCACCCTGAAGGTACAATCTGGCCAGGCGCTGCGTACCTGCCTTGGACATTCCTATTCCGTGAAGTGCAAGGGCTTTAGTTTGTTTTCCATCCTCCGTATGCCCATTTAACAAGACAGCTAATTATAGCACACTCCTTTCACTGGGATACTTGTGCTGAATTTTTCATTTAACACTGTAAAGTAGGTCAAAGGAAGCAAAGCATATTTTGTTTCAAAACAATGCGTGGGGGCGGGGGGGAGCCATTGCTTTTGGTATTTCCACAGAAATGAAGGTAGGATGCTCAGACCACCTTCCCAGAAGCACGCTGCTGTAGAAATTTCACCAGAATGTCCTTTTTATCAGGCCTGATCTCCGCTCTAAAGCCTTTGTTTGGCCAGTCATGTGACTCTGTCTCTGGTGTTGCTTTGAATCCACCCTAAGGTTTATTCAGAATAATCTTGCACAGTGTGTAGTCCCACTATGGAGAAGGCTTTCAGAGATGTTTGCGTTCTTTCTCATTGTCCTGCAGTCAGGGGATGTGCCCCTTTTAAAATGAAATACTGGTCGTCGCTTCAGAGTTCAACTGGTGTTTATGGGGCTAATTTAAACGTGACCTTTTTTCTACTTACATAACAATGTTTTTCGTTTGTTTTTCACCCCCGTATCTGATGCAGGTAATGAGTCAAACGCGAAGCGAACCACGGGTCACCGAGGCCGACGTTCCCCCGAGTGCTCCAGCAGCCGGAGGAGATCATCAACAACCATCTCAGCTGCCCCGTAGTGCCTTGGGCTGCGCAGCCAGCATTATACCCTCCGTATAGAATGCGGCTTGGGCCACGCCTGACTGGTTTCACATGAGCCATGCTAAGTGTGTATAATGGTTTGTGTTGGGTAGGGTAATTAGCCACCTCTTCCCTTCCGAGATGTAATCTTCGACAAGCGTTTTGTGGCTTTGATGGTGGCTGAAGAGGAGGGGGGCTCAGCCCAGAGACTTCCTGCTACCTGGCGTTTATTTTGACGGCCGCTGTGCTTACTTGTGACGGTCTTAACCGGCATTGAGGCTCCGCCGAGGCCGCAGATCAGAGGTGGCGCCGCGGCTTCAAGCCCGTGCCGTGCTGCCTTATGCATAATATACAAGACTCCTATGAAATATTGACAGATTTCCTGGCAAAATATGCACAACAACATTGCCGCAGACCCACAAAGCGGTCGCAGCCCAGTGCTCTCCCTGCACACGGAGTGCAGTGTCAGTGATTTGCAGAAAAAAATGCATGTTAAGGAGATAATTACAGGCATCAAGACAGACGGAATAAAAACAAATAATTAAGATGTAGAATGAACTGATCGCACATTGTTCTGTGGTCTTTCTCCTCCCAGAATGCATTGCGGCGTAAAACCACAAAATAGAGCTGTTGTGCCTCAAGATGGATAAATCATTTCATTTGGTGAGCTCTGCATTTCCTGTGAACCGGGGACTGTTTTCCCAGCATTTGTCTTTAAAGATAATTGAAATAGATAATTGAAAAACTGAAAGGATAATAAGTTGACATGACCAAAGCTGCACTGCTAGCCTAAACAGAGCTTCCCTCTGGTCATGTTACAGTGGTCTGGAGGAAACAATCGGAATTTAATGACCACAAGAAAACCTGGCCCAGAGAGATAAGGTCTGCTGGCCTTTAATCGTATTCCCCATAGTAAAATGGGCAATAAAACTGCTTTGTTGCCTGATTAAGTTAGTTTTTATTTTTCTTCTTTGTAAAAAAAAAACATTTATTGCTAATCGTTTAGCCTGAACTCACACGTTCCTCAGAATAGTGGATAAAGGTGGGATGAGCACATTCTATAGAGCATTTAAAACCCTCAGTGATGCTTCACATGAAAAACGTTAGAAAACACTGCGGGGGAAAGATGATTCTCCAAGCTACGTCATTAGCTTGGCACTTCAAACATCAATGGTTTTTAGCTCAAGTGCCCTTGGATAGTGATTAATGATCATGAGCCCAGATTTTATAGTGACCTCAAAACCAATCCTTCTCTTGATATCTGCATACCTATGTTTTGCAACTGAAATTGAATGAAATATCATCAAGATGAATGATAAAATGTGAAAGTCTGGCAGAAAAATATTCCACTTCTATCAAAATGAAAACAATGAGGTGGTAAAGATGCTAATCTGTTATCGGACATTCTTATCTGAATTTGCATTTGACTTTCATGGCTCTGGCTATGTCAGAGGTCAAGGGTCAGGCTATGTCACACGTCAAAGGTCAGACTCTGCACTGTGACATTCTTCCCGGTGAAGACCTTACTGGTTCATTTATTTTTGCTGTTTTGTGTTATGTTCTGAGCTAGGCAGATAATTTTTCACTGCACAAAAAACACGGTTCAGCATTCTCTAACTGCTTATCACGGCCTGGGCTGCAGCGGGGCCTGAAGTCTATCCTAGTCAGCAGAGGGGACATGAGGGGGCACACCCTGGATAGGGTGCCAGTCCATCACTGGGCACAAGGCAGGGGACACCCTGGACGGGGTGCCAGTCCATCACTGGGCACAAGGCAGGGGACACCCTGGACGGGGTGCCAGTCCATCACTGGGCACAAGGCAGGGGACTCCCTGGATGCTCTTCAGAGTCCATTTTTGTACCTTAAAAGGTACATTTACCTACAGATAAGGGTACAATTGACCAAATTGTCCGTAGGTGTGCATGTGTGAGTGACTGGTGTGGGATTGACTGGTGTGGGATTGACTGGTGTGTGAGCTAGTCTTCAGTCATTCAATTATTTACATGAGGCACAATCCAAGTTATTTGTTTTCATTTTAATTGCTCAAAATAAATCTATTCATTAAAATGTAAAGACTCCAGCATAGCAGAGGCAGAACAGAGGGAACAGATCATGTGTTATGGCAGGTGAAAGTTTGCCTAATAACTGAAAAAAATTAACTGTCCACAACAAAAAAAATCCGTTTTTTACAAAAAAAAACTGGACTGGATTTAACCTAAAACATGTTAACATAATTTTTCCTCACGTAAAGTTAGCCTGCTCATAATTCACAAATTAGCACCAAGTAATGATTAAATGGTCGGTTTCCTCCACGCGACAAGACCTGCAACGTTTTTGCCGTGCCTGTCTCCTGCAATAATCCCCGTCGCTGGAAGGCATGGGTGCATGACAGGGGCCTACCAAGCGAGGCTGCAGATGGCGGGAGAGCCAAAGAGCAGCGCAGGCACAAATCAGGCCGCCAGTTAGCCGCTTGCTCTATCATACCAGCTTGACATAATAGTTTCTGCACGTGTCTGTTCAAGAAATCTATTAAGTCATCGGACTTGTTACTGATGCTGTATTGCGGCGACGAGCTACGGCGCAAACAAAACATTACAGAATATTTTAACGCGTGAATAGCGATACACTCATGTCCCATGTTTCATCATGTCTTAATCCGTGTGAGCAGTCTATGATCATTAGTTTCCTGTAAAGAAGCTTAACAAGACCATCTGATTACAACGCACTCCCCCGTGAAAAAAAAAATGAAAAACATGAAGGTTTATATGCTATGATTACATCGCCGTCTAAAGCTGACATTGTTACATGCTGTATATACATTCTGGACCAGATGCTGTCCGGATAGTGTGCTGGTATTGGTTGGCACCCAGATTACCCAGCATGCAGTAGTGGCCCAGCTTGGGGGCGGATCATGGCCTGACACCTTCCATTACTCTGCCATGGCCCTGACAGGGGGGCCCCTTTGGGTGGTACTAATGACCTGTGATGGTTGTTTCCCTGGGAATCATGGCAAAGACTGCAATTCTTTCAGCTTCCCTTCTGAGCGACGGCAAACAATGCAGTTCAGTTTATTTGAAACATATTTGCCTAAAGTATTTCACACACACACACACACACACACACACACACACAAAAATATATATATATATATATATATATATATATATATAAACACTGTCAGAAATATATATACAAGCACACACACACACACTGTGCACACACAAACAGGAAAAGACAGAATACAATTTGTGACAGGAACAAAATCCCTTTAGGCTTAAATGGGAGAGGGAGACTGAAGGTCAGCTGACTGGCCTCAACACGTAATTAGCTAATGTTCAGCTGTCTTCCTAACGAAGGCTTTCCAGCAACATCAGAGAACATCTGCAAATACAATCAAACAGGGAATGGTTTCACAGCATTACCCCCAAGACCTGTCATGAACTACACATATGCTGTATTCTTCGCACAGTATTAAGTTTTTCCACCGTATTAATCTTATTGTATTTTTGTCAGGACGGCCCATAAATCTCCATGGACAGGAGTGATTCTCAAATGAATAGCTTTAAACATTGTACTGTACATCTCCACTGAAGTACTTCTTCCCAAACATTTGGGGGAAAATCACAGATGTCTTGCAAAGTGACTTTTCCATATGCCGGGCAAACCTTGAAAGCAGAACGCTCCACCCAGAAGATGCTGATCAGCGTCTCCGAAGACGAGCTGAAACATTAGTTCGTGAACTCGCCTGTTTCGGTCCACCGACATAAGGCCATATGTTGATTAATGGGAAAAATACACTCGCGGGGAGAAAATCGAAGAATGTAGTGACCTAGTTTAAGCCTAATGATGAGGAAAATCTGTGCTATTTCAATACGCTGACGTTGGGAGGGTCTGTTGGAACCACTTATCGAATGATGAAAGAGCACTGCTGCTCTTTGTGGCGTCGCATGTGTGCGGCTGCTGTGCAGTTTATTGTGAGAACTGCACCTTGTCTGGTCTCTAGAAGCTATCTGCAGGGACGGACACATGTCGTCGTTCTCTCTGACCTAGGGTGTATCAGCGACCTGTGGAGTGAATGCTTTGACTGCCGGTCTGATGTCGGGGTAAAACATGCCCGGGGGCCTCGGACGCATGAAGAGTGCTTCAGATGTTTCCCGCATTGGTTGCACTGGTCCAACCGCGGCCCTTTGATCCTGGGGGACGATCGTTGGCGTGGTTGTCATGGAGACGCGGAAGCCTGGGAGCACTATTGCCTTCACAGGTCTTTAGGGCGATGGCTGCACCATGAGCTCCCAGGGACTCCGTCTTTCCAAACAAATATTGCCTCCTGTTACCACTGACCCTTAATGAAAGGATGTGAACATGAGAGGCCAGAATGTGATTTATTTTCCTTTATTTAAACATGAGATTAAGTCCAGAGGTTTACCTTTGAGACGCCGTTCCCCAACGGCCGTGTGCGTGACTTGGATGTGATTTGAGCTCAAATTCACTCCCCCAGCGGCCATGACCTGCACAGCCTCCTGGGAAATAATATGACTGAATTGCTTTGAATAAAGGAACCAAACCTCAACCCTCTTCCGTGTAACAAGAAAACAGCTGTTTTATAATTCTACATAATACACAAACTCACTTAGGTCGGCCAGCTTGCAAGATGCTGAAATTCCCTATATTGAATCTACTTCTGCGACATTGGGTGAAGGTGCACCTAAATTCTTGAATTTCTTGAATTATGAGCAGATTTCCAATACAATTTCTGTTCCTGTCAAGTTTGCAAAAATCCAAAAGAACTCATGCCACGTCCCTCGTTGAACTTTGCACAATGTTGGCAGATAGGACAATGTCTATTTCTCCAGTTTTGAGAATCAACTTGGGGCCATTCAAAGTGTTTTTCAATTAGAAGTAACACAGATGGGGCAAAGGGAAATTCTGGATGGTTCTGTAAAGTGGTGATGGGTAACCTGAAGCAGAATGAATAGTGAAAAACTCAATCTCGCTGCTTTAAAGCTAACAATCCCTTAATTAGACATTTTAAATTCTCTGCGAGCACTACCTGTTCTGCATGGAGTGCTAGATTTACATAAGCTTCAGCGCATTATTGAGTGGCCATTGGAGTTGAGGAGAATCCTCCTGCATTTCAGTAACAGTCAGAAGAGCAACAGAGCAACACAGAAAACCCAGAGGGCTCTTATCTAGTGTGACCTCTATTAACTATATTGTGCAAAATTAACACACGCCTATGTAATGGGGCTAACATTTAAGTCTCAATGTCCCAGTGTGACTGGAACCATTCTAATGTGTGATTAATTATCTATGTTTTTTTCCCTGTTTAACTTGACGCACAGCCCGGAGACGGTCCAGCAGCACATGTGGCACTGCGGCTGTACTTCAGCTCTGCCTGAGTTCAAACAGAGTTTACAGATGGGATTTTCTCTTCACGGGTGTCCTGTGGATCGACACGTATGAAAAGCCGCATTCGGATTTGGACCAAAGTCTTACAGTCTTAAAAACTGCATTTAAAATGGGAAAATTCACCACCCAAGAAAAAAAATCAATGCATTTATGAAATAACACTGGACCAAAGAAATGAGGTCATGGAAACTGCAGCTCCAAGCTTCGGATATTGAGATGCTGACTTTCTTTCATAATAAGCTTTGGCAGGTGCACCTGCAGGGAATGTAGTAAAACCATGGATGTTGCACAACAGGTTGATGAATTATGACGTATAACCCTATAATCGGGGGGGGGGCAGTTGGGGAAGCAGTTTTTTTCTGCACTAACTTACACTGTTTCTAATAGAGAAGACAGCTGCGCTGATGGTTTTCCGGAGGAAAAGATTTTCGCTACCAGTGGCTTTTATGTCTGCAACCCTCATCACCTCCTCATCAGAAAAACAGCAGGCTGGAAAAGTACAGCCGATAATTCACAGTGTAATGAAAAATAACTCTTTTATGTGTGCTGCCTTGTCCGAACTGGTGACCCTGGTATGTGACCACATGATACTGTTATTGATGCAGTGAGAGCATCTTAACTGAAAGGGTGCAGTGACTTAAAGAAAGTATGCAGTGGATTGTTTGCTGAAGAACCCTGAAGAAGCACGGGCCAGTGTAGCTTACACCCCAGTTATAACTTAACCAGTAGGGTTAAAGGGTTCTCAGATCAATCCCTCGCATCTTTAGTCAGCTCAAGCTTTTCTTCTATGTTACTCCTTGACTGAGTTGAGAAAAGTCGATATATAAAGGAAGTTGGAGTGTCATTGATTCCGGCTGCTTTTCTTTGCCTCAGGAGCTTGCCATCGGTGACATGATGATGAATTCTGTAGGCTATGAGGTGCTTCTCGAGAAGAACGTCAGGCCATCTGTCCATGACCTGAAGCTGAACCAAAAGTGGGTCTTTCAGCAAGACAGTGATCCGAAACACGCAAGCGCATCAACAACAGAATTTCCTTCTTTTGCTGGGGAAGACGATATTTTAAATTTTACATGGATCTAGTGAAGATCCGGACTAAAACCCCCACAGACATTTCAAGGCAGGACCTCGGGGAATTTGTCCACGTCGGGTAGCATGCAGACGTCACTAAATTGAAGTCTTTAAAAAAGTAACAGCCAGAAATTCCTCAAAAATGATGTAGGGAGACTGTTTCTTCCTGCACAAGAAAGTGTCATGATTTACTAAATCTAAAGGTTCATAATCCTTTTTATTAGGCAAGTATGTTTCCATACAAGGATTTTGCCTTGGTGGTGCTTTTAGAAGACATTACAAAAAACATATGACAATTAGCTAAGGTATGTAATAAACACTAGATTGGCAATCGGGTGACTTAGTTACACACACGACTATTGAATCATTCGAGGGTAAATACATGCGGAATGAGTATCTTGATTTTGTTTCAATGGTACAATTGAATTATGTATAATATGCTAGCCTTTTAGGAATTACTCTTGCCGCTGCCTCTATTGTATACACAAAGACATATTCAGGCAGATTATCATTCATTTCTCAAACCTGTTCAAACACAAATCGCCATGCTGGTGAAGAATGGCAAATGGCTCGTCGACTCTATGGTGATGCAGATATGCAGGAAGCAGGGCTCACGGCTGCTCATTTTTATTTCCCACATTGTATGAATCTTGGGATCTGTATTCAGGAGATTACAAAAACTTAGCTGTCTTCATTGCTCTGATTGAGAAGAGAGAACAGGAAGCTAATTCAGGCCTGTCACACCGTGCTCATTCATGGCCGTGTGAGAGATGCCTGAGATCCATGGTGTGAGAGTTCAGCTGCTCCTTGTGGTGGGAGTACACAGGGCAGGTCTGTTCCCCGGCAACCCCTGAAAGTCGGGTCGAATAATCTCAAGCCATGGACAAATCCAAGTGCGACGATTCCTACACGTACGGCGTTACGCGATGAAATGTGTCGTGCAAAAAGTTGCTGAATGCAAGCTTAAAAATGGGAGAATGGGGATAAACCTATAGCATGGTCTGGGAAATGAAATGCCACTACTGATTGCGGGAAATGGAGGCGAGTCACTTCTTAAAAGGACTGCTCTTCCTCTAGTGCTTTCCCAGAGGTCAGGAGTGTTTCCACTGTGGAAATAAAGAGAGCTGTAGATGAGTATTAGACGCCAAAGCTGCTTTCACCTTCCATCTTCTGTCACATTGCCTGTCGAACCCAAAGTGGTCACACACAGTCACCACCCAGGGCCCTCCAAAGGAAGGCTAAGGTTCCTGGTTCACATGGCATCACAGGAAGTTCCCAACAGGCAAAAACTACAGGGGCTCAGAAGTCAAGATCCTCTAAAGCTGATTGGAGCCTTTCGACGGGGTGGGGCGTGATGTGTGTATGTTTTTTTCAAATGGGAATCAGGTCTTCTCGTGGACATTGAACTGACTCATCACAGCTGGGCCACACAGAGGACTTACAGAGAAACTCATAACAGGACATCCTGCCATTGAGCGCTGGTGTTACGGCTGGGCAGAGAAACGCAGCTGCATACAGCTTCCTCTTTCTGAGTGGGTCACTGAGAGCAGGCAGTGCTGCGCGTTTATCAGAAGCTCAATTATGGAAGTTTCTCCATGTGAGATGACCAAATGAAAGAGTGCTTGTCAATATGTATGATTAGGAGTAGGTAAGAGAATGCTCTAACATCACATAATGGCAGGAACAAACAAGGATACTACATGACCAAGAGTATGTGGACACCAGATTGTCCAACATCTCATTCCAAAACCATGAGTATTAATATGAATTTATTCAGCCTTGGCTGCCGCAATAGCCACTGATCTTCTGGGAAGGCTTTCCATTAGCTGTTGGAACATCGCTGGTACTGGATTGATGCTGGGTGATCAGGCCCCTTTCTGTGAGCTTGCGTGACTGACCCCTTCACACTGAAACTTGCTTATGGATGTTTTGACCTTCACAATCACTCCACTTATGGCTGGCCAGGGCAGCTTTAGCAGGGCAGAAATGTGGCAAACTGACTTGCTGGAAAGATGGTGTCCTATGATGGTGCCAAGCAGAAAGTAACTTCTTCTGTATGACCGCCCATTCTGCTGCCAGAACTTGCATTGTGTGTTACATATATATGTATTGGCAATGAGTGTGGCTTAATTTGGAAATTTCTCAAATTCATAGCGATGTCCGCATACTTTTGGCAACATGGTATATCGGGACACATCTTAAAAAGAGGCACGGAGATTTATAAGACTTCTAAGGCAACCAACCTCCCTCCTGAACTGTACGGGCCCACAGTTAGCTGTTGGTGAAAAAAAATTCAGACGGAAGCCTGCACTGGTTACCTGCTGACCTCAGCGTACATATCACGCTGAGATCTTTCACACCGTTTCTAAAGTGGCATGGAAGCTTCCTTCACCACGGCCGCCTCGAGTTTGACCTTCCACCTTGAAAGTTCACAGTTTTTTTCCAAGCACCCTGCTCTCAGCCAATTCACATACCACATTTACATTTCTAACAACAGACCTTGACGGCACAAGACAGTGCAGAAAGAAGGGCCCGGGTTTTCCATCGTAAATACATGCGGCGTGTTTTCTAACCATGTGCATTTCCCTTAAGCTCAGCTGGCACTGCTGTCCTGCTTAGACACAACCTCACCCTACAACGTACAGTTCACAAGCAACGAAATGAAAAAGGAGACTGTGCTCAATAGCTGCCACGTGTATGTCCACCAAATGTAGGCCATAACATCAATAAAAATAATAGTAATAATGATGATGATAATAATGATGATAATAATAATAATATTAAGAAGTTAAACCAGGTTTGATAGCATTTGCAAAATGAAATATGCTCACGCGGTAAATGCAGACCGGTGTTACGGCTCTTAGTTACACACAATAAACAGAAATGTTGGTGAAATGGGTAGTGTAAACAGTCTCTTTATAGATACATCATTGCTGTGGCCATCCTGGAACCACAGAAGGCAGGCTTGTTGTGTGCGATCAAAATATGACTGCGCTGGAAGGTTGTCATGGCAACGACATGACTCAGGAGCGCTGCGCGCAGTGTTGCTTCATGCGATGTCACGAGCTGCCCATGGCAATGACAGTCCTTCAACTAAGGGGCTTTAAAGGCAGAGGAGCCCGTCGGTAGGTAAAGTGATGCCACACCACAGCCTCCCTACCAAATCAAATCCTGGCAACATTTTGGCTAGAAACCTGTTATTGACATTAAGACCTGAAGATGTTTGATTAATGCATCGTATCTGGAGCGTGCATTATGCCAAATATGGTGCGAAAAAGCTAATGCTTAACTGGGTGTGTTTTCAGTCTCACTGTCCGAAAGGACTTGGACTTATACTTTGCTGATATTAGAGACAGTTTAACACCGACAGGAAATTCATCACGCTGAGTAGAATTTCATCGCCCTAAGTCATCTTCTTAGATGTTGCTTTTGTTGGACAGGACAGTGTGAGAGCTGAGGCGCTGTGACGCACAGAGCGCAACTCTCTGGATTATAAATCCATTGTTGAACCTGGAGCACTACAGTCTGGGGGGGTGCCAGGTTTCATCCCAGCTTGGACCTCCTCCAAGGGAGATGCGAAGGCCAGCTGCTGCACAGCCCTCGCGTGGCTGGTGAGAGCAGTGACGACAGCGTGACCATCCGTAAGAAGGTGCCACTGGATAGAGTTCATGCATGACAAGCTTCTGCCACGATGCTGGTATGTCAACAGCTACTCAGAGGCAACGATTTCCAAGATGCCATTCCCAGATTCTCTCTCTCTCTCTCTCTCTCTCGCTCTCTCATGGTTTTAACAATTGAAAAAAGAAGAGAAGAAGAAATAAAAGCTCCACTTACTCCAGCAACTATCTGTCTACTTGGTCGCGCTTATAACCAGCTTCTCTTGGGGGTACAGACAATATAAATCTGTTCTGATCCTAAAGAAAGTGACGAAAATTAAACAGAGCCCCCTCTTTTTGGGCCCAATGATCTTTTTTGTCACTTGCCAGGACACCAGATGGTACTAGTCAATACATCAGAGTATAAGGCACTTTTATGTTACAGAGTCTTGTTTGACAAGATGTGAAGCGCTTTTGTGGACGGCTGTTACAAAAGGACATTCACTCGGCCTGAAACCTCTGACTTTCCTATAGAGTCACTGACTGTGTCCAGTTTTAATAGGCGGCCAGACAAAAGTGTGATTGTGCCCCTTGGTATTACTGTACAGTAACTGTAAAAGCTCGATAAAGAATTTCAGCAAACTTACTGTCTGCATCCCACAATGCAAGTCCTACAATAACGGCACTCCAGCAACAGTGGGAACATATATACATGATGAATAAAAAGCATTGATATAGACAAGAATGAAAGGACTCTGGGCTGCATATCACTGAATTCCCAAAGTCCTAATATAATTACATGCATTCCCGCTGTCTGAATCCTTCAAATCCCATCAAAGATAACGAGTTCTGCAAGAATTTCATACAAAATATACACACCATCTCGAATGAAACTGATACCCTTATTCAAGCAAACCCATGAAATAAATTATGAAATCAAACATTTGCTTTTCAATATAATTTAAAAGGTTTGGTTTCAAGTTTTAGCAAAAAGAATGGACAAGGCAAACACTGTGCTGATCCTGAACTGAAAAGCAATTTAAACAGAACTAACAAGAGCTGAAAACCTCCCGCAGACGATTTGCAATGGATTGTAGGAGCACAAGACACTCTCCAATTAAGACCAACCAGCTGCCTGACTAACAAAGCGGGTGTGGCCAGAGGTGGAGTTATGGTGATACAAGCTGGGAGCTTGCCAAATAAGGCGGCCAGACTCTGAGGTCACACCTGGGACTCCTCTTCTGCTGCTGAAGGAAACAGAAGAGGAGGATTTGACAGCTCCATAAAGAAAAGGATGAACACAGCAGAGTCTCCTGTTGTTGAACCTCTGACTTGATAAGCTGGAAGCAATTATTAGCGGACTCAGAAAAGGGCTTGACAGAAAGTTGACGGTGAATATAAGGAAGACGACCCATGAGATTTTCCAGGGTTTCCAAGAATGTAGCCAGCAACTGGCTGGATATGGATGCTGGGTGGGGATATACAGCTGTTTCATGTGATCTCATGTATGCAGAATTTCACGCCATCAAGGAACTCCCAATGAGCTCCAAACCCTGATTAACCAAGGGTCCGGACAGGGTTCCTGCAATTCACAGCCTATCCAAGGAAGCAGGGAAGAACCTAGATGAGATTCATTGCAAGACACTAACACATCAAGCTACCATCCACTCAAGTGTCTTCATAACATGTCATGACATGGATAAATCTGTTGACAATGCATGCAAACGTGAAAAATCTTGGGCCAAAGTCCAAATCCTAAACCACAACCCTTAGAGCTTTGAGGCAAAAAAAAAAAATCTGCACATTGAATCAGTATGTTCCTCAATTCCAAAAAGTACAGGCATATAATTTTATGTGTCACCAGTGGTCACAAGACCATGCATAATTGGATGCATCCCATGAACACCATTTGGTACCACTTGCATTGGTATTTTTGTCTCCGCAAAGGCTTGTGATGTAACTTCAAAAGCTGCCCTGATCCTGCTGTCTTACAGGAGCTTGTTAACTGTGGTCTATAGTCAAAAGGTGAAGCATTTCATGCCAGTCGCATAGGGTTTGCCCTCAGCCTCCAGCATTCCTGATTTTAACTGCATTCTTGCGTCAGCATTTGCTTCTCCCTGGGCAGACTGACCCCTGAATTTATCGAAAGATCTTGGGTTGACCATGCATATGTGATCACACGGCCAGAATATAACGTCTCCCTGTGCTAGCGGCGGCATTTGTACGTTGCTCTGTGTCTTGATGCTCACAGGATATAGATGCCGTCTTATTTCCGTGTATTCCGGCGGGATCGGAGGAGACATACAGCGCGCTTTGCTGCGGAAATGCGACTATCACTCGGCCGATGCCACCTCATGCATTCTTGGATAATAAAGCCCCCCCCCCCCAATTTTCCCGGTGCGACATATAACTGCCATTCATGCACAATGCGTGCTTCTGTGTAACACCTGTCACTCGCTCGGATGCACGTTTTCATCCACACTGACAGCATCAGAATATGCTGCCAGATATGCCTTTTTGTCCCAGCTCCCAGACACAAACTTAGTGACCCCCCCCCTACACACACACACACACACATTTAGTAATCGCCTCTCCTCGGTCAAGGAACGTGCTTCAGTGCAGTTGAAAAGGAATATTTAAGCGCATATCTCTGCAGCTGAGAACATCATGGCTTAAGGGCCAGGAGAATGAAGCCAGCTCCCTCCACATCTGAGGCCTGCTCTCAGAGAGAGCAGCATTCCAGAATCCCTTTTATTGCATTACTCACAAAGAGCATTTATACATCTACATTTACTGTCATAGATGCTCAGCTGTAAGTTTTACAATAAAGGTCTGCATGCTGAGCCCTGATGAGGTAGAAAAAATATGTGTGGTTGATGAAACCACAACAAGTCATGTAGCAAAAGTAGCCGTACACCGCTGAGATCAGAATAGAGAAATGATTAAGTACAAGAACTGTCAGAAGCAAGCTTACAAGGAGAGCCCATTCCAAACAACAAATGATAGTCGTGCCATTCCACAAACGTAGTGGTCTCTCGATTTTTGGTGACATTATCTGAATGATTTACAACATTTCTTCGCTGTGAAAGTACCTGACAGTGCAATTAGAGTTTTCTAATTAATTTGATTCACAGGAAAACCCAAGGACTTGTAGGAAAGCAAAGAATATGTTCGACAAAATGGATGACCCACTAGCAGCCCATGCTAATGTAATCTGCCTGTCCTACTTGACTTTCTGCAGTTGGCTCCCCCCCCGAAGGAGTCACACCCTGGCCGAGGCATAGCTGAAGTCTCATAATAACAAGTATCACTTCCATATGTTTGCTGTTTTTCAAGCATATAGCGAAGAAGATGCTCAAGAGATCATCAAGCTTCCATGTTACATATCAGACTTAATGAACCCTCTCCGAAGCACTTGAGGGTGTCTCCTACTTCATGCAAGCCCCAGCAAGAGCCAAGAGTGACACATTTATCTCTAGCCAGAGTTTGGTTCCTCCAGAAATGATTCTAGTCAACCCTTTATGTGTCAATGTTGGTTAAAACAATGGTACAGTACATCTACTTCACTGGCATTGTGGAAGAATGGATAGTATTGTGGGAACTATGGGTCAAGGGTTCAAGTCTCTGTTAGGGTTCTGCGTGTAGAGTTTTGCATGTTCTCCCCATGTTGTCATGGGTTTCCTCAGAGTACTACTCTGGTTTTCCCCCCAAAGTCCAAAAATGTACTGAGGTTAATCGGAGTTGCCAAATTGTCCCTAGGAATGCATGTGTGAGTGAATGGTGTGTGAGTGAATG
>JAODKF010000045.1:3291514-3307223 GCA_026779585.1 Mormyrus proboscirostris | reverse complement strand
TGTGTGAGTGAATGGTGTGTGAGTGAATGATGTGTGAGTGAATGATGTGTGAGTGTGCTCTGTGATGGGTTGGTGCTCCACAATGGGTTATTCCCAGGATTATGGGTGTGTGTGTGTGTGTGTATATATATATATATATATATATAGAGAGAGAGAGAGAGAGAGAGTCCTGTGCTTCTATACAAACCAGAATCAGCATTTACAGAATGGAACTTGAATCAAGTAATGATGCCAAGCATTAGTGCCTATCGCAGGTCTTGGACATTGGTCACAAGGTTACCCGCCGCATTTAGAGCGACAGGACAGTGCACTACTTTGTGCAAAATCATATCACTATCTCACTTGAAGAACTATATACACTTGAGGAACTCTCGACAATAGAGAAGTCCCTTACATGTGTGTAGGGGTTTTCACTGCTGCTGTTTATTATGCTTTAGTTGCTGGTCCATGGCAGACTGCTTCTGGGAAATCTGCCCCATTCCAGTCAAAGACATCATGTTCCACAGGACCTCTATTATTTGCATTTTCTGTATAATATGTTATTATTGCCAAGTAGCAGACAGCTTAGCTCCTCCAGCCTCAGCAGAGGCCTTGCTGTACCCTCAGTGAGCATAACAACCTAAAATGCTCCTCTAAGGCATCGAGCAGCATAAACGAGCAAAAATTGTAATTCACTTGGATAAAAGCACAAGCTAAGCAAGGAAACATACTCATATTTGAAAAAAATGAGTGTAAACTGAATTAAATCATTTCTATTTAAATTCACTGAACTGCTGCCATAGTGACGACTGTTGATGGAAGCAGCTGAACTGTTAAAGTCCCTCTGCTCCTTCCTCCAATACAGCCTCCTCTGCCTTGCCGAGCGCCGGCCTCCTTTAAACAGTGTTGCTGGGATACACTCGTTCAAGCTCATTAAATGTAAAGAATAATCGTTTATTCAATCGAACTACACATCTGTTACTCCAGACTGGGTATCTCAGACCTTTCCAAACACATTCTTTGTCCAATGAAAAGAAAACCAAACCTTATAACCAAACTTCAGCAACATGTTAGTGGATATTTCATAAGTTTACATTTTCGCCCTTGGCTTTAAAAAAATATATAAAAGGTATCTAAAGTATCCTACATCCCTTGACCTCAAATTATAACTTTTCAAAGGACTTGACCATATGTTTCTTAAAGTGTTGCAACTCATTTCCAGTTATGACTGGTCCATAAGACTGGCCATTCTTGAAGAACCACTGAAATCATACAGTTCTCAAGGAATATTCTATTCCACTTGTTCAGAGTAAAACCAGCTATGGGCCATTCTGTGGATTTGTGGACATATTATGATTCTGAAAGCATTACAAGGACATTTCTATAAATTCTTCTACATTGGAATCTTTATTGTGAGTGTGCCCTGCAATGGGTTGGCGTCCCATCCTGGGTTATTCCCTGCCTTGTGCCCGTAGTTTCAGGGATAGGCTCCGGACCCTGAGTCAAGCGGTTCCGGGAAAAGGAGGGATGGATGGATGCATAGAATCTTTATTGCCACAAAACCAAGGATGGTGGAAATTTGTAGACATATATCTATATCCATGTCTAGTCTGGGAAAAGAATTACAGGCCATCATGGGAAAGAACTCCTACAAATGACATGGGAAAAACCAAGAGCAAACTGCTAGGTCTTCAGGGGGTACAGCAGTTAACCTCCCCCCCCATGAGGGGGCGCTCTGGCTGCAGATGCAAAACTTGTACACATCCTTCATTCAGTCCCACCTGTTTTCAGCTATATGGCTTATTAACAACTTGGACGCGTCTTAATAAGGAACAGCGGCCAGCAGGGTTAGCCTGCAGAGCTACAAACATGTGCGAGAACTCTCCCATCGAGTGTCTCCCACCAGGGGGTGAGAGAGACATTATCTGTGAATACGTCACAGCAATGGGACTGAAGGACTTCCAGTTCACCCCCAAAGCCCAAGCAGAAACAGAATTGGAGGCATACGATTACTCACACAATCCTTTATATAGGTTCCAAAAGCAATAGCCAGACCAGCTCAAAACATTATAACGTGATACGATCTTTCTTACCTATAAATAAGAACCACTTGATCTTTTTATTGGGGAATAATTACACAAGACTATCATATGTCAAATATAGGTTACGCAAAATAGCCTATTTAAGATATAATGTAGTGCATAATACACAGTTCTGAATACCGATCAGAGAAATCACCTACGCTCAAAAGTACACGGTATGTTGCTACTGGCAACTGACATTGGTGTTTGAGAGCCCATGTTAGCAGAAGAAAGCAAACATTGCATTCACAATCTGTAGCTCAATGACACAGGCTGCATTTCAGCATTGTGTGCATGTCACATAATTTGTCAGTTCCCTTTGGTGTCATGAGGAAGGAACGCGTAAGATGGCCCCAGTCTACGTGCATAGTTCTACCACAGCTAGCAACAATTCTGATGTGTGACCAGAGCTGTGCATGTCTGTCTGTCTCTCTTTTTCTCTGACTGTCTCTCTGTCTGCCTGCTTCTCTATTTATTTCATTGTCTGTTTCTCCCTCTGTCTGTTGCTCTGTCAGTCTTATGGTCTGTCTCTTTGTCAGTTCCATGGTCTCTGTCTGTTTCTCTGTCAGTCCCATGGTCTCCATCTCTCTGTCTGTCCCATGGTCTCCGTCTCTCTGCCTGTCCCATGGCCTCCGTCTCTCTGTCTGTCCCATGGTCTCCGTCTCTTTGTCAGTCCCATGGTCTCTGTCTGTTTCTCTGTCAGTCCCATGGTCTGTCTTTCTCTATGAATGTTTCTCTGTCTGTCTCTCAATATGTTTTTCTGTCAGTCCCATGGACGCTCTGTCTGTTTCTTTGTCTGTCTCTCTGTGTCTCTCTTTTGTCTGCCTCTCTTTGTCTCCTTCCATCTGCATGCTTGTTTATCTCTTTGTCTGTTGCTTTCTCCTACACTGTCTTTTGTGTATGCCTGTCTGTCCACATGTCAGTTTGTCTTACTCCCCCTCCCCCATGCCTCTCCCCAGGACCTTCCTGGCACACTGTGGATGATGAAGAGGAGGCCAGATGGGCAGCCTTGCCCGTGGGTCTCCTGAGGCCTCCCTCCTCCGCCCCGCCACAGATGGGTCAGGCGTGGCCCCATTACCTGCTAAGTGGCTCTCCTCCGACACACAGACATGCCTCGTCCACTGGGCCCTGAGGTCTGCTAATCGCTTGAGCCTCGCTTGCGTCTCATGGATGACGGATCTCCGGGGATAGCTGTGGTCCTGGGTCCGTCAGTGGTCTAAGCGGCTGGCACGAATGGGGAAAGGTCACTGCGTGTGTCAGCGCCCAACTGCAGACTCCATCCAACAGACATCAACATCTGCGGTGGCAGGATGCACCTGAGAGTGTGAAAATAACTGAAGTTACGATAAACTACACTTAAAAAAATACAGAAGAAACACTATATCAGTATATCAGTATAAATACACACAGTATATTTACACACAGTATATATCTATATATAAGTCCTAGGCAGGCAAAGGAAATGATGTATAAAGCTTAGCTATTTCAATACCTCTCCTAAAGGCACTCCAGTGTTAGCAACAGCCATCAATGCATTGTGTTTGAGTCAAGCACTAGCATGCCGTGCTCTCACTGATTCCAGAGCTATAAACCTCCATCCATCCATCCATCCATCCATCCATCCCTCCATCCATCCATCCATCCATCCCTCCATCCATCCCTCCATCCATCCATCCATCCATCCATCCATCCCTCCATCCATCCATCCATCCTCTAACCACTTACTCAGTACAGGGTCATGAGGAGGCTAAGGGGTGTTGGTCTCTACCCTAGCCAGCTCAGGGCACTAGATAGGAGGACACTCTGGACCCGCATCCATTTCAGGCCACACACACCCGAACTCACACACACTCGCACGCTTCAGATATAAAGTACATTTATTACAATTATATTTTCTTTTGTAAAATGATGGTGCCCGATTTGACAAAATTTCATGCCAGAGCCGGCCACCCCGCAAGTAGGCCTCCGAGTATCGTGTCATAATGGACTTGGACACTTAGTGACGAATCACCTGCTGGTGTGCAGAGCAGATGCCCAGAGGGAGAGGATTTACCCCGAGTCGCAGAAGTGTCTGCTCCTGTTCACCAGCACACTAATCACAGTCACGGGTGTGTGCCGCTGCCTTTAGAGCCCCTGAGTAACAAAGCGTCCCGCAAAAAAACAGCACCAATTACGGAAGAACTTCCTGCCTTGAAACCAACTTCTGTTATAATCAGTATCAAACAAATAAAGGATATTATTTAACTGAAATTATATAACCATAAAATACTCATTTTAATTAACCCGGTTTTATTGAGCCAAGTTCATACATGAGGCACACGATACAGGAAACAATGACTGAAATGTTGTGTAAATATCCATTGGGGTCATATAGCACTGGGTTTTGTTTGTTTCTGAAGTTAGAAGAAGCATCCAGGCCCTGCTCTGCTCTCTGTTGTAACCCTCTCCACACGTCAACATTCATTTGATTTCCCTGTGTGTTTTGTTTTCATCCCTCTCTGCCATTTTGTTAAGCCCACCTCCACTACCATAACCAAACAAATCACCTATTGTTTCTGACCATCATGTCACATGGTTCTGTTTGTTGTCTTGCTGTCTTACAGTCTTGCAAGATGCATTCTGGGTAAAAATTAATAATTATTGCCGGATAAATTACACCGCGATGGTAACAGCTTCAACCTGCACAGGTAGTTAAAGTGTATCACTAAGTATCATAAAAGCACTTACAGGTGTCTGATCAGCTCACTCTGGGGGCACTTTGACTACAAGAGGCCCGGGGCAATGCTTCACCTCACCCAAAGCAAATACGCCGGCAGGATGGCAAGCCGGCTCCTTCAGAGGACACCATGTTGCTTAGTACGACACCTGAGAAAGCAATGGGATGACGGCTCCCAAACATCCCAGGCGGCTTTCTGGATGACAGAAATGACAGATGAGGACCCCACCTTCAGCGTTGGAGGAGCCTCCTGGTTGTACCATCCCCCCCAAACCCTGCAACCCCCAAGCATGAGTGCTTATGAGGTGTCCTCTGCAGGCCATACTAGCATGAGTACTTATGAGGTCTCCTCTGCAGGCCATACTAGCATGAGTACTTATGAGGTGTCCTCTGCAGGCCATACTAGCATGAGTACTTATGAGGTCTCCTCTGCAGGCCATACTAGCCCTGTCACAGCTGAGACTTGTAGCTCGGGGGGGCTGCAAGTTATTGGAAGTAGTAGAAGTAAAATAACTTTAGCTTACATACCTCCAGCTGCACTTCATTAATTTTGCCTTGTTTACTTTAATAGTAATCTAAGCATGGGCTCGTTCATTGAAAACCGTGACATGACAGTGTAAATTTCAGGCCTGGCATACCGCCATGTGTATAGCGCACTGAAAGAGCCCTGGGCCCCAAACAGGGCGGCATTTGGCCCGTGGCGTTTGGGAGCGACCCTGTCGCTGGCTTGTCTGGGGTCCTCCAACAAATAATGTCACTGTAAATAGTATATGCCTTTAACGCTTTAACTCTTTATCCAACACTACAAGACTACTAAGCGAATAAATAATTGAATGACAATGAGAAATTGTCATGCAGACACTTTGTTACGGCCTTTGCTTATATAAATAACAGTGCTACCTGGTTGAAACTTTACAATCACTGCACCATCCTAATGTTTTCATGGAGTAATTCATAAGCAGCATGTAAGTATATCTTAACATGTCATAATGGATTGCATTCCTATTACTTCCAATGAACAAGACATGACAGCTTTAATGTACATTATTAACAAACATTATAATCATATAATTACATAATGTTCATGCATTATGAATGCACTATGAAGGTGCAGTTAATGTAACGCAATACTGCTAATGGTTTCTCCAACCCACTTGGTGTAAATGTTTTGCAATTGATGCAGTAGCATGTATTGTTTTTTTTTTCCCGTTTAAACCACCACAATTAAAACTGCCCTCAGTTTGAAATGTAGCGTGCAGCCAGTGGCAACACCGATGGAAAGCTGGGTGTCTTTGAAAGGGCATTTTGTCACCTTCGTGACTCTGAATTGCCTTTATTGCCAGCTATCTGCACCAATGAATGCCCTTGTGAACGGCGGGAAGCATCTCTGAATCACAATGGGATGACTCAGGTCCATTCACCGTTTCCAGACTGAAGTGACGCTTCACACCGTGTTTTCCTCAGTGGGAAACCCAGAAGCACAGTCAAAGGCGATAATAAAGATGAAAAGTCGAATGATCAGCCAAGATTACTTAACGGTGCCCCAATGTAAACCGGCCCAGAGGGACACTGCTGGCGATGCTCTTAGCTGTGAGGAACGAGGTCGGTGACAGCAAGGACTATTAAGCCTCCCCGACCCCCCGAGTCCTTTTTCCTCAGTGTAATATGCTGAGGACTTTAGGTAGGGCAGGGAGTCGCGGGCTTGAGCAGGAAAATGTATTCCTCCTGTAAGAGTGCCACAGGTCAAAAGTTCAGCCGACAGACATCGGCTCACGGACAGCGAGGGGCTCAGACTCAGGGTTCAGACTCAGCCTAAGCAGCAGGGTATCCATTATTTGCGGCTGAGCCGTTCTCCATCTGTGCCCCACTGAAAGCTTCACCTCATCTGTCTCTGCAGAAAAGACACTGAAAGGGGATCAGGGCGCCTCCTTTCTGCTGCCACCCTGCACTGCAGTGGATGCAACTAGAGCGTTTCTAATTGGCCGGCAGACACAACTGTGTCTTGTGCAACCAGCTCCTTCCGCAAAACACCACTATTAGAGATTCTGCTAAATGGCAAGCAAAATGTCAGCAATACCGAACGAGCAAAACAGCGCAATAAACTAATTTATGAGGTAGAAACCCATAAAGGGCTGAAACCAGAGATAAGCACCCTTATGGCAGAATTAAAACGAGCTGTCGTCAGACCATCAGAGCAGATTTGGGGCAAAGTCCATTCAGCTTGGAGCAACTGAAAGGTTCTGTGACTACCTGGGCAGAACATGAGTGAGATGTGATCTAAATGTAAAAATCATTATTAATCATTTCATGGGCAGCAAGAGCCAGTTCAGCAATTCACCAGGCCAGTTAAAAGCCCCAGTTTCACAGATACATAACCTGCAGTGGCATGAAATAACGGCAATGCCGCTTACAGAAACACAAACCATCAGTGACACAGAGAACATATGTTTGCAGAATAACTTTCCAAAAAACTACATTCATCTAGAAGTTTGTTTGAACATTTTGCATCTGCAAGAGATACAGCTGATGTGAAGCTGAATTAACCTGAGACACACTAAACCATATTGTTATAAGACTTTTATATTTTCTGTGTTAAAAAAAAAGTGTCCTTTGTCTTCTGGCATCAGAGTAATACTGGTTACATATTAAATGATTGACCAGAGAAATATGAAAGCAGCAGAGAGAGGCTATTCAACATACTGTAGATATATAACCAGTTAGTCAAGTTGCAGAAAATGAAACTTAGGAAGAGTTGAAGATATTGCCTTGAGTTGGCAGCAAGCTCTCGTTTATAAATTTACCGTGGGCTATGATTTAGCAATTCACCTGACCGGGTTGCGGGTGAGGTTACAGCACGCTGGCAAAGGTGTGGAGAAGCCAGCCGTTAAGCTAGCTAGACGGGCATCATGCTCGGATGCGGCAACGGGTCACGGCCGCCTGGCCCAGGACACTCCCAGGAACTTCATTAGCACGATGCCCACGGACATCTGTTTAACGGGAACTCCGTTACCACATCCACCTAATCAGCCTGCACCCTAGGGGAAATTATCTGTATGGGGGGAGCCGGCGGGGGCGGGGCAGAATCTAAAAGTATCACCCTAGAAGTCTGCAGGGTCCTTCAATCTTCCCCAAATTAGATTCTTTATGAAAATGGAGGCAGCTGGTTTTGCTACGTTAACAGAAGTGGAACTAACGTAATTCCCCCCAGTCCAGCCAGAAATTAATCTGTGACTAGATTATAAACAATTTTTTGAATGGTACTGCCTCGTTGTATTTTTGTGGGCTGGGTTCAGTTCTGTTAAAGCACAGTGTCAAGTTAATGAACTTTAATTGCTCATAGGCATCTTGGTAGATGATATTATCCAGAAAAGCATCATAATGGCAGATCCACTGCACATCTGTGATGTACAAGAAGGGCTTTGTTCACAGTGGCACTCTGAACAGAATAAAAGAATTAGTGAAAAAGAATTTAGTCTTTGTGATTCATTACCACATAAATGTAGGTCAAGGCAAAGAATGTGCATGAAATTGCTGCAGGATTGACTTTAAGTGCTTTATGATGTTAAAAATCAGCGGATGATGAGAAGGCAATCTGACATTCCCATGCACAGGCTAAAGTTGAAATAATGATAGTCAAAAGCTTATAACTGCATCACCAGATGCTAACAATCCAGTGTCAGACCAAACAGAGAATACCCATGGAAAAAGAATTCTTGAAAGGTTGTGTATGCTTCTTCACAGATATTAATTTTTGTATGATTCAGCAAAATGGCCGGCGGCTGTTTTCTGCTGATTTGGCTAAGCTGCATGACATAATGACAAAGACAGCCGCGTGTTGGGAGCTGTGTGTTTCACATTCTGAACTTCAGCCAGCCAACAGACAAGCAACAGGCCAATCAATGGTTCCCCCCACCTCCCTCTGGAGGAAAGGCTGTACTTTCCATTCCCTTGTCCAACAACAAGCCATCCCTGACTGTCCCTCGGTGGGTATATGTGGCTTTGCAGAGATCAGGCTACACGCCCTTAAAGGCCTCGGCAATCCCCATGACGACCATATAAACTCACGCACATACAATAAGCGCTGAAACTGTATTAAGGATATACAGCTTTAGGTTTGTTTAAAGACTTAGAATGTAGATTAAGCAAAAAAAAAAACCTCATTGAATTTTTTCTGAATGCCTCTTGTGAAAGGCTGGAAAAACAATACAAGAGTGAAATACTGCACGGATCTACCATGCTTATGAGCTATAGTTAGACTGAATGTGCCATTAAACAAATAATTGTGGGTATTATTTTGTCGCTCAGAGGATGGGTTTATCTGGAAGAAACTTACATTTTGAGTCATACATTTCTGGCATTGGCACCTGCTGGCACTAGAATTGGCATCTTTGAAGGGCGCATTCTAGACTGTCCTGCCGCCTGTATTTACATAACACTGTACTGCCACGTTGGCTGTTTTCTGCAAAAGAATTGTACCATATACGATTTTTAAATCGACCTTTTTGGACCTCATTCTTTAACACGGCAGTAGATTCACCTCCAGCTATTTAACACATCTCATACGCCTCATAATTATGTGACATCATTTATGCAGTTTATGTCTGTCATTAGCTGCTTATTGAGCAGTCGCCTTTAACTATTAGGTTGCGGAAACATAAAAAAACTGAGCACAACTGGTCTAAATATCTCATTGTCAGTTTGGCTGTTTGGTAACTTTCTTATTTATTTCTTCGGGGAGTGGTGAGTACAGTATGCCTTTTCTAAGAGAGAAATGCTGAAAATTAAAAAAGGTGGAGCCGATTATACGCTACACCCATGTAACGGCACCAGAGGGACAATGAACCCAGCTGAGATATTCAGTCATACTTCAAAATATACCAGCTCATTGTGAATTCCAATGCATAATGCATCAGGTATGTGTAACTGGTCTCACATGCAAACAATGCTAAATGAATCCAAGAATGTGCTCATATGATAGTTTTTTTTTTACTATGCCTATCAATTTATAGCCAAGTACATAATGGTATTCATGAATCTGCTGGAAAGCACCCACACACATATGGTTCAAATCAGAATATGTAATTGCGCAAATGTAGCTGTAAAAACCCATTAATACAAAAAAAAAAGCATTATTAAGTGAAATGTCACCAGTATCTAGAAGGCCAGTGTGAACCTGAGGCTGTAAAGCACGGCAGTCAGATTCATCCCTTCCTCCATTTTCCGAAACCGTCTATTCAATGTTGGGTAGCGGTGACACAGTCAAATTTCCAGTAGAAATAAGGATTTGTTATTACAGTATTTTTACTGGAATGCCAAGACTTAATGGTTAACGCGAATGGAACTGCTGAGTGGTTTTGAAATACAGTCTTAGTCTTACAGTCTTGGTGTGAGGGTGCGTCTAAGAATGAAGAATCCTCCTTTGCCACTGATGCCTCAGACGGACCAGCCCATGGAATGTGGATGTGCTTTCGAAGAGGGTTTTGCCTTGCTGGGCCTGGTCTGGTGCTCAGCAGAGGATAACCTGGCATCCAAGGCCGTGTTTTCTGTAGGGATTGCTGGAATGCAGCAGAAAAATAAGGCCCGTCTGGAAAGCTGATACCAGGACAACCGCGGGAAAATGCGGGACCCACCCAGAAAGAAGCGTGTTTTTCTGGCCATGCAGTGGGAAGCCGGCTAACGTTTTCGGCTAGGCTGCCTCGGTTTAGGCCGAAAGCTGCACACAAAACGGTCAAAAAGGTGGACACAGCACAGACACAACCAAATAGTACTTAAAATTACACCAAAAAAGGATGTCAGGGAAGGATAAGGAACTGAGCAAGCAGACCTTTAAACACGTTTCCTCTGATTGAGGAAGGATGACGACCATAGAGACATACGGAACAGATATAAATCAGAGAGTGTCTGTTTGGGTGGGACAAAGAGTTCCAGCTTCCTATCTAATGATTCATGTCGTTTTTGATGAGACGTTTGCGGTTAAAAAAGAAAAACCCAGCGGACGCCATGGTTTTGGAATGCCAATGTTAGCCGTGCCAAGTACCTGTCATTCTGCACTGAAAAAAAAGAATAATTTATTGAGGAGATAATAAATTTAAGTAGCCAGACAAATCACCTTTGATCTGACTATAGTCTATTTTTCTGCTATTGACATTTAGTTTCTATTCTGGTGGGGCCCGATGTTACGCTCGACTTGTGTTCTGCGGTGGCCCATGTTCAAGTAAACGTTACAAAATGGAGCCACACTTTTGCCAGAACATACAAGAACATGAAACAAACAATGAAAAAGAATAAACAAGTCGCCCTCAGTGCAGACCTGTCCGCGTCATCAATAGCTTAATTATGCAGCATGACCGCCGCTGGGGAGTTGTACGTGTGCGTGACAAAGGCCGGTATTTCACGGCCTCTCTGGTCCTTTCAGCAAGGGTATGGAGGCGAACATGCCAGCCCGTAACAGTGCAGACCCTGGCAACACCAGTGGTCCAAGTGCTAGGCTGGGGAGTAGTGAGATTGTGCTGCCTAGGCGGGCATCTTTTGTTATAACCCATATAATGATGCGTGCAATGTAGGGGAAACAAACAGCACAGGAAGTGCATGGCAGAGAGGCTGCTGAGCGTGCAGGAATGAGCTCGCTGCTAGACAGTAAGGACTTCCTGCCCCACGCGCCACCCCCGCATACATCTCAACGGGAAGAATGGGTCGGGAGACAAGGGGTTCAATAGCCACCCTTCCACCCCAAACCAGCTCACTAGACTCCCAGTGAGACACTGGAAGGAACAGGAAGCTGCTACTCCACACTCTTCCACCTATCAGCTAAAATGCAAGTCTCTCCTGAGCTGTTGTGGGTGGCAAAAAGAGACAAAGGTTGCTGGATTCTCTTCAACTGAGGATCAATAAATTATGCAGGTGGCAGTGATTGACATGTTCCGCATTAATCGGCATCTCCAGAGAGCCACTGCCTGCACAGTAGGCCCAGGTTTGCAGCCTCTGCTCATCAGATGCACAAGTAAGGTACCCTCTACCCACATGTAAAAACGCAGGCCTCCTACCAAAGGCGAGGCGGGCAGAGCTGGCTGCTCGCTGCAGGGCCGTGCAGTGGACACATGAGTGTCCTCGTCAGAAAGCCTTGCTGTAGACCGACCCGCCTGGCTTTTCAGGCTTGGAAGCGTCCTGTGCCGTCCCACCCTGCTGCATTTTCTGCTGTTTTTCTAGCGGAGGTCACTGGCATTCCTGCAACACCATCCCTGCCATTTGTGGAGAATGGAAAAGAAGGGCGAAATGGAAAAAAAAACAACTAAGGAAAGTTTCAAGGAAATCTTCCCCGACCCGCTTAATGATATAGTGGTCAGAATCACAAACATACATGCAATGATTTTCTCTCTCTTAGCGAGGAAGGAAAGTTTTCTTTTAATTACAGAGGTAGCTCTGCAGTTTCCCTCTGACTCTGTCCATCTTGCATACATGTCTTTATGCAGCGATTCTAGGAACAGTGAACAAGTAAAGGAATTTTAGACCATCTGTGTCATTTGTCCTGATTTGCTGCAGGTATACCTCAGCATCCAGAGCACACTACTGCTGACATGTGTAACCTTCGCTTTTGGATCACATATAGTCAGTGCTAATTTTATTAGGTACCAAGCAGGACCATTTTCTGTCTCCAGAACAACTTTACGGGTTGACAAGCTGTGCATTCAGTCAACCCTTCTGGCGCACGGTCGTCGTGCTGACCTGGTGGCCTTCCTGTTTACTTGAAGCAGCCTAGATATTCTCCTCTGACCTTTGTCATTAACAAGGTGTTTTCGGCCACAAAAATGCAACTGACTAGATGTGTTTTGTTAACCGCACAATTCTTTGCAACCTCGAGACACAGTGGTGTGCGATGATCTCAGCAGGGCTTCTCCTTATGAGGAGCTGGAACCACCACATCTGCCACCAACAGCCTCACCACGTTTCATCGCTGACCCACACAGTAACTGACCCTCCTGACCCAGTCTGAATGCTATATGTATTCATTTGGCAGCCAGATGATTCGCTGTCTGGAGGAGAAGGTTGTTTGCATTTATGAATATGGGCACCCAATAGTAACGGAGCTGTCACCTAGAGTGAATCATGAATTTGAAATATTCGCCTGGGCAGTACTTCTTCCTCATCACGCTGGTTCCACTTTTGGACAGGTGAGGAACACGCGCCACAGACACAAAGACAGACGCAGTGTCAAGCCCGGAGCATGAAGATGTGAAACCCTGCCACGTGGGACGTTTATTTTCAGCGCGTCGTTTGTTCTGGCTGCACTCTGCTGCTATGGAGAACAGAAAATAAACCTAAACATTGCTAGCTGGTGATACTCGTGGCAGGCTACAGTGCGCCCAAAAGGTGTGATGGATTCTGCAGATAGGCTCCAGATACCAGAGTCAAGCAAAGACCATCTGATAGATCTGATGGACCCCAAAGTTAGATAGGAATCTCAAAGGCAGTTTTGCAGAAACAACTAAAACAGCAGCAGGCAGAAAATGGACACAAGCTGTAAATATAGACATTTGAACAGGCTCTACTAGGCTTGGCAGGCTGCCACTCTGCATGCTCGGTGTGACTGGTCCAGTTGTATATCCCATCCTGATCCTTATCCTGCGAGTGGGCAGAGGCCGGACCCTGCAGGTGTCGCATCCCGGGGCAGAGGCTTCCACACCAAGCGCTTCCACGCATTTCTGCACGTGCCGCATGTGACGCAGCCGCGCAGGTCACAACAGATCAGATGAGAATGTGTGCATGGAATGCTGCTGTCAGTAGAACTAATTACAGATGCACCGTAAGACAAAAATAATGTCGCCAGTGGCTTCTGCCAGAAATGGCCACATTTCTTCAATGAAAGGCCACCATTTTTATCTTGACATATTAATTTCAATAGCTTGCTGAACCTCAGTTCAAATGTTTATCTGAAGGGCAATACGCTATTAAACTGCAGTTGATGTAGAGGTTGTCATTCCTTAAAAACAAGGACAACAGCCAGAAAGTGCCATGCATCATCGAGCAAACGACATTTTTGTCTGTTTGAACAGCTGGACTGAATATCAGCGGGTTAATTTACAGGTTGTTGTAGCCAAAACAAAAAAAAAAAAAAAAAAAACGTGCATGTTGTCTTTTTTTTCCTGGCTTCCCTTTTCCTCTATGGATCCATAACCATGCGGTCTTTCATCCTCTGAGCAACACAGCACAGATCTGGCAGAGGGCAAAGTGCGAGAGTGCTAAAATGTGGAAGCATGCGGAAAAGTGATCGGGGAAGTCGTGCGTAGACGCAGCATTCATGTGGCGGCTTACAGGTCACCTGATGCTGTGCATTATGCGTCAAACGAATCACTTATCTCCCACAACGTAAAGGCGTCCCCGACGTATGCTGATGAGCACTGATCTCAGCATTAGCCGACGGCTGTCACTCAGAATGCGACGCCGCCTGTTATCGCTTAACTAAGGCTTCAGTCGCACACGGGCCGGAGGTTCAAGACCTAATACATCACCCCAGGTGACGTCACGATTCCAGAGCGCCAAATCTTTTCCGGCAACCATAAACTCTGCTCGGACCAAGGTTCAGCAGCTCTGCTCAAGGAGCACTTAACTGAGAACCGGCATGCGATGCTGCCTGGTGTGTGAGAATGTCTCTCAGAGCAAAGGCCCAGGAAAGGGGCCAGGGAACACAAAAAAAGATCCAAGGTTCGACACATGGCCTCGGTATGACACCGACTCGGAGAGGCAAAGGCAGTATGCGGGAAGCAAACGCTCATTTTGGGAACGCGGACGAAAGCAAGAGGCCGAGAAGGAGGCCAGATTGGCAGCGACCATGTGTGGTGTTCCCCCTGTTGCGGGGAACTTGTGCTGCCGGAGAGCAGAAGTGAAAGTTTGGCCTCAGCTCATTCTGAGAGCTTCCTCCTGGCACCGAGCCAGCCAACAATCCGTCTAGCCAGGGGTCATGCAAGCCCCCTGACATTCTCTTAAAGTTTCACTAATAGTCAGCAAGCTTATTGTTGCATTGCACCAGGCATATTAGCATGGGTAACAATAGATACATTTACTGTTATATATTTCTTGCACGTCTTTGCACAATGATCATAGGCATAATATAACTCTGACAATAATCTTATCTGAACATTCTCTCCCTCCCCCCCATTTTTTTCATTTTCACCTGACAAATAGTGCAGATAATAGTGCACAATTGTAGAACTGTAATGCACACAGCTCAGCTAATGTTTACCTAACTGGGAGCACCGATTTGCAGGAACAAAAAGCAGACACGAAAACTGGACGAGGTAAAGGGTCAGAGAGAACGATCTGCGTCTCTCCAGTAGTGGTTTAGCTTTTGTCTCTCCTGCTGGAACTGTGCACATACACAGAGAGAGTGGATGATAATCATTAATTTCAGCTGTACTTCTGAGAATTTTTCAAAATGTCTGTACTTTCCTGGCCTTAGGTGTGTACACAGCACCCATTGTTCTCTTGCTTGGGTCTGTCACATCCTATTTATTGACCGCCTGTGAGTTCTACCCATGCTTTAAAATTATGACAACTCCGTAATGTGTTTTTCTGTGCCTGTCATATTAAGTGATTTTAAGGGGAAGTATCTCTCTAGCTGAAAGCGAAATTGTGCCTTGGCTTACTTTGTGTTGGAAATAGCTGCACAGTTTTTGAATACCTCATCTGACCTGTGATATTTTGAAACTTCCAGTGTCATGGTTTATGACCAAGAGCACATTGATGAACCCAAAGGTTAAAGTTAATTGCGTCACATTAAACAATTGCTTAATTGGCCATTCAATCATGGGTGACATTTTGCTCCAGAGTCGTCTTCAGGAGACCTGTCACACAGATTCATTCTGCACAGACGACGTTATGTGTGACAGATTTTTCAAATTATTTGCTCTTAAACAAATAAATAATAATAATAAAATAT
>JAODKF010000045.1:3265681-3278041 GCA_026779585.1 Mormyrus proboscirostris | reverse complement strand
AAATTTGGTTCTTTTGGGGGGGGGGGGGGGTCGCATGGTAACTGGAAATGTACACACAAATGCCACAAATCACCCCTTTCTTTTATTTTATTAGCTGTAATATTTGGGAGAGGTGGCATCTTGAACCCCCCCGCCCAACATTAAGTGCTATTTTACAGTACATGTTCAAGGGTCTCTTCTGTGCCCCTGACAAAAGACGGCGGGTAGCTGCTTTCAGGATCCTCGCCCCCTTACGTCACAAACAGCCCAAACGGCAGCCGGCTTTCTCTGCATTTTTGGGTGCTGAAAGCCTTCATCGGCGTCGTCGCTTTCGAGCGCATGGAGTACATCGAACCGTGAACGCCGAACGTGGAGACGGCTCGAAATGCGGCGATGAGAGCTGCGACACACTTCTCCTGAGATACCAAAAGGATGCAACCAGCTGCCACGTTTAGAAATGACTTCTTTCCCCATTTCAGAGTAAAGATGAAAGGATTTACATAAGCAGCCCCTGCCTCCTTATAGAAACTGATTCAGCCTCCCAAAATATCTTCACCATGGAAACCCATTGTTCTGTTAAAATGGTATTAAAATGAAATTTAATATGTATAATGTCCAACAGTGCTCTTAAGTTGCTTGGTAACCAGCAGTTTTTCTTTGTTTCATAATAGGTCAGCATAAGGCTAAGGGCTTGAACAAGAGTTTCTAAAGTGCTTCTCTTTTTAACCTCCAACCTGACGGAGATATGCATGGCAAGACTGTGGACTGATGAACCTGATAACTCAGCCAGCTTTCTGTAACTTAACCCATGTGGCAGAGAAAAAAGTAAAAAATCTCAAGCCATCACTATTTTAGATTACCGTTCATCTTGAAGATCAAGATCAAGGAATGTCAGAATGATACTGACACTTAACAAGCTATGAGGAAAGTAATGTTTGTGTAGAGCAGTGTTTCCCAATCCGGTCCTTGGTGGCCCACAGACAGTCCACATTTCTGCTCCCTCCCAGACCGAACTGGGAAACACTGGTGAAGAGCAATCCACATCTCAGCATGTTTAAATACAGCTGCTTTGCACACTACTTTAAAGTTTGCAATTTAGCGTGGAAAAAAGCCCAAGAAAAGGAAAATAAATGTGATCTTTTCCAGATCTAAACCTGGTGTTAGATTTCTGGCCCTAAGTCCATATCCTGATCTAAACAAACGGGCTGTGGAGGGAGGGGCAAGTACTCTGACTGACAGGAATGGGGTCAGTAAAGTGTGTGAGCTTTTATAAATGACCAAGCACTTAGCTGAAGTGGCAACGCCACTTGGCAACAGGTCCTGCGAGACGGCAGTAGGGTTTGTCTGCATTGCTGATGAGCTAAAGTGAGATGCCAGAGAAACTCTGATATCCCATGGGTGGCCGCTTAGTGCTCCACCATAATATAACCTAAAGGTTTTGGGCTTGGCAGTCAAAGAATAAAGTCCACTTGGCACTCGTGAAGAAGCAGGCCTGTAAACAATGTGTGCGGCTAGCTGTGCGCTGCGCAATATTTTTGAACGACATAGCAAACGGCTTGCAGGCTGAGTGCCATTACACACTGGAAGAAATGCATGCATAAAATACTGCATATATATATTTTGCTCCAACAGTGACTGGCAAAAGGGTTCATACATCCGTCACCCCCTAAACGTTACAGAATCTCGTCTTGAATTGCCAACTGCTGTAAACCACATAGTACTTCTGATCTTATCCGTACCTCAAATGTACGGGCTACCTTGACTCAGAAACATGAGCAGGCATACAGTACCAGGGTACTAGGAATAAATTTACACATCATTAATTTATGGTTCACCTTGGCTTTATCGTTTTATATTAAAATCCGTATTAAAGACAGTAGCCCAATGTGAATGAATCTGGCACTGTTATTCTGAGATGCCCTGTTTTGCAGCTAATGAGGACTGTTCCATAAGCCAGTCACTTGGCCCTGCACTGCACTGGCAAATCCAGCTGAATAAATGCATAAAATTCCTCCTGTAAATTCTTAATTTCCACCCATCAGTGTATTTATGTATCAATTTGTTCACAGGGATTGAAAATATTGAACATAATGGGAAATAAAAGTTAGTCAGTTATAGGTGTCAAAAGAAAACTCATAATATGTGAAGGATGTTGAAAATTGTGCAGATAGTATACAACTATACACAATGCAATAGTCTAACCCTGTGAAATAAAATTCTCGATGAACCCTGCTTCAGACTGAACCAAAGGCACTAACTGTAGTATTTACACGCAGTTGCAATGGGATGGACACAGTTTAGTATTTCCATCCATGGATACACAATGGTCCTATTCTATTTGTGGTGCAGCACTGTCTGTTGAGCAGACTTTCCATTTATATTCCTCGTTTTCCACAATATACTGTTTCAAATCTGCTTCTAGTCGAACCATTCTTCCACGATTGCAAAGCGACGCAGGTCTGTACCATAGTCATTTCTCTCGACCGCAAACTCAACTCAAGCAATTAGTTGGCTGTCAGGCAGGGATGTAGAGGGCCAGGGAAAGCTTGATTTTGGACCCTTCAAGGACCTTTCAAATTGGCCCAACAATAGATGGCAGGGACCATTGTGCATGGACGCCTATGACTGTTCAGAGATGTGCCCGCATTCCAGGCAGCATGGGTATGGAAAGGACAAAGAGACCACAGAGGGCTAGCTAATGACTTCAGAATCCCTGAGGCTTGGGAGGCACAGGATGAATTTCTGAACTGTACATAAAGTCTTGGGAAACAACTGAGGATTTTGCCTGTAAACTTTTTGCTTAACCGTGTTTTTAAGTGTGCCTCCCTGCATTGAGCACGGCTATCAGATAACACCCAGGCAGAAGTCTGAATGCTATTGTGTCAAAAGTATTTCCTTAAAGCCATCTTTTGCAATTCATACAAGTGGCAAATATTTTAACGGGTGGATGCCCTGGAGCAGAGCAAAGTCAGGCACTGGGCCCATCCTGTTACCTCACCTGCGCCTCCATCCTGAGACCGAATCCTGTTTTTCTCCTGACCACCAGAAAACCTCTTAAACCCAGACACCTGATCCAGCAACACATTTGAGTCCTTTCCATGACACAATGCCTGTTTTGTTTTCTTGATTTTTCTGATGCCAAAATACTCGTGTTTTGTTTACGTTCCTCTCTGCTGTTTTTGTTAAACCCATCTCTCCCCTCCCATACCCAAATGCAGTCACTTCTCCTTCCTCCAGTCCCTGTGTGACGTGACTCGCTTCAGAATTCTGATGCTATCTGATGTTACAACACGGCACCCTTCCAACAAGCTGAAAACCAACTCGGCTTTGGAGAAGGACTGTCAAAATATCACATGTACACAGGAACCTAAGACGATCCACTCCCATTTCCCCATGCAAAAGCTCATTTTGCTTGATGGTTTGCACACACCCATGGGCGGGAAGGTCTGCTTTTATTTGCATGCCTTGGTATTGGTTAACAGAAAGATGCAAATCAAAATAATGACATCACCATAAATGTGCCACCAACTGGGAGACGCTAAAATGAAATGCCCCAGCTTGTACTTAATGTAACACACTCAGCATGGTACTCAGAAGAGAAATACCAATATATTACCAGCCGTAGATAACATTTCCAACAAGAATGATTTAATTGGTACCTTATACGCCAATAATTCATTTGTGACAACATATATATAATAGCTGACCAAGGACAATGTATGCCAGTTTACAGCATTGGTCACGGAGTTTGAGCATGAAGACTTATGATGACCTAAACTCCTGGAGTGCATGTGGAATAGAACCAATAGCCACTGAGAATATCATGCAGGTGTGGTATAAAACTTTAAGAAGAGGGGTTCATCTAAGGACAAGAATTTAATAACTTGGTTCTTCAGGACTATGAATATTTTCTGGATGTGCTGATATTTTACACATGGGCCTCATTAAAATCCTTTTCCCACAGTGGAACCCTGTATTGACAAAGCAATATAAGCAGACAACTTGAATAAAAAGGGTGACATTTCATCCTTAGCTCATTAATGTGTAGGTACAAGACAACTGTTTGCATGACAACGCCATATTCTAAAGGCTATCTTTGCCCTCATCAATGGCTTCACAAAATGAATTGCTCACGTGTTTTTAACAGGTTACACTGAATCTGGATGATGGCCAAGCCCTTTGAAGAAGATTCCTCTGTGTACTGTATTTATGATGAAGAAGGATTTGATTGATGTGATGAAACAGTACATCAGTCATTCAAGACATTCTTGTGAGCGTCAAGACCTGATTGCATCATATCAAGTCATTCCCTTAAATTGACCAGTAGGGGCTCAGGAAGTTGGCTTCCTCACCACATTGCTGTCATGTTAGTACTCAGGCCGCCTCTGACATACCTATGGCCTGCGCACGTATCCCATGCAGTCGTACTATTGAATCGCAGGTCTACAAGAACACTTCACTTTATGTCGTGTCAGCTCAGCCATATTTCAGGACCCGGAATGAAGAAAAATGCACAACAGCTAAAGATGATGTTAGTTTAGCTCATGTAGTCCACTCAGTGTAAATAACGTAATAGACCATCTCGTTTCCACACACTTCTTCCAGCCTTTTATCAAGTCCATGCCCTTTGTAATACACTCAATGGAAACTAGCGGAACCCTTAAAGAAATTCAAAAAATTCAAAGCAATATCTGCTTATGTCACCTAAACTTCTGATACAGGGAAATTCTACTCAATTTTTCCTAACATGGAAATACTGGGGAGGCTTTGTAGCCCGGAGCACTAACCACTTCAAATTACTAAACCATTAACTATCGTTACATCTTACTATAAAACCTTTATGTAGCCCTGCCTTGGGGCAGGAGACTTTCTACAGCTGGGGAATACATGAGCTTTCCATGGTGGGTCAGCTCAGCCTTTCCAAAATGCTTCAGTAAGAAGGTCAAGTCAGTCAGTCTAGGTTAGCAATATCCTTTACAAGGTTTTACAACCAACAATAGATGTTTTTACTATGCGGTAAGATGAGGAAATGTGCTTTGCCTGGTTGGTGCAATGCGAATCTCTCAGGCTGCCTTCTGTCTTTCACTAAACCTAAAGCAATCTTCCAAAGATAAAAGGCTAATCACAGGGAATTCTTTCATTTTGTATGAACTATAATTTATGTTCTCCGTTGCCGTGCATGGTTTAAAATTATGTTTAATCTTCACAGGGCCTTGTATTCATTATTTATGCTGTCCACAGGCTTTCTGTGAGGAAGTACAGGGTTGGCCCAAAGATTTTCCTTGGTTTTTTAGTCATTTAAATTCCAGCCCTTACTCAGTTTTTTGGAATTTTGTGTGTGACTCTCATCTCCTGTATATTATAATGTTTGGATTTATGTCAATCCATAATTTAAAATGTGTACTCATGCAAAGAAGTGCTCCATCCAAACATGTTTATTTTAATGTAGCTGTTTGGAATATCAAAAAGCATCCAGCTACTGATCAGCTCAAAGCAGCCCCCACCCAGAAGCCATTTACGGAATCCATTGGAGGACACTTTGTAGGGTTAGATGTGTCCCTTGAGGTTCAGTGAGCCCTTCAAGGTGCCTCAAAATGAGTGCCGCAAAGCTGGATATCTCAGAGTACAATAGCTGTGACAGAAATGAGTATCTCACATTCTGTTATAGTATGGATGCCAAATAAGGCCAAGTAAAAGGATTGAAAATAGCCAAACATCAGGACGGCAGTATTGCTCAACATAATCCATTTGGTTGAATATACAAGCAGGGAACAATATGTCTGGATCGGTAGTGAAAGGGTTGTAATTCTATTCCTGAAGAAAAGGAAAAGGCCCCTGTTTGTCAGTATGTCATTGATCACGATGGACTTCATGTTTTGCCGAGCAAACGAGCAGCAGGCTGTGGTGTTTGGCTGAGACGTCTGTTCAGAGCTGTATAGTAAACCCAGCTGTGATGACGGTGGAATAAATGACAAGAATACAGCCAAATATTAAGCTCCACCAGCTGGCTCAGGGGTGACTGAGCAACGACAGGTTAAGACTTAATCAGCCTTCTTTGCCATGGGCAAAATGAATGGAATGAGTGGAATTACATAATTACACTGCTCATATTTTCCCAAGCATTCACACTATGATTCATGCTACTAAAACTTGAGGTACGCAATTCATGCCAGGCATAAGATACGGTGACACAATTGCGATCGCATCCGCGTAAACAAGGTGACACAAGCGTCAACTTAAATTTCACAATTTGTCACGAAAGCTCTCCTCACTTTTCTGACTCTACATTGATCAACCCAGAGCACAAAATGTAGCTTGTTGGGTTTAATTTGAACATCTTTGGTTGCTTTCATGCATCGTGATTATTGTAGGGGAAGAGAGCAGATTGGCTTTTTTAAGGTAATTGGCTGAACCGGCAGCCTGGATTCTGATAATGAATGACCACAAAAGGCCTCATAGTGATGGCAAGAGCCGCTGAAGAGCCGAGCATGCAAAGAGCAGCCTTCTTGCCAAAACCGTGCATATTCATTGTCCCGCTATCAGCCACTCCCTGGAAGTATAAACACTGTGAATGCCATGTCCTCAAACAGACTGTAAAGCTTTTCAGCAGACAGGATATTGTACAGAATAAAGAGGTGCTTGGCCTGCCAGACAGAAACAGATGTTAAATGAGCAAAAGAGACGCTCTCCAAGCTCGTGACCCATAAACTCTAGTGTGGAATAAGCTGGCTACTCGCAGCTCTGCGGTGCCGCGCTAATCTATCTGCGACAACAGAAAATCCGATGAAAGCCTCCCGGTGCCGCCAGCTTTCAGGCCGTATTTTGCCTTTTCTTTCTGCCTTATGTAACGTCGGCCCAAAATACACGCGTGCGCATGTGACTAAAACCAGAAGGCATGCTGCTGAGCGAGAAGACCACCTCTGTGCGTGGATTACGGTCAGTCAATCAAAAGAACGCAGTGCAGCCCAGCAGAAAATGCTACCACTGTCCATTTTGGTAATACGGGAGGCATTAGTGGCATGACCAGTTTACCGGGTGTGTTTGTAAAAACTACACGTCACACAACAGACAACATATCACATGTAACAGGAAATAAAATGTTGCTAATGAAATGTAACATTATCCACTTTGTTACTAGTGTGCCTTAGGTTATGGTATTCCGCATGGCAGCCAACGAACAGTGTCAAACAAATCCTCAGTTCAGATGTGAGATAGACTTTAATGAATTTTGGATGGGGTGAATTTCCATTTGCAAATAATCATTTCTGCCCCCTTTAGATTTGTACACACTGAGAACAAAATTAAGCTCTATCTCAATCTTCCTCTGCCTCGACCATTCCTTTCCTCCCACTCTCTTTTCTCTCTAATACCTGCACACACACACACACACACACACACACACACACACTCAAGTTGGTCTTCCTATCTAAATGGGGACTGTCCATTCATTTCTATGGGAAAAACCATAATCCCAATCCAGACACCCTTAACCTCTACCCATCCCTAACCTTAACCATCAGTAACCAACCCAAATACAACACTTTTGGCATTTTTACTTTTTTGATTGCATTTACAGATTTTTATAAAACTGAGGTTATTCAATTGGGTACTACACTTTGGGGACAATTTGGTCCTCAAATGTGATCTATGCAAACCCATACACACACACACACACACACACACACACACACACAGGTTTGTAATTATCTTTGTGGGGACTCTTCCTTCATTTCTATAGGGAAATCTCTGATCCCAACCTGACAACGTTAATCCCTAGACGGCCCTAACCTTAACCATAAGCAACCAAACAAAATACAAGACTTGTGGCCTTGAATTTTTTGATTGCATGCACAGATCTTTGTGGGGACCTGAAAAATAGTCCCCACAACGTCAAAATAACAGGTCTTTATTACATTGTGCAGAACATTTGCCCATTGGGATTTACAGTATTTGATTTATTTATTGATTTTGAAAGAGGCCCCTTTGTAGGTATCCCACCTAGCTTAAACAGCTAGAAAGGGATGCATGATCTTTCTCCTCCTTAACTATTTACCTCCATTAACTTTGCTCTCTAAAGCTTTTCTGGAAGTGAAGCTTACGACATCATGGTACCCAGCCCATTAAGCATGCAGTGGGCATTCATAAAACGCAGTAATGTGTTTAATTACACAATTTCACAGTTTTCTTGCTGGTATCTTGGATGAATCAATTAGCATCACCCCAGCGGTGGATTTCCTCTATTTATTCAATTAAACCAGTTTGCCCCGATCTAAAAACTGATTTAAGAGGATTAGGGGTTCACAGCTCTGCAGGATGTTAGGGTCATTACAGTGAAAGTGAAAGTTTCTGGCCGTCCATCGATCCCATGCAGTTTGTACACGGTCATTTTGCATTTCAGGCCAAGCACAGAGACGAACCTCGTCGCGCTGCCTCTCCGTTGAAACACCATTAAGAGAAAAGCAACAGACTGCATTCGCTGCCATTACGTTCGAACCTGACGCGAGACAGAGCCGCGCGGCGTTCCGTTTGGGTCGCATGTGGTTACCATGGAAACAAGGCTGACTGGTAAGCTCATGATGTATTAGAAAAACACACACGCACTCACACGCCGACGTGCTCAACCACTTACAGGGGATGTTAGAAGATTCTCTTTTACAGTCAGACTGTGCTGGATACGCAGGGTGTAAACAGATTGGCTTAACCATAAACGCTCAGAAGAATCCTGTAACCAGACGCCCAGTACCTGGGAGTGAATGCTCCCAGCCATGGCCCGGACGCTGACCTTACTTACCTTTTCGCTGACAGACTGTAATTCACAGTGTGGCGATGGCATCCGTGCCTCTTTTGATATTCGATATTCATGGCCGACTTTGACTTTACTGCGACACATCATTCTGGTGACCTTAACGCATTTAAAAGGTGGTGGTTATGGGCTGGATCTAAAATGTCAGCACAGATTGCAGACTGGAGTTTAACTGCAGGTTAATGGAGATTAAATGCATGTGGGCCTCCATGCTGAGATGACCCCTGTAATATTGCACCCATTTGCAACCTAAGAATTGTTTGACAACAATACAGTACACATGATATTTCAAAGTTTGAGATATCATGGTTTGTAGAAGGGCCTTAAAATGCCTCACCATTTGTTACTGAGAAGTAAAACAGCTCCCCTTTAACATTCAAGCATGCAATTCTTATACTAGAGACCGGATATGGTTTTGCTGCTGTTGTTGACGTTAGGCAAGTGGGCGGAGCATTTGAGGTAGGGGAGTGGCTACTTAAACAACCAGGGCTCTTATCAAAACAACAGGTGCTCAGAGGTGGTCTTGTGGAGACGTTCGCGGTTCCAGCTGACTGGCTGCCAGAATGCCTCTGCTCCCCCTGCTCTCCTCTCATCGCCACCCGAGCGGATCTCTTCAACCAGAAACAGCTGAGGCAGGGAGTACGCCAGTCTGGCAAGCAGCACCTAAACAAGCCAGCCGTAATCTCCAAGATCCTCACCAAACACAAGCACAGTCACAGCACGACCACCAATTGGGAAACTCCGCCTATACCATCCACTGCCCCCCCCCCCCACTACCCAAAAGCACTCTGGAGGTGCCAGTCAAGCTGAGGAGAAGTCCAAGCCCTGCCCTCCCCAACCAAGGGTCACTGGCACAGACTGGCTGATGGAGGGGATGCACAAAGCAAGACTGTATTCCTCTGGAGGATTATTGGATTTAACACCACAACATGAACCACAGGTTTAATGGTCAGGGGAATTAGGAGACCAGATTAAAAAGGATCACAAAGTGCTGCAAGGAGGCTTTTTTTAATTAAACCATGACAGCTGGAAAAAAAAAAAACAAAAAAAAACATGCCAACCTGAACAGATTTTATTCATGGGAAATAACTGGAACACACAGTGACACTGCCTTTGCTGAGAAGGATTGGCCTCACAAGACTAAGGATCGCCTGTTGAGTTCACCTTAGGGGTTTGACGGACCTCAATGGCCTCCGCGCAGCCATGCAGATTTGGGCAAGGAGCAGCCAGGGCCCCCTCACCATGCCTCATTCCTCGGTGGGCCAGTTGTTGCGGGAGCTAAGCTGACTTTTTTGCATCAATGCTATAAGAAAGGTTTCATTGTTAAGTAGGATGGCATCCTATCCAGGGTGGACCCCAGCTTTGTGCCCGGTGCTTCCTGGCACCGACTCGAGGTGCCCCATGATCCTGACCGGGACAGGACGTTGGACGATGGATGGAAAATATGATCGCTATCTCTACATTACACCTTTCACGTAAGGAGGAGATCACTGGGAATACTTTTTTATTAATGCACCTTATTCTTGTCTGCGGCGAGTCTCCTTCACTTAGCAGAGGCTTCTGGCATGTTAAATATCCTCAAGGCCACATTTGGAGAGAGTGTCTTCCCTTTTCTCAGGCCTCCCATTCTGAATAGTGAGCTGAAAATGTTGGTTATTTAGTACTGCATATGCAGACTAAGATTAATGAATGTATCAAAACACAGCTACAGCACAATGATGGCAGTTGTGAGGGACATTCCTGATTTTTAGCCGTTACGCTTTTGTTGTCAAGAGACAGGAATCACAGTTTTTTTTTACATTAAGTTCCATTGTTACATTGTTCTGTTTGGGACCTCATAAAAATTTCACGAGTGATGCCAAAAAATCTTACTCCTGTGCGGCTTGCGCGTCATGTCACACGAGGCTTTTGTTTTGTTTTTTTCTTTTCTTTTAAGTGAATAAACAAAAATGGAAAACTGGAGAGCTCATCTTTTTCAGCTCATCTGCTGTTGGGGCACACTGTCATGTAGACCTCGCTCCAGCGGAGGTCATGATATCCTTCTACAAATTGACACAAACAGCTTTATTTTTAGGAGAACTGCATGAAAATGGCTAAAGAAGCGCTATCATGGAAAGGACCTTAAATGGAAACTAATGACTTTCTGTTGTCACTTGAATATGTCTCCCTACAGAGGGGGGCTTCACAGCAACTGCAGAAAAAGCAACAACAACAACAAAAATCATTTATACTTCCTGAAATTGAAAAGGAAACCATTTAAAATAAGAGGCATGAATCATCCCTAGTATATCTTTATTTTGCGGTTTTTGGGCTATTTCTACACAGGAGGAGTACAAACAGAGAAGTTTATTTGCATTCAGGTCTGGATACATATACTGATCCACTTTTCAGCTTTACTGTGAGACGTAGAATCAGCTATAGTATCCTAGGGATAGATTTCATCGTGGCAGATGTCAACTGGGGCTTTCATGCTGTCAGTTTAGGTCTTCTGGGGCAGGTGAAACATTTTAGCCTTAGAATTTTTTAATGCAATGAATTACAAGAGGTACAAGATTGGGCATACCCTCATTACTATCTCTGATGCCAGGCATGGATTCATACAGCCATGAGAGCCCCATTGCGAGGATGATCCTGGGATGATATCTGAACTGTGGGGCCAAAGGCTCGACTCCGCAAAGACGTAGGCTCAAATTCGGCTCAACCCTAGCATACAACGCTTGTCTATTAACTCGCTTTCTGCAGGTAATAGGTAGCCAAGCCTCTCCAGCCAGCTTTTTGTGTGCCTGGACAGCACTGTGCGCCTGTCTGCTGCATGTCATCGTTTGGGCTTCACAGAACCAAGTCCTCAAGCCCTCCTGCATCTATCTTTTCCAAATATCCACTGCTGCTATCGAAGCAACAGCCTTGAGAAAACAGTACTCTCCATGTCTGTAGGTATCTTTACGGGAATGGATACTACCACTGGTACAAGACTAAAATGCAAAATAAAAGTAGATCAAAATGACATGATTCTGGACTGTAGCGGAGCAAAAGGACGTCTCCCTCATATCGAAAATGCAGAGGCAGCATCGGGTTTGGAGAGCGACAGTGGGTGGAAGAGAGAGGAATACCAGAGCCAGAACTCCATCCATGATCCCAGCGGCTGCGAATTCTAGACCCAAATCCTACATTTGCTCCCACAAGAGTCAGCAAGTCTATTTACAGGGGTCTGAGGTCAATGGTCCTTCACATGTGTTTGCCGTTAATAAGTGAATAGCGGGCTGGCAGTAAGCAGGAGACAAGCGCAGGAAATGCAGGCTGCATTAATGCTTCACTGCTGCCCGCAGGTACGGCACTACAAGTGGTGCTAGCTCACATCTGCAGTGGCTCATAAACGCCAAGCCCACTTTGGGTTAAAAAAAAACCTAACTGGAAAAGGACAGCGTTTGATCTGCCAGCTTTGAAGAGGGACCATGGACCTTGCAAAAGCTGCAGTTAATGCTGAGCAAAGCGATGTACTGATCTCATTAAATACTCAGCAAAAGGCACAGTGTGTGGGGGGGCAGGGGGTCAGGGGTTGTGGGGGGGGGGTGTCAATC
>JAODKF010000045.1:3240107-3262442 GCA_026779585.1 Mormyrus proboscirostris | reverse complement strand
CCCACCCAGAAGAGAAAAAAAAACCAGCAGACGGAGATATTCCCCAGTGCCCCAGAGCTGGAGGGGCGGAGTGCAGGAGGAAGAGACAAAGCACCCAGAACAAAACGGAGGGTCCGATCTGTAAAGTGGACCGGAGGCCAGCAATTACGGCAGAAAAAGGAAGCGGCTCCTCTCAATCGCACAAGGACAAAAAAATAAATAAAAAACAGGGGACTCATATAGAGGAATATCCGATTTCCCCATTGTTCGTGCTGCTTGCTATTCACTTCTCTATGGTTCACAGGGAAAACAACGCACTTGGGTAGCGCAGGTTTGCTGGGCGCACGTGTGTGCCCGCTGGAAAGACACAGACAATGGTCGCCGCTGGGTTCCCATGCCAGCTAGAGGTGGGGAGGGGCATGAGATCTGAAGAGGCTCCCGTGCCATTCATCCCGAGTGCTGGGCTCCCTGCCGCTTCTCTTAAAGCCTTTCAAATCCTTCCTTAGCTACTATGTTTCTCTCTGATCCCGCATGCAGCGGGGCAACTGTAATCCAAGCAACGCATTCCGGCGCTGGATAAAGCAAAAAAAAAAGTGAACATATCCCCACGACCTTTGACCCTACCTCATGAATATAAAAGGGAAGCAATGGAGAGAAAGTGGATCGGCAGAATTATACTTATGTGTGGGTCACAGCGAGAGGGGTATTGAAAATATATAGTAATCCCTTTTCTCCTCGGCGCAGGACTGTTTTAACAGCACACCGCTGTCACAGACTGGTTGGTTCAGTTACAAACGGACTGGTTGAAAAGCCAAAGGGCGAACTCACAAGCTACGCCAAAATCTCTGACACATGGGGATATGAAACTCGGGTATCAAATGGCTGCCTCGCTGCTCAGACCTTGCTATGTCGCTTATATCTGACATCCACATTCCAGCTGGCCGAGCTCCTTTTCAACTGGTTATACTCCCACAGTCATGCCATTCCTGGCTGACTCAGTTTATCCATATAGGTAATTTGGCACAGAGCTATGGCATAATGGAAGGACGGTTACTTGGTGGTCAGTCGCCTTCACAATATTCCTGGTGGTTCGTTTGAGAACAGAGGGAGGCTTGTTGAAAAAAAAACCTTGAGGAAATAGCAGTTAAGGGCGGTGTGTGGCTCTGTGGGCGAGGATGCTGTACCCTTGATCAGGCCAGTTCAAATCCTGTGGTCGGCAGAGTGATGTCACCGTTGGGCCCTTGAGCAGGGCCCTTAAGCCCAATTGCTCCAGGGACTGGGTGACCCTCCTTCCTCAATTGTACGTCGCTTTGGATAAAAGCATCTGCCACAAAGGCAAATGCAATATACCACTTAATTTCACTGGAATTAAAGATGACTTAATGACAAGTCAAATAGTCTCAAGTATCTCTTATCGTGACAGTGTGGGTAGTTAGGTTGCACATTGTTCACAATAACATTTAGGCCTCCACAATCTCCATCATCTAATGGATCCAAATCCTGAGGCAAGTTCTGAACATGGGCGGGTTAGTAACAGCAGTAATTACACGAAGCCCGGAAGGTCTCTCGATCATGAAAACTTAACAGAAACTAAAATCCAAACGTCTTTTCACAACAGTAAAAACAAGACAGCAACTGGCAGAACTATTCTGGAAAAGCAGAATATCTATAAATATTCATAAAATGATTTGCTTTGTAAATTAAGGGCTAACAACCCGACTTTTTAAATAAATCACAAGTCATGCTGAATAATCTCTGAGAGTAATCACTTTAAATTAGACTGAATCAACTTCACAGTCAGGCACATGGTAATTTTCATCAAGGTCTACAATGGTGCATTGCTGGGCCTTGTTTTGGTGCTGCTGTTGTCATAAAAGTGCTTTTTGGGTCAAGCAGTCTTATAATGACCATCCATTCAAACAGCTTTGAATATTGCCATTGATAGTCTCCTGGGGCCATTTGCTCAACATAATCCCCATGTTGTTTTTTAGCCCACAGTCAGCAAACTATAGCACATATCTCCCAGGCTTAACGTCTACCAACAACATTTGATTTCATGCAAATAGGGAATAGATAGATTGCCTCTGCTAAAAGGAAGTTTTAGACTAGAACATTGGTGGTAGCCTTTTCCACCACAAAGACAGTCACACGCATAAATTTAACCAGTAAACCTGAAAACACTTGCCACATGTACTGTAACAGATTTTCAAACTGTTCCTGATTTTGGACTTTCCTGTACTTGGGCCTCTTGCCTCAGCAAAGGAACAAAACTAATGGAATTTCTCTCAAGCCACCACTTTCCATACTGTCTTGACGATAATTCTACTGAGCTCAAGCAGTGCGTCTGCTGTGACCATGCGGACCAGTCACACAAAGCCCAGCATCCATCATTTCCCAGCTTTTAGGTTCAGCATGAACAGGTGTTAGCTCTGCATGTGACTCGATTAGTCAACATTGTGTTTTACTTTTACAGAAGTGTGTGTTTTAAATATGAACAGCGGCTCTTATTTGGCCATTTGAAATCCTGCTCCTTGAATTACTGTTACAATACTTCACTTTTTTTCTTATCTGGAATAATATCAAGAATGCAAAAAGCATCTACCTGGCCAAATGTCATCCTGTAGTTTTCTGCTTATTCGTTTACTTTGTCTGGGCCGTGGCAGATTTGCAATGCAAACACATACAGGCTCATACAGCCTATTTCTCCAGCAAAAGTCACATGATCAAATCACACTCAGGGCCTCATGTCAAACAAAAGACCCAAGAGGTTGCTTGCCATCTGAGGAGTGGGAGTGTGAGTGCTTCAAGGGGGCCGCCGACTGATACCCCACAGTGTCAGCAATGTTTACATGCACACCTCACCCCGCTGATGATGTCACTGGCTTCTGTGAATCAAATGGAAACAGTGATGTGTTCTGGCCAATTGAAGACCTCCCTGAAAAAAAAGATTGCTTACTATTGGCTGTATTTTGTCAGTGGTCAACTGTTTTTGTTATTATAAGGGCCATGATGGATCAATACTTATACTTACAATACACACCTGCATTACAAAACATGGTATTTAAGGTTTGGTTCTCTATAATATTATTATAAACAGTATTTAAAATATTTCAACATCTATACTTGTTTTTCCAATCATACATTAATATCGATGGTTTAATTTAGAACATAAGAAATTCACAAACGAGAGGAGGCCATTTGACTCATCAAGCGATATGACTATACTTAGAGCATTGTTGTATCATTTTAATTACCATTAATGAATATTCAATTAGAACAGAATCTGACCCTATTTTCTCCTGTATATGTGGCATTGATTACACTGGCATCAAATCAAAATAACAATGATATCCAGAACTGGATATCAGTATACTATATGTGTTTTACATTTATTACATAAATGTTTTGAAAATATGTTTGTATCATTGAGAAGGCAAGAGGTAACATATTCTGAAACTGCGTCTCACGTACACTTCGCAAATGTAAAGTAGATAAAATACGATTTTAAAGGAAGAAAACTACAGAGAACCAAAAACACTATTCAATATAATCTTACCACAAATCTGAATCAAAATGTAACAATGGCTATGATTATGTGCACAGGCCACACAATTGTTGTCACACTTCCCCGTAAGATTCTCATATTCTTTAGTAGAGCACTTTTTGCAGAACTGGATCCTGTGACCAGGGGGGAAGTTGACTATAGAGATGGTCAAGTAAGCAGGTTTCACTGAGCTAAGGGTCTTTAAAATAGCATACATACATCACATGAATGCAGTTACAAAAGGAGCATTTAAAATTGATCAAATATGAACTTGACAAATGAAATTTTCTAAAACTTTTTGTACTTTATTCACATTGCGAAATATACCCATGCACTTAACATCTTGTCGATTGTGCTTGACTGAGTTTGTAGGTAAGGGAGGGAGGTAAACTTGTTGAATCATAACAACTCAAGGTATATTCGATTAACAGATGTGTCCTTTCTCATGTGAATAAAACAAATAGCGGCACGTTAATAAGCGCACATAGCAGTGGCCAATTCGTTGCAATATAAATAACTTTATCAGCCACTTTTCCCTTTCCCTCCGTATACTTTTTTGAAACCACAAAGTTGTAAGTCTTTTCATACTTGTGTTTTACCAGACTGACATCAGAATTGTGTGTAAATAAAGCCAAAAATTCATTGTTATTTCCATAATGTTTGGGATGCTTAAAGTTTTCCAGAACTGCGATTCGGCTATATTAGTAATACAAAAAAACGAAAATATACTTTATAGTTATTAATTCCAGAGAGATTTTCTTTCATCTAGTGCGACCCATCTTTTGTTGGCCATGTTTTACTTATATCGCTTTCTCCATGAACCATGTCCATTTTTCTCAGTGTCACAGAGTTAGTTCCGTGCCCCCCAAACTTGCTTCTCCCGCATCACACGCGCTCGCGAGCATATGCCCAGAAAAATCCGAATTCTCTCTCCCATCTCATCTCACTTCACATTGTCCCTGCGCCTTTGTTGCAGTCGTCTTCCCTCGGCAGTTGTTGCGCTCAGCCGGCGTGGGGAGCGCTGCTTTCTGCATGTCACATCTCCCCTTTCTCTCGCTTCAAATTTGGCTTCGTCTCAGCCAATGAAATCACCATGGAAACGACATGATCCCCCAGCTACACGAGAGAAAACGCAATTTCTCTTCTACGTTGGAAAGAAGGGGCATCCTATATACCCCAGCAAACCATAAAACCAGAATATGTAAATGATTAAAATAGTCGATTGCATAAAACGCCATAAACGTATTCGAAGATATGCGTACATATAGATCATTTGTGCCCTTTCAATGAAACGTTTATTATACGGTTATTCCATTTTATTTGCTTTTTATTAGTACTCGTCGTCCCACCCTCTGCCATTTTCTTTGGGATAGCGGGGTACTTAAATATTATTCGTTCATTTACTACCTACACTTACGAGTTTCATAAAAAAAAAACGGCGCTTCATTTGCAACATAAATTTAAACCTGACTACTAGCAAATTTCTTTCTGCTTCATATAAACATGATCTGCCAACTAATAAAACTACAAACTTGACGCTATTGCAAAACAGTTTTCCTTTTCCTTAAACGTATGGATGTTGTAGCCCACGCATAAATTGTGTTATAGGAATGTTTTAACTTCCACAAGATGGTGGGCTACAGTGTGTGGGTATGGTGCCATTTGCTCAGAAGCCCCATTTTCATTGCCTTATATGACAAAAGCTGAATCACATTGCTTTATTCTAATAAAATAAAACGTCTATTAATGAACTATGCATGCCTATGGAATCACATTTTTGGTAAACTGCAAAATTTTGGTATATTTCAAAATTAACAGTGACTCCAAATCCAATTCAAAAATCAGAGGCTTCATTGCAGCCTTTACTGCAAAACGCACTTGGCTATACGAGTAACATTCGAGGGATTATCGAAAAATGACGCACCGTTTTCTTTAGATGCAAACGAAAAAATAAGACACACGTTGAATCATACGTGGGTTATTCAAAATTACAATTCACGGTTCCATATTACAAGTCATCAAAATAAAAAAAAATCTAATTTCACTTCGTTGTATTAAGACGAACCACACGACCATTAAGCAATTAAAACAACGGAGTCGGTTTTCTCGACGATTAATGAAACGTATTGTAAATCCGAATAACATATTTTAGAATTCATTTCAACAGATGGATTTCTAATAATGACATATTTGAGTGTGCATAATAAATACTTTTTGCATTTAACTAATCATTTAATTGGGAAAATGTTGCCGGGACAAGTCGGTTTTTTCAGATTTGTAACAATCTGCTTTGCTCCATTGTTCGCTAGCAATCGAAACCTCGCCCTCTTTCTGACGGACGTTTTTTGATTGGCTGGCTCAGAGTGGGAATTGCGTCACCGCCCGGAATGCCCATTCATCTGTGCACTTGGGCGTTGGACTCCGCATCTTATTAGCAACAAGGGAAATTTCTCCATTTTCCATCCTGTCTACAGCGACACAGCCACAAATCTGGGATTTTTATTACTTCTCTTAACTTGGCAGGGTTTTTTTTGCAAATTTCCCATTTTGATCACTGCGACTGGACATTGATTACCTATAGAATAAACTTTGAAAAGGGGGCACCTGTACAGACCTTGCTCATAGGAAAGAGGCTTGTGGTCTTTGTTCGTGTTTTTGGATCAGTTGAGTTTCTTTGTTGGACGGAAAGCATGGGAGCGCAATTCTCCAAGACCGCTGCAAAAGGCGAAACCGCAGCTGAAAAGCCGGGGGAAGCGGCTGCTTCACCCTCTAAGACAAATGGGCAGGTAAAAGCTGTTTGATTGTACGAGATTTACGTGAATTTTAATATTTAAATATTTTTGTGGTTTTGTGTGATGGTGCGCTCTCTGCGCGTTATCTTGGGGAGGTTTCTCCAGACGCGCGCCGGTTAAGCGCGGATTGGATTGAACCACGCTTTCTTTACAATTAACTGGGGATTTTTGGTAAATTTCGGAGGTCGATGCCTCGATTTAATTGGAGAATGTTCTCAGTCTTTGTATGAATTTCTGGTCGTTATTTGGAAATTTACACGACAGTTGAGTGGTGTGTTATACCTTTGAGTGTTAAAAAGCATTTTTTGAACTGTGTACGCGTGTTGAGCGTGTGATTTCGCCTGCTGCGTCGTCTGATGGCGCGGTTGGGGTTCCAATGTTGACTCGTGTCACAGAGACTAGAAAACGGGACAAGTTGACCGACTGCTGAATTTAACGTTTCACTTTTGTATTGAGGGGAGAGGAGTGTGAAACCGTGCTTGTTGAGCGTGCAGTGAAGCGACGAGGAACACGGGCAGCGGGTTAGATGGTTCAGCGCGACAGTAACAATGGCTTGCCACGATCTGGTTTACCACGCCTTTTGTTACGGATGCACGGCTAGAGATGCTTACTATAACCAGAGTGTTTGTGGGGGGGGGGGCTCTACTCTTACTGTCGCTTTTCAGCTGTCCATTTAAGGCGACTGCTTAATAAAAGATCATATGGGTAGTTGTTAGCCTCTCTTTAATTTTCAAGAAAAGTCTTTTTTAAGTGAAGGCTGCGTGATCTGGGGTATTAATTAGCATCTGCCGTTTTAATGAGCATCTGCTCTGTTTTGGCGCTGCACTATTGGTGGATCTAGGTCGCCCCCTAGAGGAGGCACGGTCATCCATCTGTGGCTTTGCAGATGGAGATTCCAGATTGGATAATCCTCTTTAAGAAGGAGGATAAACGACCGTCAATTGTTGCATTAATTATGAATCGGACTATCCCCAATTTAAACATTAACTTTCTTCTGTGCAAGGAGCTGAAGGGGTTTGGGATGAGGACTGAATTGAACCACCAGTTTGTGGTGTCTACTGCCCCTACTGCTACTTGGTGGTACTGCATAGTCTGGAATTTAAAGATGAGGTTTGCAGACACATTAAACGCTTCTTTTTTTCTACAGGAGAATGGGCACGTGAAAGTGAATGGAGATTCTTCTGCTGCGGCAGAGGCAGGCAAGGAAGAGGTGCAGGCCAACGGTAGCGCTACGGCTGAGGAGAGCCCAAAGGAGGAGGCAGAGCCAGCAACAGTTGAGGCAGCCAAAGAGGAAGGGGACAAGGAGAACACCGAGGCTGTTGCCCCAGCCACTGAGGCCGATGGGGCTGCCAAGACGGAGGAAGGTGCCACGCCTTCCACCAGCGGTGAAACCCCTAAGAAGAAGAAGAAGAGATTCTCTTTCAAAAAGTCCTTCAAGCTGAGTGGATTCTCCTTCAAGAAGACCAAGAAGGAGACCACTGAAGGGGCAGAGGGTGAGGCCGAGGCTGCCACAACCTCCACGGAGGAGGCGAAGAAGGAGGAGCCGGAGGCCAGTGCCACCGAGGAGGCCAAACCGGCAGCAGAGGAGGCTGCAGCATCTGCCACTGGCGAGGAGGCTAAGGAGGCCACGACCACACCGGAGGCTAAACCCGAGGAGGTGACGACCCCTGCGGAGGAGCCGAAGACGGAGACCGCTACCGAGGAACCGAAGGAGAAGCCCGCGGAGGAGAAAGCCACCGAGGAGACCAAGCCAGCTGAGCCGGAGGCACCCAAGGCAGAGGAGCCGGCACCGGCCACCCAGGAGGCCGTGCCCAGTCCAGAAGCTCCAGCTGCTGAGTAAGGGTGCCAAACATGAAATTGAGGAAATGAGGAAAAAAATTAAAAGGTGGAAAGAGATAATCAAAGACACTTTCCCTGTTTGTATGTCGGAGTGGTGCCAGGTCCTGGCTTTGGAGAACTTGTCTACATCCAGGGATATTTTAAAGCTTTTCTTTTGTTTCCCCTACAACCCCCCCACCCCCCCCCCCAAACACACACACACACACCACAAAACCCATCTCGCTCCATGCTTACTACCATTCCATGGGGCAGAGAGGTGGGTGGCTTAAGTAACACGGGGAAAATCGCATCCACGCTCTGCCACATACTTTTTTTTTCCATCAGTATTAAACGTTTCCCCCTCCATCTTTTCTGCAAAATGTAAACTTTTCGATGTATGGACATGCCCATGGTATGAAGGAGGTGGGTGGTCAGTCAATATGTAAATGAGGGGGTGGGTTTGAATGAGGCACCTTTTGTGCCTGTGGGACATGCTACAGGTTGGTGTAAAGGATAGTCTTCATGATCTTACAGGAGCCTATGTACCATGCCGTGTACAACACTAAGTCTTTTTTTTTTTTTTATTGGAGAAGACAAGATACAATTCCCAGAACTAGATTTAGAAATCATTTTAACGACCATAGCCTTTTCACTTCTCATTAGCTGTACCAGTCAGTGAATCAGTAGAAATACGCGTTGTATAGGCTTTATTGTTTATTGCTGGTTTTATGACCTTAATAAAGTGTAAGTATGTATAGGCGGGGTGTTTTTAACTGTGATTATTGTACAAATGAAATCTTGATCTCAAGAAGCACATGAAGTTCGCAGCTCTTTTTTCCACCCTGCTCATTTTTGTAAGATAACAAAAGACAAAGTCATCCTGGAAGAACCTTTTAAGCAATTTTGAACTCAACCAAGCTGTGATAAGTGGAATGGTTACTGTTTATATACTGTGGTATGTTTTGATTACAACAACTTTTTTTTTTTTCTTTTCTCAGTGGTCTTTGACAAATTTAAGGAATCTCTATCAGATGCAATGTTTGCGTAGCATCTTGTCTCTTTCTTTTGTAAATACTGGACAAGCTTCGACCAATTTGACTTAGAGATGGAATGTAACTTTGCTTACAAAAATTGCTATTAAACTCCTCTGCTTAAGGTGTTCTAATTTTGTGAGCACACTAAAAGCAAAAATAAATGTGAATAAAATTTGAGCTTTGTCCTTTTTATTCTGGGAGTGGTGTGATTGTCACTGGTGGCTTAATTGTAGGCAGAAAGTTTGATACTATTGTTAAGTTTTATTTTTCAAGCCTGGCTCATATGATCGCTAGAGATCCATTTAGGGGGTTGGGGATAGAGGCTTGGGCTTGTTCAGTTCAAAAGCAGCTGTCAGGCCACATATGCAAACTCATGTAATCAACTGCTTTATGTAGTTAGATAATTCACAATTTGATATTGATGTACTGTGAAGCCATTTTGTGCATTAAAGGGAGACGGTTTAAATCTCTACACACTAATGACCTCAGTTCCCACCACTGTGGCTGAAATTGTCACATGCAGAGCTTAAATGGATTCTCATTGGCTTTCCTGCTGGAGGGCACTATAGGGAACATATGTGCAAACTATCAGATGGTCAGTGACTTCCAGTACAATCAAGTGGCTCCTTACCAAACATGATCTGCATTCTGCAGATTTGGGTTATAATTGGCATATGCAAATGGATTTTATCATACCAACACATCTGAGTTTCTTAAATATCCCACATAAGCAAACAAATCATGACAGTTCCGCCTGTTTCAGATTGAGTTCCGTTATCCCGTAAAAGCTTGTATTCTTCTGCATTTTTATGCACACATTCCTTCTTAATCAATTCCAGAAGCCAGAACACGTTATTTCCAGTTGTCCGTGGTAGTCCAGGGTCAGCAATTAATACCGAGCCAAAAGGCAAAAACGGTGAAAATGATGTGACAGGTGTGGGTGTTCCGTGAGTGATGCCGCCCATCACGCGCGTACGAAACGCTGCTCGCGCGATACCCCGATTCGGTGCCAGCCAATCAGGACCGAGCACGCATTCCCACGATCAGAATGGCGCCAGAGGTGCCGCAGGCTTATGTCGCACACTTGCGCCTTGTTTCAGATGTTACGTAAAGTTCCCGTACCGTTATAAAGCAACTAAATGCTAGAAGTAGCTAAATGAACTAAATGATTCGTCAAAGCAAGAATAATGGTAAAGGACATTGAAGCACTTTTCATTTCATACACAGTAATTCCTGAAAACACGTTTTTAACATGTAACACGTGACATGGTGCAGATTATAGGCAATATTTTCTCAAATTCATTCTCATAACGGAAACGAAATTTAAAAGCACACATTCGAAACTATCGATTTGGTGGCCATTCCCTTCATAGCCATTTTCAATTCCCTCACAAGGCACGTAATAATAAAACTGGATATGTAGTCACGTACTCACAGAATCTGCCCATATCTTCACCCTGGAGGGGGTGGGGGGTAAAATGGCCCGCTGAGCTGTTTTTCTCACCACACGGTGACATTACGGTTTCCGTAAATTTAATACAAACAAATGGAGATTTTGTATACAGTGATGCTGCTCATACATCAACACAACTGCTGCTCAGACGTGCGTTACGTGCCCGCCGGGCGCGCGCCAACCATTCGCCGGCATCGCACGCGCAGCCCATCGGTTTTCAATCGCCGTACAAGGTTCCCGAATGAATTGCAGGGTCGCCATCATTTTCGTTGTATACGCGTTAATGTCATAAATAACTGTTCATTTCAGATCAGTAAATTAAATGAATGTCCCTCTATTTTTAAAAAAAAAACACAAGGTACTGTTTCACGTTTTTAAAAATGAGCTCAGCACAACAAACGCCCACGTTTCTCATACAGCCAGATTTCTGCACGTATCTACTTTTTTTAAAGCCAAAAATCTGAGGGTTCTGCGCCACCTTATGGCACAACATGATATTGCACTACAACGTAATGGTCTGTAGAACGGATTAGCTACGTACACAAACAGCCATTTAGCTAAATGATTGACGGCTTCGGGTTAAGTGCCGGGTGCCTGGCAGGCTTCAGGTTACAAATCCATTCTCTTTAGGACAGCAATGTTCCAACAGATCGGCAGCAAGAACAATAACAAAAATAATCATTTGGCCTGCCAGTATTCAGAAAAGATCATTTTAGTTAAAATCCTGGAGGCTATGGACACAAGTCAGGGAACAACCTAGGATGGGGCATCAAATCATCACAGAGATCAGCATCTCTTGAAAAGCAAAATGAAAAGAACGTTTAGCTTCTTGTGTGCCAGTCAAGTTGATAGGTAATATTACCTTACATTTTAGAGATTTCTCTCTTTTGGGGAAGTATCTTTATTGAACACCAAAACAGTCCATGGGGCCACCATGCCATTTTCTCTGTTAATGTAGCCTCATTAAGGGAAATCATTAACAAAAGGCAATTAGAGAGTGCAGGAAGCAAAGGCATGATTCCTTCTCCGGGGATGGGCACGTGAGACACAGGCCTGTAGCGGCAGAAAGCCATGCGTGGTTCTCAAGGGGAGTTTGATTGATACTGTAGAGCTTCTGCCAGAAGGCAGCCATGCTGAGTCTCCCACACAGCTTTGGGGCAGCGACACCAGTCACATGACCAACAGACCAAGGGCTCACAGTGAACCTCCTACAATCACTTCAACACCCCCGACAGAACAGACCGTCAGCCAGCACGTTCCTGCATAATCTACGTGAAGACAGGCGACCAGCTGAAAATATTTGGACTAATGAGTGACTCAATATTTTCTCAAGTGCTTTGCTGGCCAATGGAAAACTCCCGATCCCTTTCATCATATGTCCAAAGGGTCAAAGGGGAGGGTGGTGGAATGGAGAAATAAAATCTGTTGACAATGGAATGGAGCAAGAATAAGACTGACATGTACAGCTGGGAAAACTTAGGGAAATTCTATCAATTGTTCATTTACAATTTAATTCAGTTGTGCAGGCTTCATTCCAAATATCATGCAACTTCACTACCTAACAACTGAAATTCCTACAGGTTTTGATCGCAGGCATCATTAAAAATCTGCAAAAGGCAACAACACCCTGCAGCACCCTCTTGTGGGTGATACAAAAAATACATTTTACATATGAAAAAAAGACATTATGATTTTGGTCACATTAAGAAAATGGAAGAAATAAATATTTCAGTATAAAACATTTAATGTGCATATTCAGAATATCAAAGTCAACATTTCGTTCTAAAAAACATTTTCTAAAAAAAAAAAAAAAACATACAAGTACAAATGGATAGAAAATGTTTTCAAAAATTACAATAAATTGAGTAACATGAAGGAAATACTGATTTCCTTCAGTAAAATCGGCAGTATAAAACACAGTCATGAGTAATTTAGCTGCGATGGATAAATATGTTAGATCGATGACCGCACAGCAAATAAATACATCAGTGGTGTGACGTGGCATCCGACCTCCAGGGGCGCTGTCCTGATGGCGCTGGTCAGGCACTGCTCGTCTGCTCAGCCTTAACACTGATGGAGGGGCACACACCACAGGTCATGCAAGCGCTACATTCACCTTTTAAATACTCAAAAGCCCCTTTCTGACCCTAATTTAATGAATAAGGCTTATTGACTGGCTGAGGTCAGTTTTTATACAGAATTAAAATATACATTGACGCACCAAACGTTGTACTTGGTGGTCATCCATTACGGCCCCGGAGAAGGGTATAGCCCTGACAACTTATGTTAGCCCTGTATACTCCTACAAGCTACCGCTATTACTGAGAACTGAGAAATAGGGCTTCAAAACTTTTGGACTGTCCACCCGTATGTGTAACAGGGAGGTAAATGACAGTGTTTTCCACAAAACCAATTTGATATTTTGTCACGAGGTAAAACCCAATTGTGGTCAAAACTCAAACAATGAAGTGTAGCATCCACAGGGCCAGAGCCATCAGACATTGCTGATGTTCACATTCAGTCCATCCATCATAGTTTATTTACAGCTGTAGTCATGCTGTTTCCATTTAACCTGTTCACTATCCCAGCCAGGCTGTCTGACCACAGTACGAATAAAAATAAACTGAGCTGATATGTTATTTATTTAAAGATCAACAGGTAAAACCTTCCTGTGATAAAGATTACATCCACGCATGGCTGCAGTTTCCTTGAGGGATGTTCTCAATCTGATGTTCATGTCAACGCACCTTGGTATTGCGTACAATCCTCAACCAATCAGAGTATGACAGCTTACCAGACACGTCATCCCAGAGAACAAGCGCACTGCCAATCACCTCCAAATTTCTCTTTCTTTCAATATTTCATACCCAACTCCATCACTTTTGCTCTAGTAACTTGGTATCTCTGTGTACCTCTTGGTTTTAGCTGCCTACAAAGTGAGCTGATGCTGTCAAGAAAGACGGTGATACTTTTCAACACTTCTCCCCAGCGCCTGGGCCTCTAAGATCTGCACCTTCAGTTATGCGTTTAGAGAGCTGGGGACTGACAAGAAAACATGGCTGACCTACTTTAATTCCCGTCAGACTTTGCGAGGTCGCATTTTAGACCTTACCTTTTTGTGTCGGCCTTTTCAGAACTGCTGTCCTTCGATTTCTCCTCTTCTTTTACCTCTGCATTCGGGAAAAACACATTATAACGGGTGGCATGACCTTGGCTCAAACACTTGTCTGTCTTTTCACCTTAGTCTAGAAGGAAGAAGGCCATGCCGTCATCATGCTGAAAGTACATTCAATAATGTGTCCTCTTACTTCTCAATATGACTCATTTTACTAGTATTTCCCAAGTTCACCTTACAGATATTATTTAGTGCAACATTTCCCAGGGGTTCCCGAACATGAGCGCCCTCGATGAACAGCAAAGCTTCCTGCAGTCGACATAATATCAGCCTAAATGTTCACCCTCCATGGTCTGATACTCCATGTCTACTCAGCTCTCCAACACCCGCCTGAAGACCTCCGCTCACCTCAAATGTGTTCCTGTCTACAGCCTAAAGCAGGACAGAACCTGGAGCCTGCTTGCACCACTGTACTGCTATGTGGATTTGGTAGCTCCTCAGATTATTTGTCAAAGTAGCTCACACTGTAAAAAATGTCTGGAAACCATTAGGTTAAATCTTAATATATATATATATAATCATTAATATATACATGTGTCGCACACATGAACACCGACACAGATCAGAAAAGGGCAACCACGTCGATGTCAGAGGAGCAGCCGACGCAACAGATGTCACTCACCGTGTCTCTATCCATGACATCACACTAGCTATTGATTTTTACGCTGGAATAAGCACCATCGATCCAGCTAAGTGGCGAAGTGCTTGCTTACCATTTGAAGCTCGGGACTGTCATGTCCTCGTAAGACAGCCCGTGGCATTTAATGCCAGGCCGCATAAGCAAAGCAGGCCTGATCAATACCCTCACACTTGGCTGCGGTCTGAGTCACACTGATGTATTTCACTGTCTGCTGCTGGGGATGTTAGTTATCGCACTGGTATGTCTCTGGCTGGACAAAATTGTATTAGTTGAGCGTAAGCTGCATTTGGCTTTGTATCAAAACATAGAGCTCCACAGAAAACAGTACAAGGCCTTGGCGAGTGTGGAGTGAATCTTAAACCTAGTTCATACTTCACTTTTTCCACACGTGCCATTGGGCTGGAGACCTTAAGTCCGCACATCAGCTTGTGTGCTGCAGATGTGGATGGGTGACGGTCCATGCGTGCATACGGCAGTGATATTCCACCACCCTCCTAATAGAGCTGGTCACTACTACTACAACTGTTCTTCCTTCACTCTTTCGTTGTTGACTGCTGAGCTGTGAAAGTCCATGCTGCCACCTACTGGAAATAATCATTTACCTTGCATGAAGGTTCCACTAGACAAAAATCTGGTCCACACACGCGTGACCGCAGCCGTCCGCAGCCAACCCCGGACGACGAAATTTATGTTGCATCCCCCTCATACGTTGTCACACACCATGGGCGATATTGGAACCAGAGGAACATGTGAATTCCACACACACAAGGCAGGGATGGGACACAAGGAACCAGAACTGCAGCTTACAGTGCTAACATGCTATCCTCATTATAAGTCTTCACAATCTAAATCAGGTATTATCATTACGGAAATATTGTAATGATTCTTGGTCAAATCGCTGAGTGAATATGCAACAAAAAGAGTTTTTTAAATGAACTATTGTTCCTTGCCTGGATTCTCTGAGCACCCAAGAGTTGATTAGTGCGTTTGGGAGTGAAACCCAGCAGCGACACGCCCCAGAACCTCACCGACTTTCTTCTCCTCCGTGTCCTTCTTGTCCTCCTCAACGCGGGCTCGCTTCATGCCCTTCTTATGATTGGCCACGTTTCTCCTTCCGCCCTCTCCCTCATCCTCGGAGTCTGAGAACTCTTCGTCACAAGCGATCCTCTTGTCAGAGGCGCGGACTGAAAGGGGGGGAGGAGAGAGTCCCTCTTTCAATGGAGTTCCGGCGCTGGCAGTTAGGGGGCTATGTGTTAACGTCAGGATGGCAGGGTGCCCCCCAAGGATGGGACACGCAACAGCAGGTTTCTACGCCAGCCTGAACATTACAATTACAGCACCTGTAGCCAAGCTAATTAATCTATTCATAGAACCTGAACTGGATAACCTCATTTTAATGAATGAATGAATGAATGAAGTAAAGTTCTGTCAACCCTTATGGGCCCTTGCCTCGCATCTTTGTAGTAACAGTATATATGGGTATAGCAAAGAGTGAGCCAGAATGTGGGAAAGGCAATGCGGGGCAGGGTTACTGGTGATGCGCTTTTCGGGGTCTTCTGTGTCCTCATCCACGGTGTCGTCTGGGACGATGTCCTCTGGGATGGCCTGCATCTGCACCCCTGGGGCGTGGGGTAGCATGCGCAGGTTCTCAAAGAGGCGCTGCCTGCAACCGTGGGCGCAGGGGGGGGTGAACACACGCCATCGGAGTATACAAACACGCAGGCAGGCACACACAGACCTGCAAACGGCATTCAGAGGTGCAGACACACACACAGGCGCACACAGAGATAGACACCCTTACATACATCATTCACAGATGCGCGCGCGCACGCACGCACGCACGCACGCACGCACGCACGCACGCACGCACGCACGCACGCACGCACGCACTCACTCAGACATGCACAGTCACCCAGACAGACAGACACACACAGACAGAAACGCTCGCGCAAACACACAGACACACACACAGACAGAAACGCACATTAAGGGTAGTGGACTAACTTGATTTTGTCCATGTACTCCTGTGTGTTCTGGTTGGTCATGTTGGACGGGCTGATGTGCAGCTTGAAATCAGGCCCGAAGTACTCAAAGTAATCGTTGTAGGGAAGTTCTGCAGGGGGATGTGGCCAAAACTGAGTCTCCAAAAATGCAGCCCCGGCTGCCAGTGCGATGACATCATTTTGGAAACGCAGGTACAAACAGACCCAGCCCATGGGCATGAAAGCCTATGCGTGTGCAATGGGTTCAAATCAATCCACGTGGTGTGGAAAACACAGTGAAATCAGCCAGAACGTAATACACCCTAACAGTAATGGCATATTTATCAGTAATAATAATCATCATCTTGTTATCATGATTATTCACAGTTATCGTGATGTATCTAAAGTATTTACTTTCAGAGTCATTTAACGAGACTTGGGGTTTGAAAAAACCGATATGCAGCAATTTGATTCAGAAACCTTTCCGGCATTCAGAACCTGTAACCCGCATTAGCTGGGCGTAGCCTGATGGAAGGAATAACTGGAAAGCAATATGAGGGAAGGTAATTGATATAAAGCATACCCCCCCACCCCCCATGAAGCCATGACACACAGGCCGTGTTTTCTGATTGGCTCCCTTCCAGCGGCAGCCAGGCTGGCCGCTGAGGACATTGAGGACAGAGAGGAACTCCAAGTCCCAACGCAATGTCATGGTCAAACTAGCTACCGCTGATGCTGAAGAAAAAATGTATCTCCCATATTTAGTCTGTCTGTTGTTTTTGCACCTTGACTGAGGGAAACGTCCTATGGATCTTTACTTCCATACCTGTACAAATGGCAAATTTCATTTACTCTCGTGTCAATTCAAATTCAGCCTTCGAGGGGCACACAGGAGAGGTGAGAAGTGAAGGTGAGAATTAAGGCCAGACCATTCACACGCACCACGGGGGGGGCGTGATCACATTCTCACATTACCCAGACAGACAGACTGGAGTAACACGGGCTTTCGCTCAGTAAGAGTGACCCTCATGCCTGCCGAGTGGGCGGCGTGATGCTCTCACCGTCGGGGATGTCTGAGTCCAGCGCCACGGCGGTCTCGTAGGTCCAGCAGCGGGCCACATTGCGGATGGTGTAACCCCCACCCCCCAGCATCAGCAGGGGCAGGTTGAAGGACTTCATGTACTCTACGCACTTGGCATGACCTGGTAGTACACAGCATGGAGGACGGTCACACACAAGGCCCGGCCCGGGGCTGTGCCGCGGCCAAGAATCTCGACTGAGCCCGAGGTGCTTTGTCGCTAAGCACCAATTCAGCTGCCGATACGCTATCAGCAAGTGCCACATTCTGCAGGCCGCGTTTTACAGCCCCAGAGGAAGATTTGACAAAAACGGAAAGGACAGCCCAATGTTTTGGGGAAAACATGCGCGCGAAAGAGTTTTTTCCCGTAAATTAAAACAAAAAAATGCACGGATTGCTGACCCCGAATGGTGAGGTTGAAGCAGCCCAGGCGATCTCCGGAGAGCGAGTCGGCCCCACACTGCAGCACCACGGCACTGGGCTGGTACATCTCCATCACCTTGGCCATCACCTACAGATGGAGGTAGCACCACCTTGAAATGACAGCCCGCTAAGGAACGCCTACGACTCCATGAGGGAGGGTTGGAAAGAGTAATAACTAATAACTTGAAATTCAGAACACAGACAAGATTTTATGAAACGGAAGCTGGATACTTGGATTCAGTACAGTCAGTTCAGCAGACATAAGGCCCGGGAACATCTACATCTTTCCATTTTCTGATTTCCTTTTTCCCAGAGATCATTCACCTTAGTCTCCCGGATATTAAATCTTATGAAGCAGCCACCAGCGTTAGTGACAGACATATTTGTGTGTCCAACTTACCGGCTTGAATATCTGCTCATAGGACTCATCGTCAATCCCGTCCCTAAGGGGGAAGTTGACCGCGTAGTACTTGCCTTTGCCTGCGCCAATATCCTGAGAGAGAACAGGGTAATAAGTGGCTTTCCCAGCGGATCTGTCACCAAGCCACCACTGTCACACTGTCACTCCAGCTGAGATTAATCAAATCACACATATCCAAGGTAAAGGACATCACCCATTTACCAGGTCGATCAATCGTATCAACCTTTAAAATTTTTCAAAATAAATCAAATGCATTCTTTATAAGTATTTTGCTTCAGTCAATTCTGGAACTAGCAGCACGCTGACAAGCTAATACTGACAGAACTAATAATGATAGTATTTATATTATAAGATGATGCTGAATTCAGTCCACCATTTATATTCTAGTACAGCATTTCCCAAGCTCACTACAGGGAGGGAGCAAAAACGTGAACTGTCTGGGGTCCCCTAGCACCAGATTGGGAAACACTGTTCTAGTACAAGTAAAAATAGACCCACTTACCCTGAGGTCTCCAGTCCCGGGGAAATACTCTCCGTATTTGTGGAAAGACACAGTCATGACTCTGTCTGTGGTATAGAAGGCCTCTTCGACCCCATCACCATGATGGATGTCAATGTCAATGTACAGCACTCTTTGGTGGTATCTAAGGTAGAAAAAAGAACGCATGAAGCCTCAGTCAAAATGCAGGAAACGTTCTCTCTGTTTATTATAGCTAGACAAAGGCAATCCACGGGTATCCACAGAACAGCAAAACACAGCATGACATCAGAGGCAGAAGCCAACTCACTTGAGCAGCTCGAGGATGGCAAGGACGATGTCGTTGACGTAACAGAAGCCGGAAGCCTCTGACTTCTTGGCGTGGTGAAGACCTCCGGCCCAGTTGACGGCAATGTCAGTCTGCTGCCTGTTCAGCTTCACCGATCCAGCTGCCATGCCAACAGGGAAAAAGGTCTGTTTATTCATGTCAGTGGAATTACAGGCACTGCTTGTCAAGCAAGGGATTTGTGCGTAACAAAGTACAAATATTTAGTACTAGACTTGGGAGGTACTATGGTAACCCGGTATACTGTGGTATTCTGAAATTTTGCTGACAAAGTGGGGGTCCCCCAAGATAATATTTGCCTTTTGGTGTGCCCCCCCCCCATTGGCAAATTTTATTACCACCATTTCAAGTGTTGCTTTTGAAAATACCATCAAAATACCACATAGCGTGGTATAATGTCTGGATATTTTTTAGACGGGCAGATAAGCCAATTTAGTACCCCAGAGGCATTCAAAACATGAAAAACTATAATTAAATTGTACAGTTATGAATACACAGCACATTTCCAGCCACACCGATTATGCCCACTATATTATACCAGGTCTGGTGTTTACATTATGTCCGTATTATTAACATAGACCATCTGCAACTGGACAGATCACCATCACTTAATTACCAACATGCCCATTGGTTATCTGGGTCACATGCTGGTGTGGGCAAATGTCACTATTTCCACCAGCTGGGCAGCATTCATGGGTATTTAGGCAGAATCTCCACACTCACCGGCTGACCCTCCTGCCGACAGCTGGCAAAACTCAAACAAGCCGTCGAACACAGGGCAGTCCTCTCCAACGTTGACTGAAAAACACATCAGATTTTCATACGTGGGACCTTGTACGTGTCACTGCCCATCAAAGTAACATTCAAATGCATCTGATAGGTCACAATCTAACAAGTAAGAGCTTGAAAATAAGTACCTAACCAATTGATTTAGAAGCATGCAATCCACCACAATAGCAGCTGATTAATAAACACAAAAAATAATAAATTTTCACATAAATTTGACTGCATTTCTTTCAGGGAAAGACAGGTCTGTCATGTCTAGGGATGAAATTGATACTGGTTTCACGGTAAACCATAGTAAACTTTCCGACGTTTAGTATTACCGTTTAAATTTTTTATTACCGTTAACACTGCAGTCTATTATCCTGCTTTGGAGTAGCACAGCAACTTCGTCAAAGGTGTAATGCAGCTGGCAATTTTTGCCTATGTGCTATTAAGAATGAATTCTGTGTATGATTATATTTGCATATTCTGGAAGCGGAACACTCTTTAAACAGGATACTTCCTTTATCTGTATGGATACTATGACATAGTATTAGGGCCAAAATGAGGAGTCAATGATAGCGGAATAGAAGGTGTTCGTTTTTTTATGATGCTAATGAAGTTTTTTTGTTCTTTTAAAAAAGCCTTTGGTTTTATTTTATTGGCCACATTATTTTAATGCTTGAGTGTGTAGTACTGCTAATTTTATTTGTGGTATTCAATGTAAAACTTGGTGAAATTATTTCAGTTTGTGTAGCAGCACTTTTTGAACATTTTAAGCCCATTTTAACATCACTGAAATAATACTGATAAACGGTGATAATTTTGCTCATGATATTCATGATAATAAAGTTTCATACCGTTTAATCTCTAGTCCAGTCTTATCATCTACCTCGTACACATAAAAATACACCCCCCCCACCAAAATTACTCACATCTCTGCATCTGCTTGCTGAACTCTGACATGTTGTCTGGCCGTATGGATCGCAGAAACTTGATGTAGTCGTCACTGTGGTACCTGGTCATTTCCTCTGCTGTGGCTTTATGTGGCCTCTGTGGAGTAAAAACACAACTATTAAACCAAAACAGCATTACTGATGTTCACATATGGCAAAGGCGGATTGTTTTAAACCTAATTTCTACCTATTCCTGCCCAGATAAGCATCTGTCTTAATATTATAATGTTGTTTTATGTATCACAACACATCCATGTAAAGTGCTTGGGGACCACTCTGTCATGGCGCTATATAAAAATACAATGAATTGAATTGAACATTTTATTTTGATAGGAGGTTCCCTTATGTAGATTCTACAATCAGAGATCTCTTTAGGACCTACTTGCTGGTATCTTTCTGTTCTCTAATACATTTTCCATCGATGGGTTGCTGCAGACTTTTTATTCACACAGGTTTCACATTAAAGTCTTCCCTTTCAAGTCAATCAGACAGGAAAAATTTTTTACATGAAAATACTGCTGTATTCAGAGTGGAGACTGACAGACATACTCACATATACTTCCATTTTCCTGTACAGCCCATAATTTAAAAGCAGATTATGGGTCATGCGGATTCTGTGAGGTTTCATTGGGTGTCCTTGTCCATAGTAATAGTTTCCAATGTCACCTGAAATTAAAAACATCATTGTTTTGTTCATTCTAACTTTCCTCTGTGCACATTTCACATACCTGGAGTTAATGTTTTGGTTGGTTGCAGATTAAAGGCTATGTGTGAAAATCCTACTGGGTGTCAGATTATCCATTCTTAACTGTTGACTTACCCTCCGGAAAATGAATAACTTAGCTGACAGAATGACAGAACACTGCCTACATTTTCCTAGAATATCCAGACATTCCATTTTCTGTGACCTTGCTTACCTAACACTATCCCTACATTTTTTTCCATTGTGAAGATGACACATCATCACGTGATCATCAGTCCATCTTCACAAGTACATAAGTACAAGTACATGAGTACCGTATAAGACTTAATATATGCACCCATATAATGTACATAATATGTTTTTGGACTGCAGTGGGAAATTGGCGTACCCAGAGGAAACAAGGGAAAAGCCTGCAAACTCCACACACAGAGTCTGGGATCAAAGGATATAGTGACGCTTAGAACATATATCCTCACGTTTTACTGGTGTACAGCTATTGCATTTGCCGTTTAAAGGGATTTTATAAGAATGACAGAGTGAGACAGAGACAAACTGCGTGCGTGTGTGTGTGTGTGTGTGTGAGAGAGAGAGAGAGAGAGAGAGAGAGAGAGAGAGAAACAAAATGAACCCGATCATGCGCATTGCTGCTGTATTATAACCTCCATCTCTACCGGGCCTGGGCGGCAACAAATAACTTCCTAGGTTGTATTTCGAGACCTTGCGCCAAAGTGGAGCCGTCTCGGTTTCG
>JAODKF010000045.1:3226557-3237838 GCA_026779585.1 Mormyrus proboscirostris | reverse complement strand
AGTCCATGGGCACAAGGCAGGGAACAAACCAGGATTGGGCGCCAACCCATCACAGGGCACAGTCACACGCCATTCACTCACACGCCATTCACTCACACGCCATGCACACACACGCCATTCACACACCATTCACACACACGCCATTCACTCACACGCCATTCACACTCACACGCCAGTCACACTCACACGCCAGTCACTCACACCTCATTCAGTCTCTCCTATGGGTAATTTGGTAACTCCGATTAGCCTCAGCATGTGTTTGCACTGTGGGGGAAACTGGTGGAACCCCCACAATGACACGAGATTAACATGCAGACTCCACACACACAGAGCAGTGCTAGAGCCGTGAATGCAGGTCCCAGAGGTGTGAAGCGAAGGCACGGACCACTGCAGCTCCGTGCCACACACCAATAAAAAACAGTTGATATTTATTAGGTATTTCTTTTCTTCTTTCGCTATTTCTTTTTTTGGGATCTTAGCATTTTTTTCCTTCACTGAAGAGGACAAGAGATTACAGAACATGGGTGGATGTTTCATAAAACTGGATGTCCCTGGTGAGGAGCCTTTCACAAAGGTATTAGCTAGGGCCCCTCCTGGGACTGGATCTAAGGACCTCCTGTTTACTCACCCATATATTAATGCTGCCCTTGATCGGATGTAAAATATAAAAGGGGCATAAAATAATATTATTTTAAAGTTTCTTTATATTTAACATTCCATCCATCCATCCATCCATCCATCCATCCATCCTCCAGCCACTTATCTTGATCAGGGTCAATGGCTGGGGGGGGGGACTGTGCCTTTTACAGTATGTTTGTGAAAGTACACTGCGTGATGTTCTCACAATGAAAAAAATCGGCCAATGATGAACTGATTTCTCAGAACGTTTCCCACTGTTATGCGATGCATGGCAGTATTTACATGATGCGTTGCGATATCGCTGTGCGTGTGAGGGTGCCTAGGTTCGCCTCTCTCGATATAAAGGCGTCCCCGACCACCTTTACATTTCCCGGTCTTTTTATTTATTAGTAACCTTAGCAGACAGGCCCTCGGTTAGCTGTTTTTTTCCACAATTAACACAACTCTATCAGCTGTGCAAGATTTAACACACCAATCAAATAAATACACAGCCACTGGTGTGTGAAACAAGTTAATTACGTTTCCATTTGTGCAGATTAATGGTTGCATACCTTTGTCTGCACTCTAAATTAGGCAACAGGAAAAGACGCCGACACATTTTGTCGTACACATTACCATAAATAACATTTTTTACAAGTGCAATATCTGGTATAAATTGTTATTCATTGCCATTATTGTTTTGCCAGACAAAGCAAAAGTGTCTACCTTTACGTCATCTATTAATGCAACACATTTCAAAATAAATCTGTCTGAAGTAATTTAATAGGGAGTGAAAGGTTTAAATGACACATTTAGGAGCAATAACAGCAACGCTCATTAATCCCATTACGCATTTAGACAGTGTAGCTGGCACGGAACAGCCACATGTACCACAGCGTGATTACCAGATAATGTTCTTTAAGCAAAATGTGCTTAAATAGGAACATTTATAAGCGTTGATGTTTTAAAGACGATGGAAGCGAGGCCTGATTAGATTTGTGGCCCATTTGCAAAATGTACGCCTACCCACTGAGAAGACAGTCTTCATGAGGTGATGATTCAAAGGGGATTTAGAATGGATCACAATGGTACCTAAGTAAGATAAAGGAAAGCAGCAAGGAGACAGAATGAAAGTTAGCGATGGCGAAAGGACAGACTGTAGATGATTAACAGAACATCTGATTTAAAAAAATCATGCATCACTTGATCCAGTGATGACAGTCAACAAAGAAGCATTTCTACTTGACATGTGGGGACACCAAATGCATTTTTGTCGAGTATGTGAACGGCCTTATTTGTTTTTAGAAATCTGATTGGTCACCTGTTCTTTTGGTCCAAGTAGCAGATTAACTGGGTGACAGGTGACCTCTGCTTGGGCATTGTCTAATACAAAGACATGGCTGCTGATTACCACTGTTCACTGCTAAGATTAAGCTGTGTAACTGTCGGCACTGCTCTGTGATTCTGTCTTTGTAAGTCTTCTGTTGTACTGGAAAGAAAGCAGAGTATGGATCTACTTTTCTTTAGCGAACAAACTTCAATAGATCGTAAATATAAGTGATGTAGCACTGCTGCATGTTTCTTGGGGAGCGAAGGGTTAATGCTCATGTCACGTTACCAGGGAAAGTCTCTTCCTATAAGGGGAAGCCAACAGTCCAATTAGTAAAACGAATCGGAGTGCAGCTTTGAGTTGAAAATTCAAGGTCAAAACCCACTTGTGGACAGGAGAAGAGTCAAGTGCGTGATTACCCTGACATGAATCGGAGCCCACTGCTCTGCATACATCAGTCCAGCATTTTCAGTTCTTCAGCAGAATAATAAATGTCTGTCAGCAGCCAGGTGCAGCCTCATTAAAAATCCTTGCAAGCCTACACACTATTTCCCATCCGTGCTTGCTGGAAACCCACCCTGTAACAGAAGAGACAGGCGAGCGCTAAGAAACTGCTATGACCAATTATGCTACATCATATGTGCAATACACCTGTATTCCATCTGGCAGCAATCACACATTCTGACACTAGTATGATGGGTGGATTTCACATAACCAGCGTCTAAATGCTTCCTGTATCAACTGGAACCAGCAGGTGCTGCCTGCCTTATTCCATCCTCCCATCCGTGTGCAAGCAAATTATCACCCATCAAACCAGCACCTGGAACTCATTCATGATGTCGGATAATGTATGAAATTCGGAATACAGGCAGTCTCAAGGTTATGAACGAGTCCCATTCCCTAAGTTTGTCTTTAAGTCAGATGTGTAGGTCAGTAACGATAATATTTATGCAAGAATAATAAAGGTAACTACATACGGTACTGTACCTCAAGCTGACGAACCGCTGAAGCCATGCAGTGCCTTCAGAAGCTCCACAAAGTAGAGCATATGTTCATTATTACGAACCAGGCCAAGCTGCAGTGTATCATCTGCTCTGCAGAGAAGGTGATTGGCTGCAATCCGCCATCCCTACAGGACCTACACGCCTCCAGAACCCTGGAACGGAGCCTATCGGATTATGACCGATCTCTCCTATATATCGTTAAAAAAACTACCCTCCTGCAAGAGACTCAGGTCTATCAAGACCAGAACCACATGCCACAAAAACAGCTTCTTCCGTTCAGCGATTGAGCTCATTAACAAGCCCCCTGACCCCCACCTCTGTCACCTCCCCACTCACTCTGAATGCATCTTTATGCATCCTTTTCTTCTACCGGACATCATACTTTTATATTCAGATATTCAATATACCTCGCTTCCTTTCAATGACCTTATAATTATTGTCAGCATATCACACTGCTTGCGCTGCTCTGCACTCTGTTCCACCATTTTATTTCTAATTATCGATTTTTAAAATTTATGTTCTTTTTTCTCTGAATGCAATAAACATACAATAAAGTGAATTCTGATTTCACCCATATTTTTCATATAATAGACTTTACGGCAGCCCATTCGTAAGCCCGAGTTGTCTGTCAGCCGGGTGTTCGGGGTCTGCCTGTACTCACCTTCTCTTGGATGTGTGAAGTCTTCATACGGATCAGCTTCCAAAGAGCTTCAAGCCAAATGATGCTGAACATCAGTAGCTGTACTGAGTCCTTTAGCACACCAGGTATAGCAGGGAAACCATGGCGGAAGTGAACTCCAAGAAGAAGTTCTATCATGTTGACCGGAGGTGTAAGAGGGGTGAGGAGCACACGCTGCCACACCGCCAGATGACAAATCGCCTCAGGGTTGAGAACCCGAGTGCAGCTGTGCAGTGGGTGATACCTCAGCACCACATGAGTCTGAATGGACCAGTGCAAGTTTTTTTCTAGTGGCTGGAGACCCAATCCTGCCACCAACCCCCAAGTTATTCCCTGTAAGTTGGAGGACCTACTTATAGGGCTGGATGTAGATTGACATCATACCCAGGATGGAGCAAGTTCAGGGTAAGCGCCTTGCTGAAGGGCCCAACAGAGTAGAACCACACCTAGCATTCATGGGATTCAAGCCAACAACCTTCCAATTACCGGCACAGAGCCACCACTCCACCCCATCTTGGCTTGAAGCTACTAAAAAGTCACCCAATTCAAAACCAGCCCTTTGTCAGATCCATCCAACTCTTAGGTTTGTTTAAGGTAGCACTGAACAAAAACATAAAGAATTAGGGATGATTTCAGAGCATATGTTCTGACCTACGGGGGAGCACACTGGCATTGTTCCTTACAGTGTCACAGAACTATGAATGGTTTTGCAGGACCTGAAATGTGGTAAAGCAGCAGGATTTGTGAGCATCAAGCAAAAAAATAATGAAACACCTGGGACAATAATCGCTTTCCTGGCTGAAGAACCTCCATGTACTGGTTTCAAACGCCCACAGCAAACCTGGAGAAGACTCCAAATCCCAGCAAGTTACCACGCAGGTTCCCTCCTGTCAACCCCCTAGCTGCTGAAGACACCCTCAAAAGTGGATCATCCTGGTTTCTTTAGGCGACGCGACACAACAGAACTAATGCCAACTCTCACCGCCTGCTTCCAAGAGGCCTGAAGACAGGCTCCGTGTCCCTCAACCTCACTGCAGCTCACGGCACAGCTCTCTTCCTGTACTGAGGCTATCAGAGATCCTCATTCTCAGGCATCATAAATAATCTAGATGCTATTGTGCAACACATCCAGCATGCACCTCAGACAGGAAGCACGTTCAGGCGAAGCACAGACCAATGGACTTGCCCAAGGATCACTTGCCCCCCCCCCGCATCTTCCTTGTTATGCGGTTTATACCCAGGCCAATGGACCAGTTAAATGTAGCCTTTTTACGCAGTTTTGTATCTTTAAACGGGAGTGTAACATCAACGTCCCTCTTGAGACTTAATGACTTCTCTACAGCAGTAACCTTTACAAAGCAGCACAGAGTAATCTCTAATGAAATGGTAATAAACTGTTAAAAAGAGGTGCAAGATTCCATAACTGTGTCCAGTGCTAAACTCCCTTAAAAATAATCATCCCAGCAGCAATCTAACAAATACATTTGTGTAGTTTATTCTGAACAAGCTCTAGTAACATTTTAACCTTGTAAAACTTTGTTGCAGTTCCAGATTATACAGTATATCACCCAGAACAAAAGTTAACACATTTACACACATACTTGCAGCGTCACACAAGTGCTAGGTCACTTATGTAGACTATGACAAATAATAACCACTGAAGTAATTATTTATCTGTGCATGTATTTTGCCAAACATCTGGTAGGAAAATTATAAGTCTTTAACGGGTAAAACCCAAGCTTCGTACATCCTCCGTATAAAAGGCCCCTGTACAGTTACGACTATGAGACTTAACAGCCAGGTATTTGATCATAGCATAGACAAGTAAGGCCATTTCTTTAAAATGGACAGTATTTTTGTTTATTAATTTGAGTGTGGAGCTCGCTTTAATGTCAAGGAACATGGTTCGTTTGAAGTCATAACACTTTAAATGTTTGTCATATTTTAATTAAAGCAATTTTTTTCCACAAAACAAGTTATGAAACAAAACAACGCCACCTGTTTGTATTATCCTGTACACTGTGTTTAGTAATTTGTAGGCTGGGAAAAACATGGTAAAAAGATAAGATAGAAAAGGATATTAAGGATTTTATCTGGTTCATACTCCTAGAGAAAAAGAAAAATATGAAAATCTCATATTCATTCTCCAGATATTTCAAACATTTTTCGATGATTGAAGAAACATACCTTAAGACACATATCTTAGTTCAGCTTTTTACATACCTTTCTGGAAGATTTTTAGAATCCACTGTATTGGAATGATGTTAGTCTGTACTGCAGTTAAAAATACAATTACCAAGATGTCTTATAATGTCTCATAATTGAGTACATAATTCAATATTTAAAAAAAAAAATAGTTGTTAAAAGATGTTAAAATATGGTTTGTTGATAAAACTGTATCCAAAACTATGCTTATTGTACATCCTTTGTTTATTACATATACAGCTACGTATTTCATTTTTAAATTCAGTTTTACAGTATTTATCCCAACTGCATCCCTCTGGAGTTATTAAATTTTACATAAAAATGATTAACATCTTTTATGCCAATGCTGAGCAACAGTGTCTAAAAATCTGAAATAAGTGATGTCAAATTAAACTGTAATTATACTTTGGGTTCAAATATAGTTGTTTTCCTCAATGCCAAAGCAACATAAAATATAGCAATGAACTGGCCACATGCCGTCCTCCGGTAAAAGAAACTAAAGTATTTATGAAAGCATTTAAGCTGATTAATCTAGAGTAACAGCTGAAACTTAACGGGCTTTTTTCTCATATGAAGAGATGCTGTTTTATGCCATGGTTTATATTTTGTGGCTGATAGTCACCTTTAAAAAAAAAAAAAAAAGAGATAATGGATCCAGACACCGTCTATAAAGCGGAATCATTTTGTCTGAAACTAAATAGGCAATTAATAGAAAGAACGGGTACTTTCAATAAACGCCTACAAGTTACAGCCATCGGCTGTCATCCGTCAGCTTGGTACATACATACATACATACATATATATATATATATATATATAAATTACAAATATTGATCCCATTCCTAATTTGGTCACCTTGTGATACCTTTCAGTCTCAGTTGCAATCAAAAAGTGCTTTGAACATTTTATTTTTAAAAGGGACAGTTCTGGAAATGCCAGTATATCGACTCCAACGAAGAGCTGAGCTCCTCAGGGCCAGTTGAATGTCCTCCCGGTGATCTGGTAAAACTTCTGATTGAACGGGTGGAAGAACCTTTGCAGCTTGGCCACCACGGAGGGGTCGACGTCGGGGTGGATGCGACCCTTGCTTCCTGCCAGGCACTTGCTGAAGACGACGTTGAATCGCAGGCAGTAGAAGCCCCTGGTGGCGTTGAAGTACAGGTTGTACTGACTGATGCGAGATGGGAGGTCCAGGAACTGCTCCACCAGCTGCAGCTCCGGCAGAGGGTCCACTATGAGGCGGTCCCCGTCCACGATGTGGAACTGCTCCACAGGGAAGTACTTGAGCCATCGCTCCAGGTGCTTGGTGTATATGCTGGTCCGCACAGCCTTGTACTTGGTGTTCACCTCGCAGGTGTTCGCGTCGATGGCCAACTTCTCGAACTTGTGGTAGGTTTTGTTCTTCCTCTCCTTGCCCTCCAGCACCTGGGTGTAGTCGGAGATGGCGCGGGTGGTGGGCTCCCGCACGATCACCAGCAGCTTGATGGAGGAGTTCATCTTGAAGATGCGCTCTGGCACCTCCTCGGTGATGAAGTAGGCGGGACTCTTCTCGATGGTTATCTGCTGGGGGAAGGAGAAGGGCATCTTCTGGCGGTACCAGTCAACCCCGCGCGCATAGTTCCGGTCGTTGTCAAAGAAGTGGATCTCCTGGGAGGCCTTGACCACGGCCGGGTGCAGGTTGAGCATCTCCAGCAGGGCGCGTGTGCCCCCCTTGCGGACGCCAATGATGATGGCGTGGGGAAGCTGCTGCACCAGCCGCTGCGGTCCCACCTGCTCTTGCGTGCCGTTGACTCTGTGCGGCTCGTAGGCCGAGCCGCGCTTGTACTGCAGTGTCCGTAGCAGGATCTGCCCCAGGGGACGTGGTGCCAGTCTGCTTTCCACAGAGCAGATAGGCTGCAACCTGGTGGGTGGGGCAAATTGGGGGGGGAGGGGCAGATGCTCAGAATGACTTGCGATATTTTGGTATAAAAGAGCTGTATGTCTGATCAACTGTGACATGTTGCCCACAAATAATTATTTCTAACAAATATGATACCGGTGTCATAAAAAAAGTTATGAAGTAAAATGAACAAAATAAGAAATCCTGATTGCTCGCAGCCAAGGCTGTGCAGCTGTTCAGTATAATGCATTTATTAATGCATTTATTGCAACACACTAGCCAGATACTTTTTTGATACTTTTCCCTCAGCACGGGATACAGACCTGTCCAGGCTACCAACTCTGGCCACGAGGTAGAGGAGACTCCCGATGGCAAGGCTTCCCAACACGAGGAACTTCTGTCTGAGCAGCGCCTGCTGTGCGGGTAGCATGACCCTCCATCAATCGTCAGGCCGGTGTCCTCAGCCTGCGGGAGAGCAGAGCACATACACCACAACTCATCGGCAGGCCAGAGACAGCCTAATGCTTATTAACACACAGTCCATCACACCAGTAGTAGTAATGAAGTCGCAAGACGCACAGCGCTGTGATGACATTGGGGGGTGAGGCTGCTCCCATTTTTTATATATTTATTTCAATTGCCCAAAAGCTTTGGGGACTGCAGTCATTATGGGCCTGCTGGTGCGACGCTACGGTCAATATGAGCGAGCAGAAACACACGCCCTACTTTGGAATTACTCTGGGAAATGCACTTAAGGCAGACTGATTTTCACGGGCGGAATAATGAGTGCGAGATGGTGTAATGCAATGGCAATTACTGACGACCCAATGCGGAAGTTTTGCAGGCACGTAGCGATCCGTCACTTCAAAGCAAAGGCGTCATCAAATGCAATAATCCTGTTTCTTCCACAGTGGGTACTAATACCCAGCGGGAAGATGTGTATGTATTCAGAGAAAGAAGTCATGTTTCCAAAAATAATGTGTTTGAAGGGGCTGCCTATTGAAAAGAATGGATCAGAGGATACATTAATCTGCCCAGTTTGGTTTCTGATCTCTGATTGTGTTATTGCAAGTTTTTTGGAAATGAAACAGGATTTTCTTACTTGCCCCTATATTTAGACAGTTGCAAATGAAGCTGTATACGACAAATCGAAAATAATCCACACCATTATAAATATGAATGAGGCAAATATTATGTTTAATTCAAGAGATTATTAAACTACTTTGAAGTTACTGAAAATGTTCAGTAAGTTCAATAAAATGACAATGGCTCGATTAACCAAATAAGAAATTCGCTTAAATTACCCGCCAAACTGCGGCGCCACGCAAGCAGCGAGCATGCAGCCGGAACCCCGGCTTTAACACCACTTTCAGTAAAATTACGTTTTGTAAAGAGTCAGTGAGTATCAGAAAGGTGCTGTATAATAATAATAATAATAATAATACCTCAGTACCATGGAGGCATGACGTTGGGCATGCAGCTTTACAAACATCATGGGTGTCACAGGGGCCCAATACGTTATGCTGTCATGGGGCCCAAAATCTCTGGTGGCGCCTCTGCAGAGAACTAACTACCGACAGACTTTGGATTCGACTTTCACTGGAGTTTACAGTTGTAGTTTACACTTGCAGTTATTAAAGCAAGCCATCTTCTTTTCTGCAATGTCAGCCTGCCTGGGGGGTGTGACCAGCTGACCTTGGAACCTCAGAGGGTTTTTTCTGCCTCCCTCCCTAGTTTTTGGTTTCTTTCTTTCTTTCTTAAGTGCCTTGGTGTGACTAAAATGCCTTTTACTACACTGCTGTTTGCTATTCATTTGCACTATTGCTGATCCTATTGTCCCCCATGTACGGCTCCTCTACCTCTAGCACAGTAATCTTACTGGGTATTTATCGATACCAAGAACGCAACTTGCCTCCCAGGAACGAACCTGGGACGCAATGAATCATAGGATTGTTCTCAGAAAAAACAACAGCCGGTGTTTATACTGTTCTCTGTATATCTTTTCTTGAGTATGGAAGATGATGTATAATAGAGATGTGAGAACACAAAAATGGCCAAGTATGCACACTGATAAACAACAACTATGTTCCTCGCAACACAAGGGACTACCAAACTTAAATTAAAGGTCTTTTTTGTAAACGAATCTAGTGAACCATGTATCTGGTCAGAAGGGGGCAGTGTGTTACTGCTGTGAGTAGCGGCGCACAGCGCAGCCTCTGAATGAGATGGGAAGTATTGTTATTACGCTGCTTTGTACTTTCATTTTTCCTGAGGGAGGGGGGGGGCGTCAAACACTGATTTGTTCAATTCCTCGCTGAGTTGGAATTGCTACTGCTCTTCGTCGCAGTTATAAACCAGTCAAACATATTGGCTGGGGAGGAGACAGGCGAGAAGCGGAGCGCATCTTATAACGAAACCCCTGACAAATAGTACTGCAGATCGGCGTGACTCCCCCGCCCTCACTCCCCTCCGATTCATCGTGACCCTGCCCGGTGCTGCACTGTTACCATAATCCGCCAAAGGCGTAAGACAAAATGCAGTGTCGTAGCAGGCGTGGGGGCGGCAGAGAGCCGGGCCGTGTGTCCGAGCAGAAGCGCCTGGCCGGCAGCTGCACCGGCGGCAATAATCCGCTCCAGCAAAGCAGCCGTCCTTCGCTCCCTCGGACAAATCGTCCTGAAATGGTGGCAGATGGCAACTGTCGTGGCCGGTGCGGCGTGTTCCTGGCTAATACTACGTCAAATATAATGGGGATGCAGACTACCGGCTCCACCGGTTCCTGGTGAAACCCGCCAAACTGCGGCGCGGCGCAGGCAGCGAGCATGCGGCCGGAACCCCGGCTTTAACGCCACTTGCAGTCAAACCTGTGCAGGATCTTTAAGATGTTAGATGACTCATACCGCTCAAAAAGATTTTCAGGCTTGCTGAACTGGGCTGGCAAGTGTTGAGGAATATGGTATTTTGCAGCTGGATTGACATTTTGTCTAACAAGGAAACTCAGTAATCCTGTACATTCCTTTTGAAAAAAAAAAAAAAAATATATATATATATATATATATATTCAATGCGTTCTCTTTTCCAAATTATGTTTTTTTTTTACTGTGGTAATGTTATACACAAAATGCAGCCAACATCACCACTTCGTATTTTAAGTCAGCTTATCGCTGTGAAACAATTACATGGTTTGGCGTTTGGGAACACGCTGCTTGGGCAGTAACGCGGCGAACAGGCGGCTCCGTTTCTTTGGCTTTAATCACACGAGTTACTGCGCAAACAGCTCTTCTGAAAAGCAGCCGCTATGAAATGCACCTCATTCAAAATCAGCATACAGTCTCCGGTGGGTCGTGTTCTGCTTAAGCAGATATTGTTCATAAACACTACGCGAAATATTTGTAATATATTTAAACGTTTATCAATGTCCGGAGGATTAAACAAGAATATTTAATAAAAATCCCTTTTATAGGATTAATACGAAATTTCTCTACTGTGCGTGACATGGACACTATCCAGTGAGCTGAGACGAAGACTGGACTCCTTCGGTACTGTGTCTCTTTGGAGAATCCTTGGGT
>JAODKF010000045.1:3202356-3216716 GCA_026779585.1 Mormyrus proboscirostris | reverse complement strand
TTGTTCTTTACTTCTGTGGCGGCGCAGTGCTATCGTTAAGGAGCAATCCCCGCTAGCATTAGCGGAGGTTAGCGCTTCTGTGCTGCACCCTTCGCCGCCTATGATTAAAGAGTCCGCGTATCCTGCGTGTGAAAAGGGCTGGCGAGGACGCAGCCTGGGATGATCCTCGGTCTGATTAATGAGCTTCTAGATGCACCTATGGCTCCATTTTTTTCCCAGAGCCAAGAACGTGCATCCCCGTGACTGTCCTTTACCCTTTAACCATAGAGCCCAGAGAAACCCTTGATAATAATCAATCACAGTTGGGGGTGGGTTCTTTTACGAAAGCCAGAAAACTATGTCTAAATCCCATTTACTTCACAGTGAAGAGATGGATTTAGTATATGCAGAGGTAAAATAAAACATTTTTCTAGTATCAGGCAGCACTGATAATCAGCTGGCACTTGCTCAAGTGGAGGTACCACAGAGAAGTGCCCCCCACCCTCGCTGCGCTTCCTTAATCTTCACACTAATTCTAATGATCATATCACTGAAACTTTAAAAGGCAGGAAAAACACTTTATCATTTTAAAGATTACGTCGAAAAACAATCATTTTCTTGTTTTACTTGAATTCGGTGGATGTAGAGGCAGCTTTTCGCATCAGAGTCAATTTTCCAACGTAAAAGCTGAAAAGCCACGACTGCAGTTTGCGTCGATACACGGGGGCCGCGCTGGGGGTCGTTTAGCCGAGAATATGGGAGTGCCGCTAATGTCGGAGGGATACGGGACTCCTATTATGCATGCACTTCGTCCATCTCGGGCATATTTGGCATTTCTGGAATGCTGGAGAGCCCCGCGAGGAGGCGGCAATAAAACACAACACGCCACTTATTACCATCAATTATTTATAAGGCTACATTAGCAAGGCAAAACCCAGCGATTTCTCGGGGAAGAGGTCCTGCCAGCGGAGCGGAGACAGATGGAACGGCGAAGCCTTGTTAGGGAAAAGCGAGGGCTGCAGCGACCGGTGGCGCATGAATAATGGATCCCGCGCGCTGCTGCTGCACGCCGGCGTGTCGGGTACGTGCCCGCTAGGCTGTGCGCTGGCCCAGCGCACCCCGAGGACTGGCTTTACTGCCCGTGAACCAAAGGGCGCCGGCTCAGAGCCAGATCAGTCAGGTGCACTGGGGCCTCCTTGCTTACGACTTCAGAAAGTTTTTTTTTTCCCCTCAAGAAGATGTAGTTGTCACGACCACATGGGGCGATTCCTCTGTAGGGCAATGTGTTTACCGAACTGTGAGCTAGCTGATAACGTTAACGTAACGATGTTTACAGACTTCAATTATTCATGTAGATTCTTAGGTTTTACTATAATTAAGTAGTTTCAGTTTTCAAATACTGCGTCATCTGTGTTCTTTGGCATACAGGATAAATAACAGAGCATTGGCGAACGGTAAGAGCACCAGATCCCCCGTAATGTTACCGTGATGCCTCCGTCTCAAACCTGTCAGGCCAATCTGCGAAGCTCGTCAGCCGAGCGCAGCGTATTAGAACCTCCGATGGAAGGAGACTGCACTTCACGCGCCACCTACATCACGGCTTGCGCAGCTGAATGGAGCAATTTAATAAAAACACATCAGACAGCAGGAACTTCAAAATCCAACCCAATCATTTGAAGAACACAGGGGTACCAATTAAACTAATCTTTCACCTGCCATAGGTAGAAAAATTGCCGATTATTTAAAAATATTACTATTATCACTACAGATTAAAGTTTGAAAAGAACTGACATGAACATCCACACATCTACAGACAATAAATGCATTTTATCACCCAGACAAATTGAATTTCGCATCCTTCGGCATCGACCGAATCGTGGCTTAATGCCGTTAACATCAGCCTGCTGTCGTATGCGATGGGCTTTAGATGGCAGTTTTCAATGACCTATAACCGTGCGAACCGCCAACAGTGCCGTGAGCACAGAGCAGAGATCTATTCCAGACATGCCTCCTTCTCCTTGAGTTTTACTGTTCGAACGAAGGCCCAGAGGAAACTGCAAGGAACGAGCAATTCAGGGCACTGCCCTATGCAGCTGGAAGGCACTCCAAAGCAAAATGCTGTGGCCCAGATTTCAGCAGAGCTGCTTAAGAATTTTCAGGTGCGCGTCATTGCGGGGACAAGACCATCACGCCCTTAAGAGAGGGTTTTCATATACATCTATATAGCACAAAGGGTTTCTTCAGCAGCAATGGCATGAACCTGTCTGGGGCGAACTGCAAGGCTCAGTATTTCGAAATGGTGCTGTTCCTGTACCTGCCAAGCAAATAAGCAGCCCTGTGAATTACTCAGCTTAATAAAGACCTGTGTAGCTTGCTTCTTGTCCCGCTGTGGCCTCAGAAACTCATCAAGGCTCTTTTAGCGCCCGCCCCCCAGTTGAAGGGCCCTGTTTTGCTTTAGCCCATCGCCACAGTCTTGGTAAATCGTGCGTCCAGGAGCCCCTCCCCCACGCATGACCTCGCCTCACATCTCACATAACTTACACATTACTCCTGTCTTACAATATAAACCTCAATTATGGTCTAGCGTATGGGATTCAGCCAGGGGCACGCAGCTGCACTACAGAGCAATATGAGCCTGAAAGGCACTTTTCTGGCCGCTCTCTGATACCTGATACCTCCCTAATTAAAAAAACAAAATACACATAGAATTGTTAATGCAGCAGAAACACCAGCAGCCAGCTAAATGTTGTTTTGGGAATTATATACAACTCAAGAGTGTCACTCAAAATGGTTCAGCTTGTCAGGGGTACAATTCAACAAGTTTGTGTGTCGTGGAAAAAATTCTGTGAAAATTAAGTGGTGACAATCTGTCTCACAAAGTTCTTGAAATTAGAGTTCTAGGGGAAAAAAAACAATATATCCCTTTTCCTGTAAGAATGACTTTTGAATTAGTTGAGACCGACTGTTAATCCCACAGTAACTCTTAGGTATCAATAATTGAGTAAGAGATGCAGTTCATATTTTTTTGCAGCTTCTTATTACGGGTGTTTAGCTGACATTTACATACCACTTCCTACTACCCACAATGCAGCAGGGAGTCATTAACAAGAAAAGGGGATTATTTCTGCTACAAACCAAAATTGTAGTTAGTGGCAGGCGGTCGCTGGTGGGAGATAAAAACAAATGATAATAATGAAATGGGAAACAAAAGCGGGAATAATATGAATCCTAACCGTAACATTCTCCGCTTCGGTAGCCGAACCGGAGCGATTTTTCTAGAGGAATGTAACCTTTATCCAGGTCATATCTGATGTAGAACTGCTGGGGCTTTTCTGCTTATTTATAACAAAATCCCTCAATACAATGCGAAACACATTTAATTACTGGCAGCCGGCGTCCCCTCTGCTGTTATTGCACACGCAGGGACCCGCTATTGATTCCGCCTTGTCTCCTGCCTCATTAGAGCGTAGCAGAGTTCTGCCCGGCAAGCTAAAATGGAGTCATGGTGCTCCATAAATCCGCCGCCTTGGTGATACCTGTGATCGCGTCGGGATAAAATAGCCCAGCCCCCGAAGGCTGGTACCCGGCAGCTGCCCGGGCCGTCACGGAAGACAGGGGGGGGGGGCTTTGATGGGGGTCAGCAAGCGATGCAGTGGCCTTTCTCTCTCTGCCTCTCCGTGCGGGGACTCGTCGTCTGTCACCTGCTAGGGAGACCCTCAGAGACACAGCCGTCTCCACACAGGTGAGGAAATTAGAGTCGCTTCGCTCGCAATTAACTCTGCAGTAGCAGGTGGCCCACGGCAGCGCAGGAACGACAGAGACATCATTACCCTATCGCCTTTCAGCTGCTCTTCGATGATTGGCTCATGCAAATTATTCAAACGGCATGAATTATGTTGTCACGTCAATATGATTACAGACAATCTGTTATCGGGGGTGGGGGGGGCGAACATTCCAAAAAAAAAAAAACTGCTGCTTTTGTTTTATAATAATTTAACTTGATTTCACACTCAATTTGACCAAATCACCTTTAAGATTCCCACTGAGGAACATGTTATTTGAACCGACATTTATTTTTTTTTAGCTTCACTGCTGCTGTGAAATGAGTGCAGTGCTAAAATAAATCCCATTGCTTTTCAGAGTGATGAGCGACACAGGCAAGCCTCCCCCCCTCCCCCCGAAGGCACATTACACAAGATGACAGGACGAAAATATTAGATGGCGGCTCCACAAATTTAAAATTCCAGCCGCCTCAAAGGCAGCTAAAGCCAGGCTGGCGGGTGACAACCCGAGCAGGCCGTGACGCTGCAATGGAACCCTCTGAGCGTGCTCTGGCTGACGCTGTGACTCTACGGTGACTCGCACACTTCCACGGTGACTGTGACCCTTACGGTGGGAACTCAGAAGCTGTCCAGCGCCTGATGGAAGCCACAGATAAAAACCCCCCCCCCCCCCGCTTTTGGCTCAGACAAATCACCGCCAGGCTTGCGTTGGATAAGATTCCTTTGGGAAATTCTGTCTTCCCTTCCATTGAAGTTTTATAAGCCCAAAATCTCCTCCAGAATGACATCTTCAAGTTTAATTGTGTGACACCACATGCCCCCCCTCCCTGCCACACCAACTCCAGCTGTCTGCTGTCAAAACACATTCAGTATTTTCATTTTCACTCCATAGAAAATGGAGGAAACTGAAATGTCTGACCAGTACTAAATACACAGCTGTTTTCTAGCTTGACTGTTGAAAAAATAGGGCCAGTGATAAAGGATAAGAGGGTGAAAGATGTGTGCATCACATTTATTACCAATTTAAATTTGTTATTTATACGTGTCAAGTGTCTTAATTTGGTGATACGTCGAGAGAAATTGTCACGTTGCTTTAAAACAAGCCTATAAACCAACAATTCTGCTGACGCGTACGGGGAGATATGAGGGGGCAGATTAATAACGGGAGAGAGAAGTTGTGTAAACAGGCACATTTCTCAGCCTGTCGGAAGGAACGGCAGCACGAGCGTGAGAGGAAGAGAAAGGGTGACGTGGTAGGCTGATGGATGAATGTATGGGAGAATGAGAGAGCTGAGCTCCACCACAGCCCAACCCAACCCCCTCCCCCCCAACGTCCCACCACAAGTCGGGGCTCACAGTTCACGTGGATTCCCTTCATCAGCTGAAGCGTGCTTAAGCACAAGGAGCAAAGTCACGAGCAAGGACAGGCAGGAGAGAGTACGATGGCAGATGAAAAATGACTGCGGGCTGGTCAGAGCAGCCAGTTATTCTGGCTCCTGTTTACCACACCTGCTATGCACAATATTCATCTGAGGCACAGGCTCTAACCTTCAGCTAAACATTGTATCAAGTGTGACCTTATTGGCCAAGCTGAGAGAAGTCAGTCCAATCCTCTGTCCTTGATGCTGTAACGCTCATTTTAGAACAAGCTGTCACATAGGGGACAGGTATAGGATTACAAGCGTAACGGCCCCTATTCAACCTTTATTACCAGTAAACAAAATTTGGCAGTAACATGGATTCAGCTGAAATCTACATTCGCCTTAACAAAATGATGAAATATTCAGAAATCCGTGTTTGAGGCCGCTGCTGGAGTAAATTCACATACATCCAGCAAAGGCCCAGTCCAGATGTCACATGGGGTTTTATCCACGTCAGCTCACTGTCCATGCCATGTCCCCCCCATTGATGCTCACCTTTTCTAGGCTTCGTAACCCCAGTTACACTACGGTCACACTACCTTTAGGTTGCACATTTGTGTTTTGTACCGCTAGGTTTGGCAATTACAAAGTGCGACTGCATAACTTTAATAACAAAAATTCACAGCAATGTATCATACGCGGCATACGTACATGTAATCTTTTCATGCTATTTTCCTTTTGTCAGAGCATTCATTCCAGGAAGGGACTATGTAAGACTAGTGTAACCCTCTACAGTATAAGCAGAATCAAAAGTGGTATGTATTACCATTTCCAATTATTTGATGCTGTCACAGGACCAGCATTGCATGTCAGTGGGAATAAGACTTCTGTCGACCTCAGGTTTTGTGTAAACCAAATTTATCAGGGCAGCACGTGTCACTGGAGCCTCTGTTTTTAGGCGAGTGCCAGCACAGTGGATTTCACAAATAATCTGAGTATAATTTTCAATATATTCAAAAACTGCTATTCAAAGATATTTGAATTGGAGCTTTTCTAACACAGATACATTGAATATTCAGGGATAAACAGCACAGTACCGGTAGGAAATGGATCTCAATCTTAATACATTTCAAATGCGGTTCATCCCTACAGCGAAATAATCAGGGATATTTACCAAGAAAAATGTTTAAATGAGTTAAAGATGATTGGCTTCCAGTGCAATGAAAGCTTAACGTACAAAACCAATTCCGGAAAAGCAACGGCTGGGAGCGGTCTCTCGTCCCGAGCACGCAGTGCGTAATTACGTCTTCCTTCACTTGAAGTTCCATGCATCTTCATAAATAACGTCTGGGGATGGAAACCCAGCTACCGTCCTTGGCAACAAAAGAGCAAAAGCTACCATAGCAGCCCACCGTGCACATGTGGACTCGGGGGGCAGAGCGGGGGAAATTTAATCTGGGACAAACTCGGAAAGATAATTCACCGGCCGTCTTCTCTGGGACGTGTATCGATCCATGCTCGGCGAGCCCCTCTTAATTTATTCCATGTTACTGGTGCGAAACAGGCCACGCGACACTGTTAGAGTGGCAGCTCGGAGAGGATGGCGCCGTGATCGATGATACCAAACCGCTCAGAGTTTGAGGACGGCTCAGGGAGGGACAGAGGACCGGCTCGCACAGTGATGTATTGGTGTTGACCCTCGACACTTGACCGGATGATAACACATTTGGAACCAGACTACCACAGTGTGGTAATGTGCTTTCTGTTGGCTCCCTCTCTCTGTCGAGTTACGAATGGGGAGGAAATACACATGTATCGACTGATCAGCGTTTTGCTGGAGTCTGTGGACGGCGACGCCCAGTTATGGAAGCAGGATGGCGGGGTGGGCTGGTGGAATTGTGTTTGCTTAGCAGTGCAGAACACATTTTCATTTATCTCATGCAAGATACACACAAGAGCAAATTCATTTTAATAATTCAAACCGAGACAACAGATTGTTATGCCTGTGAAGTCAGCACATCACAGACCTCTCTATTTAAAGATGAGCGAGGCGCAATCAAAGTGGTTCGAGACGAGATATAGATCAAAATTATGGTAACGAGCGCGATGCCTTACTCGTATTGCCTTTAGTTGTTCTAGGAATAGGTATTTAAAACAGTCAAATGCCATATAAAAATGCAAATGTTCTGGCTGTCGCGGTACTAATTATATCAAGTCACAAAACATGCCTGAAAGTAAATCACTATTACATTCAGCCATGAGCTTCCCTGTCAGTAGTTGCAGTCGTGTGTCTGAGAGGCGGGGTCGGGGTTTATTTGCTGGGCAGTATGGAGAAAGGCCAGTGCTGTGGAACATTGTAAACACACCCTTCTGTCTGCACTGCCACAGGCCTCTGGTACTTCCCAGCCAGCTGTATGTACTTACAATCATGGATCCCTTCACATCACAAAAACACCCCTCTGGTTGGGTGGGACCTCTACGGAGTATGGAATGCTCAGCTTGTTAGCTGTGTCATGGGGGGGGGAGGTCTTACCTTTCATTGCTTCATTTTAATTACCATTGAGGGATACTCACAGTCTGCATGATATAAAAATATTAAACAGACATGTCTACTTTCATTTTGTTCTACCCAATTTATCATCTGGTTCTACGTTCTGAGGTCTATTTATAAAGGCCTGTATGAAGTTTTAATGTATTCTATGAAAAACTAACCATTTATCAAGCGCAGTAAACAATGACTTGACACATTTTTTTTTTAAATCTGTCTGTTAAGTATCCCGGATCCCAAGCAAGCTGCAGACTGCTTTGCTTAATTGCTTTCATGTCCAGTTATTCTGTTAAGAACATAACAAGGATCACAGCGAATTTAGTCAGCCGTGCGATCCTATCCGGCTCGTCGTCCCACAGCGCCACTGAAGCTGGAATCCTGTCATGCCAGGTACGGAGCGCAAATCCTAATCTTCTAATTTATAACGCACTGCGACCATGGCGATGAGCCGAGCCCAAGACTGTAAGAGGTTGAGTGAAAAACTGCAGCGTCACCCCCAAAAGCACATTTAGCCGTCCTGCATCAGGTTACTGTATTTATGTGCTGATGCAGCCCAGAGAAAACAGATGTCCTTGAGTGTTCGATTGTAATTATTAACGGGTTTTTTTTTTTTTCCTCTCACGGTGCGGCTTGTGCGGAGTCCTCACTGCTCCTTACTCCTTGCCCTGAAGGCAGCGTGGTTCTCCGCCACGCATGAGCTGAAGCTGCACATTATTTCTCCTTGCTCTTTGAGTCTTAATTAAGTGATCAGTCTGAGAGGTAGATTATTCTCTTGTCGACATATAACGGCGATGAATCACTACACATCACCTTGGATATAACAGCACTGTTAAGAGCGTGATCTGGTTCATCGGGTCTGATGTATTCCCAAACAGGCTAAGGGCCAATTTGCACAGTTTTCCGCCTGTGCCTGCGTTTCACTCAGTAGCTTTACTGATTCTTCTTGCACTCACATTTCTAGTCTACTCACATTTTTTATAATTACGTTTCTTTTTAAAATATTAGATCTCTCTATAATGGTGTGTAATCTATTAATATGCAAATAATGCAACTCAATCTTACAAAAGTAATATGGGAGGAAATGATGGCTACAGTTCACACCGCACAGAGGAATTCGCAAGAATAAATTGCAATAACCCTTCAAAAACTAGCAGCTTTTAAAAGTATTAATTTCTACTCCAGATAATTGGATAGGACACCTGTGCGGCCGAGCAATATTTTTTAGGGTATTGCCTTGTCAGGACTGTAGATTGTCTTTCGAGGCAGAGTGATCGTTTAGTGCGAAATGACAGTGAATCTTGGAAATGGGTCTCCTCAGAACATTATTTGCCATAAATTACAGGACGGAATTCTCTCCAAGGTCAGCTGTGAAGCTGACAGCTCTCCCACAGGCAGGGGTGAGCCGCGAGATTGGCCTCGGCGTCCACCTCGGTGGCCACAATTCGTCAGAGGCTGAAAAAAAAACGCAAGCAGCGGGGGGGGGGGGGGGGGGGGNNNGGTCTGGTCTGTAACTGGAGCCTTACTGAGGCCAGTATTGTGGGCAAGCGGCGATCTATGGGAGAGGCAATTATCCACTGCCGTACCATAAAGACTTTGATAGCTGGACTTTTATCATGAACCTCCACATCTCAGGCTGTTGGGAGCGACGTGCCTGCTGATACACAGGTTAAAAGTGGAAATGAAAGGACAGATTAACCCAGTGTTTTTTAAAATTATAGACATTATACTGCAGCGGACGGTATTTTAGTGGAACCATCAAAAGCTACGCTGTTTCTGGTGTTTTTGAAATCTTGGCGATAAAATGTGCCGAGGGGGTGGGGTCCCCCCCCATGATAAATTTCGGCAAATTTTATCGCGGGGTAATTTTATCAACAAACTCACCAAATACTGCAGTATATTGTACTACCTTAATTCTGCCCAAGTCGATATTTTCTCTGAATGCATGTCACCTCAGTTCATTTAAGAGCACATTATTTTAAGCACCTGAAGAGAAAAGGAAAACGACCACAGGTCTACATAAATACATCTAAGCTAAATATCTGGATTCATACATAATGAATAAGATTGATAACAGGGAAACTCTAGAGCTGCCAGGATGCTGGAGCCTCTTCAGTCTCTTCAGACGTTCATCTCCCCTGGGAGCAAAACCACCCGCCATCGATACACCAGGTTCTTCAGTCGTCGACTCCAAGCGATAATTTCCACCAGGCACCGCAGCAAGTCCTTGCCTGTCATCTGCAGTGTCACAACAAGCGCAGGCGCTCACCGAGATGCGTCACATATATCTGACAGTCTGACTTCTTTCACCGAGTCAGTTGGTGGTGAGTGTAAACACAGAGCTCCATTCATGTTCTGACTTGCGAAGCTTGCTTGCACTTCAACGCCACACTCTGTGAAGCTGGTATCTGTCTCTGAGAGATAGCCTGCTCCTGCAAACCCATAATCATTACATTTTCAGGCTCCAATGGGTCTTTTATTTTGGCGCTTAAGGCTCTCTGCCTGCTCTTCCACGATTTGGGCTAATGGCATTCCTTGGAAGCAGAAATTTGGCAAATCAAAGCAAAACGGTCGGATGGGGAACATGGACTGGTTAGTAATTTGACAGTAATGGTGTCTTCATCTACTAAATCAACCCATTTATTATAGAAACCGAAAACCAGAACAGTTGGCACAAATCTTCTTGTCTTATATTTCTTTCAGCATCATTTCCAGCTGTGTGTTCTTGAGTTCTGTATAAATTCCATATAACTCTTACACTGACGATACAACGGACCCACTGTTCTTGACTAACACGATGACAAGGACTGCTGCGTGCATTCTGCTACGTAAAAGCACTGACACACAACCGCACTGGATAATGCTCTCGTGCGGCACTCACACAAGCACTGCACACAAATCCATAAGCCACAGGCAAACCACCGCAGCAAGCGCCAAAGCATCGTGCAGAGGAATGAAGACACAGCATGTGATAGCAAAGTTCTACAGACGAGGATCAATATGCCGGTGATAGAGACTGATAGTAGCTTCCAGGCAGCCGTCGATGCACGGCATTAATGACTCGTAAATAGAACTGATCCCCATAATCACGCTTGTCACTCGCTGTCTCCATCCTCCCGAAGACTCCTTTCTGGCAAAGAGAGCCCGGGAGTGAGAGAAGCCAGATCAGATGTCTGCGGTACGTATCAACAAGCCGTGATGAAAGCTCAGGAGATGTTTGCATTTCGCATAATCCACCACGCAGACACATCCAAAATCCTACAGTTTTGACACCGATTTCCGTTATGTTTTACACCACCTCCGAACAACCCTCTTCCTGGTCTCAAAATTACATCAACAGCAATCTTCCACATGGGACGCAGTACGTGTGAGTAACAATCGAATGCTTGCTGACCATGATACAGACACTCCACGGACATTGTGGAGGCAGCTGGCCGGTACAGTACAGATGGAACGTGTCTAGCCATAACTCGCCAGACAGGCTGGGGGCTCTGTCCTGGGTGGATGCAAAAGCTTTTAAAGTGGTACCAAGTGTTCATTACAGATAAGGGAGTTTTCCTGCCAGTGTAATTACCTTGGTTTTGTTGCAGGAAAAACTTGCCAGTTAGCTGGCTGCTCCCTGGAAAGCCAATAAGCATCTAATGGTTCCTCTTGTTCTCAGGTTCATTACGGCGCAGTCTTGTCTTGTGGTTCCATGTGTAACATACAATAAGAAAACCATTAGTGGGGAAAAAAAATCAAAGTTAAATCTGCTTTTGCACAATTGTTTGTGGAGATCTTCAGTAAATATTGGAAAAATATTGCAATTGTTCAGATAATTGAACTTGAACGATCCAGTCTGGCCAATATCTTTCATTTATTTTGTTTAGCTCATAGATCAGTGCATAACCGGCGATACTGCAAGGTCCCCAAATGGCATTGGGACACCAAACCACTTGCATAGATGTATCTTTTCAAAAGGTTCCCCCAACGCTGGAGGAATTGTTTCTAATCCATGTTTACAAACAAGTTTCTTTTTAAGAATAGTACTGCTACCCTCCATTTACGGTAACTATAATGCATTATGCTATTTAAGGTTCTGTGTACTTTTCTGGTATATTTTGTTTTCGAAGAGAAATTTTCTACACATACTGGGTTAATGAAGAACAAAGGTCGCTTACACGCTGCTCCGATTATTTCTGTGACAGCCAAAAATCAATGTTCTATGTATAAACCTATTTTCTCTTTCTCTTTGCTTGTAAAAGTGAATTCAGCCTGCTTTTAATGGCTTTAATAAATAACGGTATTCCCCAGGGGGCAGAGTTTTACAGAAAAAAACCCTCCTGCTTCGATTACCTATGGATATCCAATTAGTTTACTTTATCCCATATAACAAGACTTTAACAGAAATATGTCACAATCAATTTAGGAGACTTTCTTCATGCATCCACTTGGAGAATGGAGCCAGAGGCAGAATATCTGACGCAAGGCTGTTTGATTGTAAACAAAGAAAGAAACTGAGCAGTGTGAGACAAGGCACAAGGCTGGCTGCACTGAAAATGATGGCAAAGCCTAGCTGCAGGAAAGAGCTCGAATAACTTCATTTTAGTTTACATTTTTGAGGAGCACGTTTTGGACAGTTCACCTTACAGGAACATCTACGGCACGGCTGTCATCACCGGTTGAATAGAGTAAGGGTAGATGGCAAGCTTGGTGGGCATGGAGGCCTACTAAGTGGTTATGAGAGCGCCAACCGCACGATGATGGATCAACAATCCGAGCCGGTATGACACAGCAAGCAGAGTCCCGTCGAGAGCCGGCCGGCCTACTGCGAGGCACCCAAGCCGCACAGATTCACAGGGGACGCCACCTGTGACCATGGTTACCGCTCCCAGTCAGGGTCTGCTGCCTCCATGCGTCAGCACAGTCCATCGGATACATGCCACAAATGAGGATGACGAGGTTGTTCTCCTGGAGAGAACCCATCGTCCGAGGTGTTTGCCATCTCTTAGGTTGCTGGCTTTGTTGCCACGGTGCCCGAGAAAAGGGGGAGGGCGGGGGTAACTCTCCCCAAGTCCTCAACGAACAGCTTTGCCAGAAGGCTTAATAAACCATGAAGAGGGCATTAATAAGTAATGCAGAGCTGTGTTGACAAATAATGAAGTTTGTGTCAGTTGTGGTCGGGAGCAAATCAAATCACACAGTCAGCCAAATGTCACATTCTAGACCATTGCGAAGGATTCCGCTATAATAACCAGCCTTTTTTGTTCGCCACACTGTAAAGTCACTAATGACAATAAAGAACGACACTTAAAGAGCCAGTCAGGAAAATGCCAGTTTGAGACAGAACTCCATTCCAGTTGTAAGAGTGATGCCCCCAGGTGCTGTTTGAACCTAAGCAAAGGAGAGCAGAAGCTCTCTCTCTCTCTCTCTCTCTCTCTCTCCCCAAAACACAGCCGAAGTGTGAGGGGAGAGAATAGGCCATTCAATCTCCACTGGAGAACGTGTCAGAGAAAAGAGTGGTCAATTTATGCCTCTGTGTGTGTGTTTTTTTTTTTTAAACCTGTGCTAATTATTTTTGTTACTATGCTGTGGGACTTGGTGGTGGGGGCGGGGGGGGGAACGCAGTGGAATTGGCACAATAAAAACAACAACTTTTATAAAATATTTATAAGATATTGGAGTTTTATGAAGGCTCATCTAAACATGACATTTCTTGTCATAAGGATATTTACTACCCAGCACTAAAACAAATTTCACTCACCACGGCTCTCATATAAACATCTGTGCCATAAAACTATCCGTGACGTTCCTAGTCTACTAGTGATTTTTTTTGGCCCCGTGGCAACTGCGCAACGTGAATGACCAAAAACTTCTACAGAAAGCAGCACTTCATGCTTTGCGTCCATGCTAAACCCGAGGCCCGCCGCTGGGCACTGCTTCACAAGCATCGTTATGAAAATGCATTTGAGCTGCACATCAATCTTCAGGAACGTGTGACACTCACTTCCATGACAAGCTGGGGTGCTAGACCTTTATCCCCATCCCCGCCGTTATCAATAATAGTTCGTTTATGTGAATGCATTAAGAGGCTGTTTACCCATCACACAAATCACAGCATGGATCCATTTTGACACGCCATCAATTTGTGGCGGAATTAAATTTGGGCCGAGCAAATTGTCCAGCTCTGCTTTTCCACCCGATCTCCAAAACAATCAGATCTGTTTACACAGTGGCACGGCGCTGATAATGAGGTATTTTGCACCCATTCATGAACACATTTGTTCCAAATACACCTGACACGTTCGTAATGACACACATATAAGGGGATCAGAAGGATGGGAAATGATCAAACATCGTTAACTTGGACATGCAAATGATTTTAAGCAAACAAACAATCAAGCACAACCCCAATAATCCCATCGGTGAAATCCCATCGTGCAAGAGCCTGCTGGAGTCCTGGCTTTCGGTTTGGTGGAAGTCTACACCGTGAAGGGGAGATTAGGGCTCCACGGACAGCACCACAACCCAACCGACATGCGTCACCACGGACAGCACCACAACCCAACCGACATGCGTCACCACGGACAGCACCACAACCCAACCGACATGCGCCACCACGGACAGCACCACAACCCAACCGACATGCGTCACCACGGACAGCACCACAACCCAACCGACATGCGTCACCACGGACAGCACCACAACCCAACC
>JAODKF010000045.1:3175451-3202256 GCA_026779585.1 Mormyrus proboscirostris | reverse complement strand
CAACCGACATGCGTCACCACGGACAGCACCACAACCCAACCGACATGCGTCACCACGGACAGCACCACAACCCAACCAACATGCTTCACCACGGACAGCACCACAACCGAACCAACATGCGTCACCACGGACAGCACCACAACCGAACCAACATGCTTCACCACGGAGAGCACCACAACCCAACCAACATGCGTCACCACGGAGAGCACAACCCAATCAACATGCGTCTGGAGGCCCCCGCTTCCTGTTAGGGGTAGCAGTACAGCACCATAACCCAACCAACATGCGTCTGGAGGTCCCCACTTCCTGTTGGCCATAGTTGCCCTGGTGGATCATAAATTAATCTGCACTGCAACTCTCCTTTCAAACAGCCTGTATGTTTGACTGTAAATATACATGTACATTACATTATTAGATTTGTTTACACATTTTTTATAATAATGTCACTGGGTAGTGTATCCTATCTAGGATCTACCGCAGCCGTGTTCTCTATGCTACCTGGGATACTGGGATAGGCTCCAGGCTCCCAGACTCGCCATGACCCAGTGCAACACAAGTGGGTTCACAGTAAATAATGTTCTGTGCTTCACAGTTCTTTCATAGAGTAGCATACATAATTCTGTAAAGAGGTTACAGAAGAAAACGATTCAGCTGTGTAATTTGTATGGCATACATTTCTTACAGCATATGGGCACAGACCCTGCGATATGGGAGAAGCACTCCTAGCACTAACAGTGTCACAGGTGGGTTCATCATGCCCCGTATGAAGATCTGGTTCCATTAAACATCAGTCCGATCAGTAGAGTGTAAAACGACTAGCCCTTGGGGACAATGTGTTTGCACAAGCAGCATATTTATCAAGAGACAGGAGTCTAAAGATGCGGTCACAAGAGCACAAAAAAAAAAAAAACTGCATCATCTTTGCCGTGTTGAGCGGAAGTGAGCCCATCCAGAGCACTAATATGTTTTCTACCTTCCAGACTAGTTTGAATGCTCACTGCCAGCCATGCTACTTTTCTCCTGTTTACAAACTTATGAAGAATATCGCTTTGCTACTGAATGTGAGCGACCTGATTTTCTCATTGTGCCGATATAACGGATGTGAAGGAGACGCAAATTTTTTTTCCACACTAGTGCGACAGCACCTTTACCAAGTTCCAGAGGAAAAAAAATGGAAGGCCATGCAATCATGATTATCCATAATAAATTTGTCAGTCGAACCATTAATCTGTCCAAAACTAACACATAAATGATCATATGTTCCTCAAATTCGTCAGTAAAATTGCATCCATTTTCCAGATGTACAAAAGTCAAAGCTGTATTGGAGTATTTAAACAGCACAGCTCCTCACACTGTAATTTTCCTCTGGACACCTTTTTTTATAGCAACAACACACATTTGGAAATGTGGAAGATTAATGCCAGAGATTACGGTCACATTTGGGCAGTATTTCAGCCTGGTGAGCCCAGCAGAAGCACAGTAAATTAAATCCTTGGTATAATAGCTACTAGCTCCCGACCAGAGGATTATGGGAAAGAAGCTGTGTAGCTGCAACCGCGGATAGCTTCTATCAGGGAAGCACAGGAGCACTGAATTCACACCATCACAATAGGCTCCGTCAGATGTAAAAAGACGACACCAGTCTGCACATCAACTAGTGCGTGGAACAAAACTGGTAACCATTAAAATGCATAAAATTACAGAGAAGAGGCTTCACATGTGGCACACATGGGTACTGAATTCTCCTACTGCATCACTAAACACATTAACTGTACAAATGGGCTACAATCTACATTAGTTGCTTTGAATGAAAGTGTTTTCTTATCTCAAATTAAATCTAAAAGTATCTTTGCAACTTTGTGAAGACAGCTTGTATTTCTGACACAGGGTAAGTATTGCCAAAGGACCCAAAGGTCGAGGCCCCATTAGGAACGGAATCTACACCCTTCTGGAAACCGCTTCTTTCGCCAAAAAACCAGCTGAACCTATCTATTAAAATGATGTGGCTTTTTAAGGCTTATTTACATTTTGCATACATTTTGCATGTCTGCATACTGTATGTATACAAAATGATGACTTTTATATCAAAAGTTCCTCAGTTTCTGCATGTCCTCCAACTACATGAAAGAACGGTCAAAAATGTTCATATTCATCCATTTAAGGCGCACGTACAGAAATATTTCAAGAACAAAGTTACACAAAATCTAGTGTGAGCTATAGAACCTCTTAATATTAATGATACACATTACCCAACACATTTGCTAACGCTGAGAACTAACTGCAGGGAACAGGAAGCGACGGATGATAAGCCGCATGCCCTGGAACCCAAAACCGGAGCTCAGCAGATTAGTGCGGTGGGCTGAAAACATGAGACACCGGTGCTCCTTTCCGCACTCCGTTCTGCACCGGTAACCAAGGAGATTTTAGATGGTCACAGTGAAATCTGTGGACGTGACCTGCCGCAGACCACCTCCTGTCGCACGCTCCTATAGAGCAGCGTCCGGAGACGTGTTCATGCAGACCCGCTGTGCTGCAGCATCATAGGATAATACGTAAAAGCTGAAATGACTGGGGGCAGGAGATGACGAGCACTATTAAAATCCACAAACCAACCCTTTTAAGCGCCACTTTCTGAGCAGTCTCAATGAGGCTTTTCTTTGAAGACTGAAATTCACAATTCAGATAATCCATCATGATACGCGGCCGTTTCAGGCGCCACTGCTACGGCCGTCAAACGGATGTCCGAGAGCGTGTCCGTGCGTGACTGTCTCTGTCTCATTTTAAGAAGCAGTGCATTGTGCATACTAAACGCACAAACTTTACTTTGAAATATCCCGTGCTGTGCCTACATCAGCAGAATGGAAGGTAGAGTCTCCCCAGATCTGAAAAGATTAGGGACGCCTCTGTTCTGGTTTGCCACATGAGGAAATTAACTTGACCTCAGAATGCATCCGTACAAGAGGCTCAAAGTCAGAGCTTGCTGGAAGTTAAGACGCCAAGTGCTAAGCACTCTTGTCGTGTGACATGCTGATTTTCTAAACCAAAGTGACAGTTCTTGCTTTCAGGATAATTTTAATATTTAAAAAACCTGACATTATGTCAGAGCACTTTAAGTCTGAGACAATTTAAATTTTTAGCTTCAGGGTCATTATATACTGCTATTAATCAGTTTGAATTCATCTGCTTTATTCATCTGCTGGAATCCTAATTTATAGGTTGCATGAACATAAACTTTAAATTGGATGATTTTTTTTTTTTTTTATATAAACAAAGCCTCTTCAGTGACTACAGGGAATATTTAGGGCAGACATTTTGGAATAATCAAGCTTTGCGCCCAAAATATATTAGTCAGCTAGTGCTTCAGGAGTTGTTTAGGTATTCTTGGAAATCTACGTAAATTTGAGAGTCATACAGCCCATTAAAAAAAATAAATAAATAAAAAATCAGGCATATAGCTAGACTGTTTGCTATTCGCCTGCTTTTTAAGGCACCGCAGCCGGCAGTGACTGAGGCTAGTTGATACAGCTGATGATGCCACAATACTTTTTAAATGCCCAGGGCCGCCTATCCTACCTTCTATCAGTTACTTCTGCACCGTGGCAAGGTAAAACAGAGCAAATCCCACCCCTTTGCTACAGAAACATTCAAGGCGCGTTATAAATTGGACTGCAGAAGCTGGGAGCCAATTGGCTCCTCTCCCACCCTACCCTGGATTGCTGAGCATCCTGAGTTAAGCTAATGTTGTCAAACCAACAAATTCCATTCCATCATTAGCGTCATCTGTTTAAAGGTAGGCTCTAGGGGAACAGGATTTCAAGCCATTTGGCGAACGCATACATAGGAATTTCATTTTTAGTTCTCTTTCCTGCATCTCTCAGCTACCTGTTCCACCTTGTGGTATAATTGAAGAGAAGCCAGGCCGTTGAGTCCTGGGTCGACGGTGGGAGGGAAAATTAAATATTAATGGGATTTTCTTATTTTGACTGAAAAAGCTTTGCAGTTTTCCCCCCTTTACGGCCTCTGACATGTCCTTTATTACATCTCTTCAAGCTATTAAAGGGTGACCTGAATACTGAATCACTGCAGGCTCTGTCCTGGGAAAGTAATAAACTTACGAGGATAAAAGTCCTGGAGAATGTGCTGTGAAAGGAATCTGTTTAGGAAGGGGCCAAAAGAAAATGCTCAATTCATAAATATGTATGGACTTCAACAGACTGCATGCAGAATGCAAATGTTACCACATGTTTGTCCAACAGTTTCATGAAAAATGTCTGCTAGCTTTGGCAAGATTTGGATATCTGACTGAGCACTACCTTATCATACACATGCATGATTAATGGGGGGAAAATAAAAACATGGTAACTAATAACAGCTGATGTGCACGGATTATTTTTAATTTTCTGCTGGAGTCCCAAATTATATCCATGAATTATATGCCGTGACCTCATGCTTGGGAGCCTTGGTTTCACCTCAGCGTGTAAATTATTCAGCCGGCACATTAGCCGATCAGCCCAGGCCTGCATGGGTGAGGAGAACGGCGGCGGATGTGTGGGTAACCTCTCGGAAGCGTGCGTGAATCTGGCCTGCTGCCTCGAGCATCCCAAGGCCATGGCGCAGGCAGACTCAGCACGACATAAAGGTATCCGTCTAGGGCAATGAGAGGAAACTATTACGGAACACTGGCTGCAATTCCCTGCACTCCTTACGTGCTTTTGGTGGGTCCCACGTTTTTCATAGCCATTAAATATCCTGCTGTGATGATTGAGGTGAAAATTTGTCTTGTCCCTACAAAAGGTGTGTACTGAACCTGCAAATTCCTGCCATAAATTAATCCAATTTCGTCTTTGGTTAAAAAAAATCTTCTGACATATAAACAGTTCATTTGCCATATGTGTTACATACTGTAGAGTGCACTAAATGTTCACAGAACCCAAAGTCAATAAAGAAACAACAAACTCATTTAATAAAATGGATATACACCCCCATCCATTAAAGTAAATGATTATTCTGTCAGTTTCACACCAGCGTTTTATTCCGGCTGTTATCCCAAACTATTAATCTCTTTAAGTATGGGGACTGATAAAAGGTGAGGACTATAAACTTGCGGGTTTTCCCCCCCCACTGGTATATGAGTGAAGGCAATCTCTGCAATTATGTTTTGCTGCTGCTTCTTCTTCTAAGTGCTTCTGCTCAGACCCTAATTACAAGGGCCATCTACACCAGAGTGGGAGGTAATTCAATACAGAGCAGGTCATTGCATTTAATGGCATGACTCATTATTAGCACGCCGCTATTGAGATCGATACAATATAAGTGAAAGGACGACCGCCAAGCTGGGCGGCCATCTGAATGTTCCGTTCAGATGGGTGTTAGAAATCGCTCATGCTTAGAAAATGCCCCTGAAGCCCACACCCCCGAGGTCAACTAGGGTTAGCCTAAGTACAGTAGCCCCCCCCCCCCCAGAATAATCCTGCAAATACTTCCAGTCTAAGACTGGACCAATAAGGGTAGCTATTAACGGACAAGTAATATCCAGCAACTGTCAGCACACAACTCACTCACAGAGCACAGAGCATTCGAACAGACTGAGAGCACACAGGGAGCTCAGTCTCACATAATGAGGAAGGGTAACAAAAATCACTTTGAGTTAGAAAACCCAATTGAATCCATTAATGAGTTTGACTGCAGCAGTCTTACAATACACCTCTATAACTGCTACTTCTATGCAAACCTGAGGACATGTGGTACTGACACATTCAAAAAAAATGTTTATTCATTTGAAATCCAAAGTAAACGTAAGGATGTCTAATATTAACAATTTCAATACTATGTGTAGAATGTATTAAAGGGGAGGAGGACATTTTTTTCATGTAAAAAAAAAAAAAAGGAAAAAAAAAAAACCACTAAACCTTTTTCCAGCAGGCAAGAGAAAAAAAAAAATCATAGAGGTTCACAAAGACTGGCTTTTTAGAGCATAGCTATTCAAAGAGAAAAATACATGAAATTTATCCATCCACACATATTCCACGAAGAAATTCACAGTGCGGGTTCACTGCAAACATGGAATGAATCCCAGGAAACCCAGAGGGTTTAAAATTTTTCAGTTAAAGTTTTTATGATATTTAGATTTAGACGTCACATTATCATCAACGCGAGTTCAAACAAAATACCAACAATACCATCCATCCATCTTCCAACTGTGTAACCTGGACAGGGTTGCAAGGCAATACAATAATATAATATAATATACAACACAAACAACATGCAATAAGTTGCTATTATAAAACCATTATGTCATTATTAAAATTAATACCATTGTATGTCTGGACTGAGTAATTTCATAGGTTATTGCCATTTGTTGCATGGCCTGTTCTTGTGTATTAAGGCAGTAACTTCATTAAAACAGAATTCTAGGCAACATCACACATAAACCTAAGAACCTGGGACTTGTGATGACTCATGTTCAAGCCCTGATTGTTCTCTGCATGATACATTTCTTCATAACAGTGGAGGCCCATAAGGGTCAGGATCAGTCTCAGTCCTGCTTCTTCTGTATGTCAGTTCCCTGTTTGGCCAGCAGGTGTTGCTTAGCTCCCTTTTTCTCCTGTTCCCCAGGCCACCATATGGCTTTATGGGTGATGTGGGTAGCCGGTTCATCCAAGCTTCGCTTTTGACATGGGTTACGTTTACATTTAGGCTTATTCCTCTTCTTTAGTTGTTACTTCGCAGTTTTCATTAATGTCTGGTTACCCTTGTTCTAGTCTCCCCTGGTGTTTGACCAATTGGTCTCTTATTGCCCACACCAGTTCCACAGTGATCTTAATCCCTAGTAATTGTTAACTGCCCCCATCTGTCTCTCATTGACTCTAGTTATTTGTGTATATAAGTGCCAGCCCATGCTTCAGTCTTCATTCAGTCATTGAGTGTGTTTGTGTTCTAGAATAGCTGTTCGGCTGTTTTTCTGTTCCTGGTTCCTTTGTGTTTTATTGCCTTTGATTCCTGCTTGTTTCCCTTAATAGTCAGAGTTTGCTTGCCTTGTGTTACCCTGTGCTCCTTGTGACCTTAGTGTTTCCCTGCTTGTTTTGACCCTTTTTGGTCCTTTGTTTTTCATTTCTTTTTTGAGTTCAGTTATTCAATAAAACACCTTTTGCCTGAGAGCCACACCATGGATTGTCTGTTCACCATACCACACCGCAACACCAAATTGCTTTTGAGTCTGGGAATAGAGCTGAGATGTCCCATTCCAGGAACATCTCACAAGGTGCACACTTTGAAGAGAACCCACTTTATTAGTTGCATAAAAGTGTAAATATACTCTAAATGATTTTGGTCCCATGTGTCGCTGGGCAACTCATTTGTCCCTTTTTTTTAGGCACCATGCTTAAAGGGGTGACACTTCATTTAGTAGCTCTGTAGAATGACAGACACAAAGCACTTTGGTGACTACAGATGCTTTCAGATCTTGGGTTCAACAAAGTAACATCAATCACTCATTTAAGAACTAAAGCGTAATCACTGTTGTGTTTAACAAGGCTTTAAAACAAGACAATTTCAAATTTGATATACACAAAACTCTTTCCTTATATTCGATTTAAGCATTTCTAATGCATCCTGTCAGTGGTCACTTATTCATCGCTTCTGCATTTCCTCACAAAAGTACATCTACAATTCCTCACTTACAGCTACATAGGGTCCATGTACAAGCCGAGAACTCCTTGCCTCTCGCTGCAGACGTAGCCATTACGCTCGTGTGATACTGGACAGGAGGCAAGATGAACTAAACTGATTTCTCTCACAGCAGTGGATAAATCTGGCACCCCTTGTCTCACAAATTCTTGCTGTTCATAGGACACTTACTTTCAACAAACCTAGAAAGCGGCTTGAAAAGGAAAAACACAAAGTATCTCTTATCAGAGTTTTCCGAGCCGACCTTTTCGTTTCGTACTCCCTCCTCTCATCTCCAAACACCATTTAAATCATTTAAAATGGAATCATGAAATAAACTTGCAGTGCTATATCCAATGCCCTGGGGAAATATCCAGCCCTGCCAATGATACCCATCACCATGGTAACACTCGGAGCACCTCCTATAAACCATTAATTGACAGCAGTAGATACAGCTGAGAAATTAAACTCATATTTGTCTAAAATTGTGTTTTACACATTACTCTGTTTAATGCTGGCTTAAACAGCCCAGTGAGATCCAAAGCCAGTCTGTACAGCTTTTCCATTTTCTCTGAGCTTTCGGTGACACAAAACTCTGCCATATGTCTTCCTAATAAAATATCTAATGTAAAGACCAGAAAAACAACACAAGCTGCTCCTTAGTGTGGGTTTGACCAATTCTTAGTAAAAGTCAAAGTCAGAACCTTCATTCTACACATATCCATAAATATCCCCTTTCAACTAGCAATCTGGCTTAATTTTGCCGTAAAGCAAAATCTCTTTAAACTATAGTCAATCAGTAAAAAATAATACATAGAGACCCAACTGTTTAACTCACACAAGCAATCAAAACAAATCTAATTTAAATGGGAAAATAAGGTGCCTTCCCTTAGCTGTTCTGCTCCCATTCCTCATGGTCAAGGGGATGGGTGCTCTGCAATTGATGAACCCAGCTCTCATCTAGTTATGTCTGCCATTACTCTCCCAGAGTAAGAGAAATTGACTGAGCTAAATCAGCTTACTGTTGAAAATATAATTAGAAATGATTTTTCTATTTAGTACAATGGCATTATGTCCAAGCACATCAATAACCCCTTAACGGTTCATCTTTTTTTAATAGTTTTGGAGCCTATGTGCAAATAGTGAGTGGTCTAAATCTTATCACAGCTCGACTGAATGTTAAAGAAACAACAGAGCTTCCCGACACAGACATGGGCTCAATACTGGTCTGTCAGCAGGATCAGGTTACATACCAAGACTCTGAGAACCATGCTAAGCTGCAAAACCAGATAAATAAAACAGATTTCTATACATTGATTTATAATTTATTGGGAGAAAAAAAAAACAATTACCCTTAGATCCAAATATTTCCAAACAAACACTAGAAAGACAAGACTCTTTTTTTGCCTTTTTACCTGCAGTAACTTGCTGCCAAAGTGCAGGAGGCATGAAGTATTAAGATAATCTGCAATAGCAATGCGTAGTATTTCTCATCCACACTGTAACCATTATGAATTCATATTTGATATTGATCTTGTCTGCAGACAGACAAGTGTTTCATCATGACAATCTGGCTTTATAATGTCATTCACTCATGAATGTCATTGTGAGGCAATGTCAGATTCAGCTGGACTTAAATTAGAACAAACCACATTAAATTAAAAGATAAGGAAAGATTCAGGCATTAACTATAGTATACTAACGTAAAAATGGCTTCGGAGTCAGCAGCAACTGGTTGCAGAAGTTTATAAACTAATTCTATAAAATCCTCCTTGTATTCAAAATGTATTGGGCTAAAACCTAACATAGCTTGTAATCTGAACAATATTGTCATAATTTAAAAACAGATATTCACATCAGTAGACAGCAAGTATTTTCTTTCTTGAGAAAATATCTTGCTGTGAAATGGTTCCATTGCTATCAGCCTATCTGGGTTTTACACACTGCTGCCTCTATCAAAAACCTCTTACCCCTGAGTTTTCCTACAAAGCACATTTTCTGCATTTCAGCAACACTGTCACTACTCATCCAATTGGGGTGTGATACATCCTCAGGTGTCACGCTTTTTTCTGGTGCATCAAAAGGTTTTGAAATTGTTGTGTCAAAGCAGTGTTTAAGGTCCAGTTGATATAGGATTTCTGCTTGATTCATATTGCCCATTAATTAGGTAAAAAGCCACTTCATATACATCACCTTCCCAAATCCAACCATCCATCTTCTGAAACTACCAGTCCTATGCAGGGTCCGGAGCCTTTCCTAGAGGCTACGGGTGCAAGACAGGGAACAACCCGAGATGGGGTGCCAACCCATCACAGGGCACAAGACAGGGAACAACCTGAGATGGGGTGCCAATCCATCATAGGGCACAAGGCAGGGAACAACCCGAGATGGGGTGCCAGCCCATAGCAGGGCACATTCACACAGCATTCACTCACACGTGCACACCTACGGGCAATTTGGTAACTCCAATTAGCCTCAGCATGTTTCTGGACTGCGAGGGGGAAACTGGAGTACCTGGAGGAAGCCCCACAGCCGGGGAGAACATGCAAACTCCACACACACAGCGCCCTGGTGGAGACAAGAAACCAGGTCCCAAAGGTGTGAGGTGACAGCACTATAACCACCACACCACCCCTCCGTCCAAACTTCCTAGTCTCATTAGTGTAGATTTTCTAGAGTGTGCTGGATCTCCTGTCACAAACCAAGAACATGCACTTCTGTAAAGACTGGCACCCATTCTCAAGATTAAGCCTGTGATGTACGCTGACGTTCCGTCTGGGTTGTACACATACTGCTGGCCAATTTTGCTACAGGGAGCATACAAGAATCGCCATTCAAGAAAGCCACGGCTCATCTTTATCAGTTAAGTAGCATTAGCGCACAAGAAAAGCTTGAGATCCCACTGGCAAGGCAGGAGTACCACAGAAGGAAGCTTAACAGTATCCATCAAGCATGTGGCGCTCCACTCATTATTTATGTATCCTGAAGTCGATTACATGAGTGGAGCGATGCACCAAGAGGAACCCATGCCAGAGCAATCTGGATCCTTTTCTCCCCCTCAGAAAGCCTCTATGCCACAAGCAGTGCAGTAGATCTTACAATAGACACTCAATGTACTTTAAATCTAGCTGTCCACAGAGCTGATGTATCCTTCCTATTATGGCATGTTTCGAACTTTAAGCGACGTAGACCAAGTCAATGGAGCCAGGAACAGTGCTGTTATTCAAGAGTCTAAGGTTAGGGTATGATCATCCACAATGGGCTTTCGCTGGGTGTACAGTGTGCCTGCACAATATCTAAAAGGATGTAAATATCCTTCTATACACAATCAGTCCAAGTGGGTGCCCAAATGATCATACCCCCTCAAAAATGGTAGTACAATAGATCCAGTACTCTAGAAAATTTCAGGGTAAGTTAAGAGACAGATTTAATATTAGGTTTCAGCAAAACAGCTGTGGAAATAGACAAAAAAAAATACGGAATGCCAGGCAATGTCATTTAAGCTTTCAATTCACTAAAAAGGTGTCTTTTCACACAGCACATTGACAGCAGTTAACAGAAAAAGATAAAAGCATTTCAAAAACATCCAATTACAAGGACAAAAAGGTAAGTCGGGAATGAAAGCATTGACTGACAGCATGTAGAAAATATATGGAAACCTTTAGATGTGTTAATCACAAAATATCTGTTGCGCTATACTAAATGAACATATGATTTTAAAAAAGTATTTTTTTCCACCATCGACGTTTATCAGTTCAACTGTTCCCTAGTCAGGACAGATGAGATCATTATTTTAAAAACACAAATTGACATTTTGGGCATACGGGAAAGTGCATTTTAAAAGCTTTTCATAAAAATATAAATGCCACTCCTTACCACTATCTAGTCCATGTTGCAATAAATTTCAAAAGGATACAAATATCATTATTGCAGCAATACATTAGCTAGGAACAATTATCATGGCATAAAGCATTGGTGGTCATCTAAAACTGGAAAGGTACCATTTTCACTGGTGTCCAGCAAAGTGCAAGTGACATATCAAACCTGCTGAGTTCATAAAAACTGTAAACAGAAAAATGTAAATGCATATATCCTGTAGTTGCCACAAATAGTGCTTTTAAAGAATACCTACAGTGAAACATTTTGGCTACAATGGATGCAATACAGAGTGCCAATTTTCAGCCATTTCCCACCCCAAGTAACATCACAGGCCTGAAAGTTGTTTCCAGGAGGATAAACAGAATTTATCCATTTCAAACAGCAACGTCCTTAAAGCAAAGGAGTAACATCATCAGTCTGGGAGGAAGAGACACGGTTACCCTTTCAATAAATCATAAGCGACAAGATGGACTGAGGAATGTGAGGCTTGCGAACTGATGCATTTCTGAACCCATCCTTGCAACTGAACCCAACCCTGATTCTTGGGTGTGTGTAGAATGCTAGCAATTAGCTTGTGCTTTTTATCTCTGTCACTTAGAGATTTGCAGTATTTTCAGAAGGCAGCCAAGTTCAAAACTGCCAATAAATCAACATTATTTAAGGCTGATATTGGTCTAGTTCAACATGCTAATGGAATAGCAAACCACACTCCTCCAGAATAGCAGAAGAGTGGTGAAACACAACATCCACATCAGTCTGTTTGAAATAAAGACTTATAAAAATGTAACAATTTAAATGACATTTGCAGTTCCTTCACTTGTTTATATTTTAGAGATATTAAGGCACCAGCAATATCCCTAACCGACGGAAGTAGAAACAAACAATTTCCAAATTGTGACAAAATTAAAAGCAATAAATAATTACCAACTTCCAACCATATGAAACCCATACTTCTTGAAAAAGGTGACAAGATAACAGAGGAACAGTTGGAGAGCACACACATCAGGAAGGACAAAGTTTTGATTTATTCCCCACGTGCCACAGACATGATAAAGTGACCACGTTTTCTTTTTGCTCTCCACAGACAGTTTTACTGCACCTGGCATCTCTTCAAAGCACTAGTCAGTCTGCCAAGCCACGCAGGATACTCTGCTCTCACCTCCTCCCTGAAGGTCAACATTATGCCGACTTGTTTCCAAACAGAGCTCCTAGTCTTTAATTCCCTTTGAGGGGAAGCTTGTTCCCTGCTCTGTCATTAAGATTAATATGGGGCAGTAGCTTGAACCCTTGGTTTGTGACCGTTACGTTTAGTGAGCTCTGTAAGGCGATCGGCAACACAGCAATCATTGCTTGGGCTTAAGGTGTGATTTTGTGTGTGTGTGGGTTGGGGATTGAGGACAGAACCCAAGATCAACAGGTTTTATTCTAAGCTATGTATAAATGAGGGTCTTTTACTGCAACGCAGCAGCCCCTGTAATGTACTGTACAGGCACATCTTGACTGCAGGGAAGCAGGGAGGCAGCGCTCTGAGGGACAGCTCCGCAAAAGGGTAAGCCGAAAAAGTAGTGCGCTCTCTGACCCTCACAGGCTGGGGGAACGTTTATACGCCATTCTCTCTCAAAGCACTGCTCTAAATACTCACTGTTTTTAATCTGTTTGGTTGCTATTCCCATGCACATCTTTAGCGAGTCTTTTTCATACTTCGAGCAGTTTTAAAAATCGATGCATTTATTTGCTTGTTTATTTCATTATTTAAATTCAGCTGCTCGTTTTTAGGTCTGGGTCCAAACTATGCGTTCCTGTCAGCAATAAATAAATCACATTTCTTCCCTGGGCTAAATCTACTACTGTGGGTGCTCTTGGAGAGACACTCATAAAAAATGCACTGCATACTTCCAAACTATTAAGGGAAACCTCGGGAGACAACCCAGAAGATTTAGATTGGGGCTTTACAAGAAAGCCAGTGATTAGGCTTGAAACACTTCCTCGTGTCCTCTTTATAAAGCATCGTTCGCTAAAGCAGCTGGTATGAAATCCCCCTTGTTATGGCAGCGCGATGTGCAAAATCTCTCCCTTTTCCGCCAAACTGACACAAGCGAAAAGGCAAATGGTGCAACACACGCCCCCGAGCATCAGAGATGCCTCCACAAGGCGTCGCGGCTCCGTCCGAGTATGCTGATATTTTCTTCCAGATAGCACAGATATATACTGCGAAGAAAACCGAACCACCACAGTTTTGCTTTCCAGAAAAAAACCGACAAAGGAACCTGAACACCATGTAAAATAACATCCCGGGAATTGTTAAAAGGCAGCGAATTATACAACCGTATTGTTTGCACAGTTTTTCACCATATTACGCTGTATTTTAAATACTCGTCACCCCACTGCTGCATTTAAGAAAATATATAGACAAATACGATAACATAATACTAGTAAGACAAGTAATCTAGTAACTAGTAATCACGTAAGTCTGTCCAGATCAAATCAGTCAGCATGTCCAGATTGATTTCCTCATTAAAAACTGCAGACGACTTCATTAGTTAATTGGGTTGTCGCTATAATGAAATCGTAATCTGTTAAGTGTGTAATTTTAAAAAGAAATCATGCAGCACCAACTTTTTGCTTCAATTTCCCTCCAAAGTGAGGCATTCGTCACGCTCATGGATAAACAGCAGTCCCACATTAACCGGCGCGCCGGTAGATCCTCACAGCCACGACGTATTTCATTAACATAATTAAACTGCTGAATTTATCCAAGCGCTGATAAATGTGTATTGCTTGATTCTTGCCCTAAATCCGCGGTTTAATATAGCGACGGAGATCTCGGTCAGGCTACTGACCTGTAGTGTCTGCACTAAGTTGCCCCCACGACGTCAACTTCATGACAAACGCGTAATAAATGATTAAACGAAAGAAATCTGTCCATAGAAACACCACAATCAGTTTCACACCTATCTGTAAATCTGTAAAACTTAAGAAGAACGTCGCTTATGGCGTGTTTGGGCTGTTCCGCCCGGCGATACAGTTACGATACTTAATTATCCCCAAGTATGTATTACCAGGTGTTTCAGGCGAGTCTCGTTATCCCAATATAAAATAAAGCAATATATATGTATATATTTAAACGCCCCCTCAGCATGCCCCTTAGGTGTACAAACCGCTAATTGCTTGTCGTATTCATGCACTCCGAGCATTTCCCTGACCCGCACTTCCCACCCTCTCCGAAGCTGGAGCCGCCGCCCTACCTGCTCGGCATCCTCCGCGGGACACGGCTATCCTCTCACCGGGGACATGCAGCAGAGAGCGGAGACTCGGCGCAGGTCGGGACGCTTCCCCCCATTTCCCAGCGCTGCCCTTCACCAGGTGCTTTTCTTCTCTCTCTCTCTCTCTCTCTCCCCCCACTCCCTCTATCTCTCTTTCTCTCCCGCTCTCTCTCTATTCCGCCCTCCGTTTCCCTCACACACACGGACGGACGTTCACCTCTCAGTCACACCAACTTTTCTTGCTGTTTTTAAGCGCCATGCATTAAATAAACCCCCTTAAAGGTGCGTAATCTCGCGTCGCTCGCGACTTTACGCAGACAGGTAACGGTGGCGTCCGCCGGGTCACGTGGCGCTCCGGTGACATATGAAGGAGGACAGAAGCCGCTTCATTCAATAAAAATCTGCGGGTTGCTGGGGTGTGTTGCTTGTCCGACATTCACAATAATCTCCAGAAATGAATTCACATATCTTAATGGCAGCCCGAAATGCATCAGCTTTCTGTAAATTGCCTTACATTAAAATAAATCCATCCTTTTATTCTCCACACGACGTTTTTACTACGGGGTCGCGGGGCGCTTGTAGCATTTCCCAGCAAGCCACGGGGCAGGGGACACTCTGGAAGGGATGACGCTCCTTTGTGGGGCACACACACATGCACACAATGGCACAGCAGTGGCAATTTTGAGATACTGACTCGCATAACTGTATATTTCTGGACTTCTGAGGAAAGGGGAGTGCCGTAAGATACTTGCATAAACACGGAGAATATGCAGACTCTGCACAGAGAGCTGAGGGCAAGAATTGAACATGCAACCCTATCACAATTCACAGTCATGTCAAAATATGGGGAGTCAGCTGGTCTATGTGGGACATAAACCTGTTCGCTGTTGTCCTCACAACTTGTACGTTGACTGTGCACTCTGGGGACGTAGCGCAGGTGCCGCCGACACTGAAGCTATAATATTCATAGCACTAAGCACTTCATTTATCCAAAGATTATGTAAGAACAAATATCTGATAATTCATTTCAGGAGGCTGCAGCTGGAACTTTTGCACAGTGCAGGCTGAAGCCCAAAATTAACTGTAATGTTGAACTTAAGTTATCTTTCACCAAAATGGTGTAAGAAAAATATAAACGGACAGTAGTAATACTTACACAATGAGTTAAGCTACAAGTCTTGCAAGGGAATGGTGCAAAGTATTTGCAGTTTCATCAGGTACTCATAAGCTTAATATATCTGTAAAGTATATAACTACAACTGCATAATAGTCCATCAGAAGGGGCTTTAACAGGAATGCCTGTCTACTGTGGGCACATTAAACATAAACATAAGTTTACCCTGACCTACAAAGAGTAAACAATGTCAAACAATACTCGTGATCAAATACCGAGAAATCCCTGGCAGACGACCAAAAAAAAAAAAAAAGACTGTAGAAACTACAGTGCTATTGCCATCACTATCAGTAATCGTGTTGGGAGAAGATATTGAATTTCTTGTCCAGTGGAGATACTGATAGCTTAGTTTTACAGCGGGTCACCAAATGTATTAGACGAACTTGGGATCTTTCTCTAGCCTTCGCAGCAGCCAGATGGTCTCGAGTTAGAACTTTCAATTATTCAGTCATCCTGAGAACAGATTGAATCTGTCAAGCGTGAGAGAACTTGGCTGGCCTCTTCCAGGGCTCCACAGTGTCATGTGCTCTTATCTGTGTATGTGTGTGTGTGTGTGTGCGTGTGTGTGTGCAGTACTTGCAAAAGTATATATGTAGTACTTGCAAAAGTCTTAGGCAAGTCAGAGAAATTGGTGTAAAACTATACTCTCCGTCATTAAAGTGTATCAGTTTAGTAATCGTCTCAAAACAGTTTTCCCCAGTATTTACAGCAACTGTCCCATTCACCTGTGTATTTTTTTAATCATCCACTATCCCACATTGTTTGGCTAATCAATACCTCATTGAGGTATTTAACTAATTAAGTTAAATTGCATCACCAGCTCAATTAATAAATTAATGAATGCATGGAATGGCTGAGGTGCCTCTGAAGAGATTTTTAACCGAACATAATGTAATAGTTTACAGTGTTTTAATGTAATATAATGAATGTTGCAAAAGATCCATCCATCCATCTTCTGATCACTTACGAGGTCGCAGTGAGGCTGCAGCAAAGAGTACACCCTCGACGGGATTCCAGTGCATTCAGGGCACACAGATTCATACAATACGGCCAGTTCAATGTTGTTCTTTAATTTGTCACTGACTTTTCTATATCATCGGTAACAATAAAATTGTATGTGCCTGTCATGGAATGTTAGCACTGTTATCACTTTAAGGCAGTGTGTTGTGCTTCTCCCGCTTGCTAACGCGTCCTGGCTCTTCAGGGTATGTCCACTGCAATTATGGAAATCACCAGAATGTACTAAATAATGTAAAGCAGTACATGGACATTATTTATCATAACTTAATCATGCTTAAGGCAATGCTTAAGATATGTAATGGGAAGGTTATCACACTGGAGATTAGTAATGCAGGATGGAAACATCAGTTAATAGCCCTTTATGAAGATTCTCTCTGTATATTAAAAAAAAGCAGTTATGCCACATTAAAATAATGGTGTTTACCCCAGGTATCAATAATATAATCAATAATGTTTAAGGAACAATTTTTGTTACTAACAAGCTTAGTTTAAATACATCACATGGTTTCATTTCTGGGAGAAAAGCCTTAAGACAGGATGGAAAGGATGGAAAATCTTTATTATGTGAACATAAACATGTGAACATTATCCAGTGTGACTTAATTTAAGGTTTTACTCTAATAATTTCCTCAGCTGGAAACCTAAAGCATGTTAGATTTATTGCCAGAGGAAAAAGCAACCAAGCTACTGCTGAGATTTCAATCCCAGCTATAAATAATGTTATTTACAACTGTCTGCATAATTATCTGCTATTTTTAATATTACTGGGAGGAAAACAAATTGATGATCACTGATGAAAATGTTCAGTATGAAGAAATAACGTGCGCACTTCATTTAGCTTCATAGTAAACAAAAACAGGAGATTCCCATTGCCCCGGCCTTGATTAGCGGTCAGAAAATGGTTGGATGGAAACACAGTACAGAATTTCTTGCACTGTTTTGAAATGCATATTTAATTCATTAAACATAGATGATCCATATATCTTTGCTGGTGTGCAAGTGCTTTGTTTTTCAAAAACATCTGAAAGGCAGCTGTTTTTTATTTGTTAGGCACTTTGTTCTGCCTCTGCTCCGCGTTCAGTCTGCAGATCAGTGTCGCGGGTTGTGGGTGTAGCACAGGAGGATGGATTCCGTGTTGCTGCTGTGAAGCTCAGATCCGGCTGAGCTTTGTAAGTCAGTCTCAAGGAGGCTTTCTGCTAGGCGAATAGCGCACGGAATGTAATCCATTTCGATAAAAGGAATACAATCCACTATGGATCTGGCTTTTACACCTGCGTCCGCATTGTAATCATTCTGAGAGCATTCCGGTAATCCAATTGATGTTGCTTACATGGAATGGCAGTCCTCGAGCTTAGTCATTTGGCTCCATAGGGTATCCGGTCCTGAAATTAAAATGGCCAGTTCTTGACCGAGTGCTGCAATCACAAGTGTTAAGGCGACCTTGCAGCACCTGGTATTCAAATCAACGGAATGAAAAACAGCAGCTTTTGAAGGTGACCAGCACTTGAATACTCTGACAGAATTCTTGTCTTAAGCTGCTAGGACAAGAATATGATGCTAAATAACTTAGGTTTGTGGTTGTTTTGTTTAATATGACAGAAAGACCTTATTAATTACTACTTACTGGAAGTCCATTTAAGAGCAGGAACCTGTGCATTGCTGTGGATGCACGCATGGTATTTATCTCATTAATGGTGGCATTTAGACATGGCAGTAAAGGCAATGAACTGGTAAGCAACACCCAGGAGAGAGGGCTGTGCGAGCCGTAGTGAGAGAACTGCTTGGAGTGTGTTGATGCCGTATAGAGTGTAAAAATGTGTGCTTTGTACAACACTGTATATCACTAGCAAAATAAAGTGTCTCTATTTTCTGCTGTCTGGTTAGTTGTTTACTTCTGTGGCATCGTCTATGGACACTAAAAGGAGGGGACCTGCAGCAAAAACTGTAATGTCTTGCAGTGCATGGGCATATGTAAGGAGGGGACCTGCAGCAAAAACTGTAATGTCTTGCAGTGCATGGGCATATGTGGAACCCCTTTGAATACAAGCATCCGAAGCACTGGCCAGCAGAGCAATGGGGAAAAAATGTCAAGTGGCTTAGAGAAAGAGAAAGACAACGGTATAAAAATGCATGAGTAGCTGATCCTTGTCTGACCCTGTCAGTCCAGTGATGTCTCTCGTTCTCCGCCTGGGATAACTGCAGAGGGGGTGCCCCCCCCCCAACCAGGAACCAGGTCGCGGGACATAATCTCTCCGAGAATCAATCCCAGGGATGGACGACAGGATCTGAGTACGACTATGAGTCATTATGAAGATGCCCATCGGCCACTTGTACTGCACATGGGAGCTGATTATCACGCATATACCTCCTGCGTTCACCTTGCAGAAGAAACACGACCAAATCAGTAAACGGGGTAATGCTGGTAGGTGTAGAGGCACAACAAGAACAAAATCTAGCATCATCACATGGCCTGCTGCCATTTTATTAATTAAAATATGAATTAATGGCCGGAGCGATAATAATAGTATACTGAACATATGTACAGGTCGACTGTAAGGGTACTCTTGTTTCAATGTATCCAATTTTTAAATCTTCGTTTTCAAGTTTGTTTCAGAGTAGTAATAGTGGGAGTCTGGATGGCTGTGGTGAGGACATTAAGAAAACCATATACCGTGGAGGGCAGCTTTGTCAGCAATGAGCCAATGAAAAAAGGCTATTTCATTCATTTAGGGTGCCTTCCCCCAATCAGACGAGAAGCAGGCCAAAAATGGATATTAAATAAATGAATATTGAAACATATACTGGGAGTAAACAGCAGAAATTACTGAGATAAAAATTGCAGCACATTCTAATTTCTAATTTAGTCATATTTTGTATTATATGATTTATTATAATTAAATTTGTTCTTTCTAAACAATACCAAAAATAAAATTCTGCAGTAAAACAAAAACAACCAAGGATAAATTAGGCTACATGAAATATAAACAAAGATATAACTGTGTGTAGCAACACTCACGTGAGGTGAACATTTCCCTGCCTTCTGTCTGAAAACAGTTTAGCCTCTAGAAATATGATTCATCTGACAGGACACGACCCCCACCCTCCCTGGCATTTCCTGCAGCTCCATTTTCTTGGCAAAGATCATTGTTTTATTATCCATAACCCCCATTATTCTGTTCTGTATTCATTATGCCACTATTGATTTGTGGCTTTCGTTTTATCTCTGATAACTGAAAGCAGGGGCCATTCTTTCTGCAAATGTATATTTCAATGAGAGACTTACACTAAGTTGACAGAATTTTGGTACGTCATGGAATTAAATTAAGGTTCGGGTTCTGGTCCCGGCCGGCGCACTCGTCAATGAATTCATCACTTCTGAGGCAGAGTCGTGTAATTTTACGAGTATGTATGTGAGCAAAGCTCGGTGCAGCCTGCACTGGATGGCCGATCATCCCTGGACACCTCAGAGCAACCAGGGGAAACCTCCAGGATCACAGGGGCAGCGTCCCTGCTGCATGTACCCAAAGCCCAGCCAGGAATCCAATGCACTGCCTTGGGGGTGTTGCAATAATAATAATATCTTATGGGTCCCCATGGGGAGATTCTTTTTTTTGCCTACCCTGTCTTCTGCTTCATGACACATATGCAGGTGCGAGCGAGCTTGGCAGGGCAGGGCAGGGCAGCCCATGGAGCTGGGGGTTAAGGGCCTCGCTTAAGGGCCAAAGTTGGCCTCAAAACACAGTGGCCATTCAATCACAAGAACAGAGATGCTACCCCCTGATTGGCTGCACCATCCAACCTACACTGTGCGGCCTGAGAAAATTGTTTAACATGTATTGCGATTGAATACTGACCTTTTATTTTTTCAACTGTGTCTTTTTGCAGTATCCTGCAGCTAAAAATGTTCGTTCCGAGTTTCAATAGCATGCATGGATGAGGATACATATGGAATTACAAGACGTTCTTTTGCCTTAGAAACATTAACATGCAATCGGGACATAATTGCCTTTAAGGTTTTTTGTTTGAATCTGCAGAAATCTGTATCCACCTGTCTTCATTGCTTGCCACTTAAATTTTGGTTCAATCAAAAGTGACTACAAATAATAAAGATAATGTTAGATGAATAATGATTTCCCATTTTCTCCTGACTTGTACCCTGTTATTAGTTAGATCGGGATGGCAGTGGAAATTAATTCTCTTTTCACTTAGAAGGAACATTACCATGATTCATTTTGTCATGGAGTGGAAGAAAGTCGAGGATTCCAGCAATTTGAAGGGTGAAATCAATTTGTCCCAGTGTGGGTGAAACCAAATGGCATTGGCATAAACAAGTATGAAATTACCCTCTCTGTCTTCGCAGCTAATGGAAAAAAAAGCGCAATCTGAAAGGTCCTTTGTAGCGAGATACTACTTGATTTCAGCCTTCGTTCATAGGGTAAAGGAAACAGATTCACTCAGTGCAATTGCAATTATCTTAATCTGACTTAAAGCTAGTTGTTATGTGAGTCATTTGGAAATCAATTAAATGATCTGGTTTTTCATTTCTCTGACACGTTGCTGTTGTGACATTTACAAATCATGGCTTTTTTTTGTGGGTCAAGCTGGTGCTGTAGACATGTAAAAGCAACATACATAGTGCACCTGCTGATTAATGCTAGTGTTTTAAATTATGGGTCTTGTGTTGCAGTCAAGGACATAACTTTGGGTGGAGCATTGGGGTGGGTGGTGGGAGGGTTGAGGTCTCCACCCATTTAAGGGGGTCCAGGGGGTTGTGTTGGCTGATTTTGATTATTGGAAGGGCTACAAACCCCCCGGCCCCCCATACATTATACCCATGGCTACCACTGGATACATACCGCAAGCACACAAAGGGTCAAAGAGGTTCATTTACTGTTTGGCTGAGCATTATTGTGACCAGTGTGCATCATCTATACAGTTATAAATGTGGAGTGACTCTGGGATTTTCACATGCCGCAGCACCTACAGTTTACAGAGAATGGTGTGATGGAGAAAAAACACCCAATGGCATTGACCAATGGCATTTCTTTGCTAGAAAGACCTTGTTATTAAGATCAGAGATTTGGCAGACTCATTAAACGTAACAGGAATGCCAAACGTGCAGAAATAACAGCTCAGTACCACAGTGGTGTACAGAATGGCTTCTTTGAACATGCGACTAATTTACCCTGAAAGTTGTTCTGGAGGCAAAAGTGGGTCCTAGCCGGTACTAGCTAGGTGTACCTAATAAAGTGGGTCCGACCCGGTACTAGCTAGGTGTTCCTTAATAAAGTGGGTCCTATCTGGTACTTGTACTACCTGGATGTACCTATTAAACTAAACTATATTTGTCTTTTGCTTATAATATCTACTGTCCGGTGATGCTACCTTCTTTATGCATTGTGATTAATAATGCTTAACCCAATACCCAATATTTTATTTGGATTATTCATAAAATTCAATATTTTGTGTTGCCATTTAAAGCATTAATGTTAGACAAACAGCAATTTTTCCGAATGCAACGTTTATAAATCAGTTGCTTTTTGCGAATTAATTCAATCTCTCACTCCACCTGCTGCCTCCTTTTGGTATAACTGTCTACGGTAAATCAAAAACACACAACCAAACATCATTTGTCAGCTTTTTTCTAAAAAGGATGTTTTCTTGGGGTGTCCAAAGACATCAGGTGGCTGGTGTTTAAAGGCCACCACATGCCTACATCACTTATTTGATGTCAACTTCTGGGTTCCAAATAGAACTAGGTCCTGCTTGACTACGATTTGAGAGACATTGCATATCCGAATTAGACCAGGTGTGGGGGGGGGGGGGTGTGGTCGTCTCAGGAGGCAGAGTCACATGACAGTGGTTGTTTGTGTTGATTCATTAGATCTGTCCCCTGTTCATTTCTGATGGCATAAATTAACGTGGCCCATTTCACACCTCTACCTGATGAAACTCTGCCTTCTGATTTACTTTTGCTTTATAGACATTTTTCACTCATAACAGCTTCTGTTTTTTGTTGACCCTGTTGCTCTGCAGGCTGTATATATCCAGAAAAGGGATACCATATCCTTGCATCTCTCCGTCAAGCGACTCCCAGCTAATGTGATTTTCAAATCTTCAACAAGAACCTTCTTGCATTTCGGCTGAACTGTGACCGAAGGGGCTTTACCTCGTGTCACAGATACCTCTAATGACGCAAAGATGAGCTGCAGAAGGATGGTCTTTATGGACCAATCAAAATCCCGCAGGAATCGGCGAGTGGGCATGATGAACGACTAACGGGAAAATGTGCTGTTATCTGATGTCATCCTTTATAGGGCACAAAATACAGAGAGGTAGCTGGAAGTCCCATGTCATTCATTGGCCGCACCCAGTACCTTCGCGTCTTGGGGACCTGAGATGGAATCAAGACAAATGCTCGAGTTTTGGTTTTTCTGACCAAGTCAGGAGCGTGACTAAAGGCCTTTTCTCGTGGATGATGAAGAAGGATCTGGGGACAGCTTAGCATCATCCCTCAGTCCCGCACTTCCCAAGACAGAGGACCGCGGTGCCGAGTTGCTGCTGTCCTTGGCCGTGGGACTATTGATTCATGATCACAGTGACTCTGGCATCTTGGAGGGCAGGTCCTTGACTGATTGGGAAGGCCAAGACAAGGCAAGTGATTTCAGGTCTTGTAGCCAAGCTTCCCTGCTGATAGATGACCATACCTACCCACACAGGGTGGCTGGGAAGATCAATACCCTAAGAGCAGGGGAGTGAGTCGAGGAAACCAGCTGTGCTGCTGGGACGCAAGGTGCACAGCCTAGCTGATTTATCCCAGATATACCTCAAAGGTTCTGCTTGGAAGTCTCAAGCATACCGGAATAGCCATGTGGACAACACACATCCTAGTCCTGAAAGATATATCACTCATTTCAGTATAATATCAATTCAGAAATTAAAAGCCGGCTAGACACAAAACAAATTCAAGCTACCTTTCTTACTTGGCGATTTTAGAACAGGGTATTATGGTACAATATTAGGATACAATTCCCCTCCTGGAGTTACACACTGTATGTATCACGTTTATCTGTCAGTCTGGGCTCCAAACACAAACCATTCTCACTGCCTGTTTATTATGGTGTATTTCTCATGCTCATTTCTACTTTCTATCTACCTATCGAGTTTTATTACCTCTCAATTGCTCCGTGTACACAATTCATTTGTTAATAAAACCAGTTGATGACAAAAGGTGCTGACACGTGTTTGCTTTTGTTGAGTGATGACACCTTTCCGCTAACGATAATGATGCTGCTTTCTGCTTAGAGCAGCTCAAATGTAATTGATGAAGGTGGAGTCTGTGCAGACTGCTTAATGTTACTTAGGGGTCCGTTAATGGGCACCGGCACCACGAGGTAGAAGAACAATATTCGATGCAAAGTACAAAAATAAGCGCACAAAGAGAAATGCCGAAGGCGGAAGGTAGGCTTTTACATCAGTCACCGTCATGTTTCATGGAAACAAGACATTCATCTAGCTTTAAAAAAAAAAAAAAAACGTTTTGAGGAAAAGACCTGCTTTAAGATTTGTGTTGTTTAGAAGCTTAGGCGTGCAGGAATAGTGGTAACATTCTTGGTTTTAAAAGATTTAACATTTTCAGTTAAAAAAATTGACACTCTACTGAAGTGGCCCCTATTACTCCTGATTTTAGGTTACGGGGTCCCTGTGGGAGTGGAGATCTTATGTTTACTGCGCCCCTGCAGGTACGTAGGCGTGCAGGGTGGCTAACATAAGCCCTTCCTGACAGGCAAAATGCTGCCATTAGATCGCTGTAGTCTTTGCTCCCCTTATTTCATCCTGGAGAAGCCGACAGACAGAGCAGGCAACAGTAACCTCAGCTTTATGTGATGTGACATTCTGCGTTTCCGGTGTGCTCCCGTTATACGTGACCCCGTTAGTTCTGAACATGACACACCGACGCATCATCGAAGCCTGGAGTGTTTTAGCCTTGAGTTAACTCCGTGCCGGGAAATAGCTAACAGGTAGCGTTTATGCCACTAAGCACATATAAGAAGCTTCAGGGCGATGTTTAGTCAGACCTCAGGTGCACACAGCCTGAACTAAAGCTGATTTGATTCCCATTTAAAAAGCTGGAGGAATACACACGTTGGGGCATATTTGCTAAGATAGGCGCGATTCAGATAAGGGTCTTTCTCAGCGTGGTGGTTTTCTTCCAGTTTTGATGATTATGTAAATGAGCCCACAGGAAGATTGTTAATTTGTGACTTGTGTGTGTCGCCTGCAGGCTACAGCAGCAGCAGCACTGACCTCGGGGAGCCATGGGCGATGGCTCGGTCACTAGCTGAGGGACTCCTTTCATTCTTTGATCGGCATGCTGCATTATGAATGCATGGAGACTGTTACTGCTTGTATTCGGCCTGAAGTAATATACATCATATACTATCTATGTATTATAGTGCATTTTCAATATAGAAATTCAGAGTATCACCAAATTGATTCATAGTAGAGGTGACGTCCATGGTTCCATGTGCGTGTGGTGCTTGCACATTCTCCCCGCGTCATCGCGGGGTTTCAGGTACTCGAGCTTCCCCCAATCCACAAACACGCTGAGGTTTATTAGAGCCGCTGAATTGCTCTTAGTCTTTGAATATACCCTGAGATGGGTTGGTGCCCCATCCTGGGTTGCTCCCTGCCCTGCATCCATAGGTACCGGACTCCCACGACCCTTTATAGGATGAACAGTTACAGAAGATGGATTGATGGATAGATAGTTTAAGATATATTACATGCTAAATGAAAAGCTGTGATTCCTTCATCACTGATGGTCTTGAATAGCAATAGCAGAGATGTGTGTGGTTGGGGAAAAGGTAGAACTGCATTTGACAGCCAGGAACAGTACAAGTAGTTTTCTCCAAACTATTTGTGAGGTGAGTTTTGTGACTCTGGAAGGGTTCTGTTTCTTGAGCCAGGCAGACGTCTCCGGCCAGGAGTCTGCAGACTGCAGTGCAGGTGTGGGAAAGTGCCACTGTGACTGATGGCGTGTTTGTTTCGGAAAATCCCTTCAAGTACAGGCAGACACATCTCCAGAGCCACAATCGCCACCGGCACCTGCAGTTTCCATGCATTGATAAATCACTTCAGGTCAGTCATTTGAAGCAGGGAGCATCCTCTCCTCCCAATAGCTGCGTCAGGCATCGGGACCCTGATAATTGTGATAAGCCAAGTATGTGAGCACAGCTACTTTCTTCTGTGATTGACTGCTATCCCAGACAGGGCGCCCTGCCTTACATTCTACACTTTCCATGATTGGTTCAGATCTCCATAACTCTACCTGCATCTGACTTAGATCTCAACCTTCCTCAAAATCTTAATGAGCTCTGTGGGCCGTTCAGGCTGGGATGAAAGTTTGCCTGCATCACGATCACTTAAAAGAACAAGAACCAGTCTTCCACTCAGTGTTGCTATATCCAGCGATAATATTTATGGTCCTGCTATGTTGTGTGGCTAAATCATCACTGTAAGCAACTTGCTGCAGTGACAAAACATACATAAAAGCAGAAGTATATTGCATAAATCAGGCAGAAAGTTAAATATAGACATTAATAAATCCCAGTGGTATTATGCATCTGCACCTGTGTTGGAAACTATGGTCAGAAATACATTCTTCAGTCTTTCTAGGCATTTGAAGAAAAACAGTATCTGCACCTTCACAATGCATTCATTATGCATTAATAGAACATTCATAATGTAATTTTACCTTATGTGTCTAAAAGTATTGCACATAATGCATACTGCATAATACTG
>JAODKF010000045.1:3147394-3173766 GCA_026779585.1 Mormyrus proboscirostris | reverse complement strand
CACTGGGTGGTAATCATCACTGGGTGATAAATATCATTGGGTGGTGATCATCATGGGGTGGCAGCCATCACTGGGTGGTAATCATCACTGGGTGGTAATCATCATGGGGTGGCAGCCATCACTGGGTGGCAATCATCATGGGGTGGCAGCCATCACTGGGTGGTAATCATCACTGGGTGGTAATCATCACTGGGTGATAAATATCATTGGGTGGTGATCATCATGGGGTGGCAGCCATCACTGGGTGACAACTATCACCAGGTAACAACTATCGCTGGGTGGCAGCCATCACAGGATGACTTATGGCTTTCTTTCCATTCCTGTCAAGACTTACTGAGAGACTGACATCCCCCAGCGCTAGGATTACTGAAGCTGGACGAGATACTGATACTCAGATACCACCCCTGCCCCCCCTTAAGCTCAGTGGTATTACTGTTCTTTGTGCCGGTTGCAGTGCAGCCTACTGAAAACTGTCCCACTGGCTGCTTTTTTGTTCCTTTCCGCCGCTCAAGATGCCCCAGGATGGTCACATGACCTGAGATCCGTGTGCTGCGTTGCTGCTAACCCAGAGAGGCAAGGGGATACAAGGGAACACAGAGAGGCTGAAGCACAGTGCTCGCTGACGCCGCATCCGTGTCGGATGGCTGTAGCTACAAAGCAAAAATAGATTTTTTTTTCATTATTATAAAACCTTAAAACCCCTCTAGCCCAGTCTTTCTGTTGATTTTTTTAATGTTTTCGGTCACGGCTGGGCTGGAAATAAATGCTGCCATGAGTTTTTCCATTAATCTAAAACGTCTGTAGAAATAAAGCAGGCCCTGGGTCCTCTCGCACTTGTGTAACTCATTTTCATTCACGTGACTTCTAACCTCGTCCACAGACAGAAATTTGTGTGTTTTTAAACATCGTATTTTTCATGAGTACAATTAAGCAGAATAAGCTGCTTCCCCGTGTTAATAAATATATTTAAGGATTCGGCAAGTCTGTGTTTATGGGGAATTGAAAGGGAAATATAGGAAGGACATTTTATTCGAGATGTATATCAGAAGCCAAACATGCCTAAAATAAAGTTGTACACATTAAAAGCAGGATACTTCAGTACCGACTGGAGAGATGTGGTATTTTACACATAGAATCAAAAGGCGATTTGCATTTATAGGACTTCCTATAGCTTTTACCGGTGAAGTGACATAGTGAGTGACTAAAATAAAACGACAATCGCATAAAGCAGGATAATAAAAGTGTCCATCCTCCTGAATCGGATAACGGGCACCGTAACCTGTAAATGTTCAGCTGGGCCATGAATCCTCCTATCCAGCTTGGCTGCTGATTGACTTAACAGCTACTCGCAATGCAAATCTGGCTGATGACTGCAACAGCATGAGCCAAATGCCGGGACATAATTGTTAGTGTTAATATCGAAAGACGTAAGACGCACAAATGAGATACGTTACAGTGGAGAAGTCTAGCCAGTGATATCTAACTATAGTGTGCAAAATTAGGATCAGCAAAGCAAATATTCAGTGTCTTGACCAGGTCTGGACCGGTAGATTTTGCTGAGTGTATATGAATATGTGTGTGTCTGTGTTTGTGTGTGTGACCAAAAGTCCCCACAATGTGATACAGACATGTTGTTTTGATGTTGCACTCTCAACAAGGGGAAACTCAGCTTGACAAACGTCTTGTATTGTGTTTGGTGACTCGTGGTTAAGGTTAGGGCTGGGTGGGGGTTACGGTCATCATATCGGGATTAGAGTTTTCCTCCATGATACTTTTTCCGTCCAACATACCCAGAATCCAGTGAGAGATTGCCCAGTATTCCTGACGGCCAGTCCAGCCCAGTCCATGAGTGTGTGTGTATTTATGTTTTACTGAGGTCAATTTATAGTAAAGTTGGATACCCCCAATCACCCTTACAGTGACACTCAGTTCTCCTACACTGCCAAAGCCCCACCTGCACCCCCCACCTCCCCCCTCCCATCTCCCCCCCTCCTCATTGCCAATTAACCCATGCCATCCACAGTGTCCATACCTCAGGATTTGTTTTGCATGTTCATTAGACCTGGAAGGCGGGAGCAGGGGTGGGAAATGTCAGCTTCTAATTGGCCCGCAGGGGGGAAAGGTCAGGGGAGACAGGAAGCCACTGTGCAGCATATGGACCAAATGCCACCGGCGACGGCTCACGGACACTCGATCGGGCCGGGAAAGCCCCGCGGCAGCACGGCATCGATTACTGTCCCTAGGCCACGCGGGTTTCTCATCGCGGCCCGTGAAGCCTCGCCAGCGAGTGACATGAGATCCATCACCAAATCAAGTGCTTTTAATTAAAAAGTTCTCCCATATTATTTCCCTGATATTTGCGTATTTGGGTAAAAAAACATTGCTAAAAGTGGATATTCCACGGAAGGCGGAAAATTGCCCGTCCAAGGATGTACATCAACAGACAAAGGTAAGAGTTGTTAAAATGACGGAGCAAAGTGAAAGATCAATATCTGGAAAGTGCTGAAGATGAGGCATGGGCATGCGAGGGCGATGCTGGCTGGCAGAGCGAGACGTGGTGAGCTAACAGACTTCTGCATGTCGCCCAGCCGATGTAGCGCCCTTCATTTCCAAATGGTAATTCTTTATTAAGAGAAGCTGGTTGTCAAGGACCGGACCCATTAACTATTGTCAAAATGTATCATTAAGTGGCATGAAACAGGCAAACAATTCCCCGTTGTGCATGCGTGACGGCAGCGTGAGTTATTAGGCCCAAACAAAGACTGGAATCCGGCTGCCAGGTGCAGCGGTCGGACATGTGTCTCATTCGGATGTGAGGCGTCGGGACCCTGCAAGACGCGCTTGTGAAGGCTCAGAGCTTCAGAGTTGGCCATTCATGATGAGAACTGGCCTGAGGATTACTGCAAAACGAACGCATGATAGACCCATTGATGGGGCTCTCCAACCCAGGGGCGCTGCTAGAGATTGTGCGCCCTATGACAGCATATCATAACAGGCCCCCGACCCAGGCCCCTTTTTTAGGGCTCCTATTTCTTGCTGCCTTCCCCTCATTTACGACACCCCCTTGCTCTAACCATTTTTTACAGTGAGAGCTACTTCTACAAAGTAAACAATGTGTGGGGGTGTGGGGGGGTGCATGTCTGTACCTACCACTGAGGACGCAGAGGTCAAGTCCTCAATATTTTTTCTGCAACTTCAAAAACCATGATCCATTACAGGGCACACTTAGAAAGAGCTAACACTTTTGACCTTGTTATTTTAAATATCCTGGATATGGCCCTGGAAGGGGGGGGAGGGGTGTATAACATAATCCGATTTCAGAGGCTACCCATAGCTCGCGGTCGACGTGTTGCCAACCACTACCCTGATAGATCCATTTCCGTGTTTGTCCAATTACCAATTGCCATGAATAATCACATGTGTTCACTGGACATAAGAATGAAGAGATTAGCTGGGTTCCACTGAAAGGGAAGCGACGTATCAAGCAGCAGAAATGGAGATGCGTGTGTTTACTGTTAACAACTCTATGGATTTCACCTCCATCAAGGAAATACACAACCTACATGCCATATGGTAGGGGAGTTGATCCACACTTACCCTGTGCAAGAGTTAGACAATGTCAATATCTAATATAATACAACGTTTCTCCATGGTTGCGGTGCTACATATAGTAACATATAGTAAGACTTAACATCACAGTAACAGGGTGTGCAAACAGGCAGTAAATAAAGAGTGCAGAGATTTTACTGTACAGTAAGCAGGATTTCCCCCAGCATAAGACACCACAAAGTGCAGTAACAGAATCAAAAACAATACAATACCAACAACAGTAGACAGGATGATAAATAGACAGCACACAATTCCGATTTCTAACGGTGGAGGGACGTAAACCACAATGGCTGGTGTTGCACATGATTATTATATCACACGGGTCAGTTGTAGTACTAAATTCACTGTGACAGAAAGCTGAAATTAATAGTTGTAAAATGTAACAATGCTGAAATGGATGCATAATGCGGCAGTAAGAGGGGACAGTAAGTTGAGTGCAGTTCATTTAGAGGTAGTTTTTGTATATGCAGTTTGGAGGTATTACAACCGTATCATATGAATGTGATATGATAAACTAATAAGCAAACAAATAACTGCTGTCACTGAATAAGTGATAAAAAAACTAAGTACCAGTAATTGAAAAGCAAATAAATGAATGTAAGTTTATTCGGATAAACACAGAAACAATATGATACGTTGTTACGTTGTTAACCACTGTGTGACACGTTCGCAGTTGCTACAGAGACCGGAAGCATGTCGGCCTGTAAGCTGTCGTTGCTCAGCATCAGCAGGAAGTATCGCCCGACAGATTGCTAGCCTGCGAAAAGATCAAAATTCAGAGTTAACTACTAAATGTTCATCACTTTGGCACCATTGTAAAGTTGAAATATAGTAAGTCGAACCAGAGAGTAGCTTCTCTATATGTGTCTATTGACATGAGCACGGTTAGTGTTTGCATCGATATTGCTAACGGCCCTTGCACGCCACACCTCCCGTTCTGAATGTCACACCCTTTTGTGGTCGTTGCAGTCAGTGGCGGATGGAAGGATAGAGATGTGTAGAACTTAACGACACTCCCTTTGGCAACACGTGTCGCCGGGGGAAGTTCTTGAGCACAAATGCCGCCCAGACACTGTCCAAAATATTCTCACTTGATGAGAATCCACACGGCAATCACTTAAAGTGCTAATAAATGTTCAAGGTATCAAGAGGTAATTTGTTGATGCTGCTTTTACGTAACAGATTTTATAGAAAATCTGCCCTGAATTTTAATCAGTTCCTGAGTGTCTTGATAGCAGCAGAATAACATTTAAAAGCTGAAACGATAATCTGAGTACAAGTTGCAGATTAGTATGGAATAACAAAGGCTGAGAGAGTGAGGCCACATCATGATATGCACAATCGTTATCGTTTAGCTCGTTATGCTGACATGTAGCTGATTGTTGCATTGCAGAACTCTAGAGTGTAATCAGTGTTTTCTGCTGTACTGGCTGTTGTAGAAGCTCTGAGGAGACTCTCTGCCCTCGCGTGAGACACGTCCTTTCAGCTGCGACGCCAGCGGCTCAGGGAGACGCGCCACCACTGCCTCCTGCAGCCAACCTCACAGAAGCTCAAGGGCACTGTGTCACTCAACTGGATGTTGAGTGCATCAAAAAGCAATGTCACAAAGGTCTATCATTAGGATGCAGCTGAAAGCAATAAGAAATAAGACTGAATCTAAGTGACATTTATTCCCTGGGATGTACAGTACCAGATAAAAACCTAGATGCAACTGCTTTTAATATATCGGTCTCCATTTTAGCTATTTTATTCAGCTTATAGTGGAAGGCCTGATCTTATATTGCAAAAGAGAAGTGTTCAACATCTCAAAATTTTTCCACATTTTACACTCTTCAAAATAACCCCCTTTTGCTTTGATGACAGCACTGCAGACTCTTGTCGTTCCCTCAACCAGATCCCGGATGTAGCCTCCTGTAATGCTTCTCTTACGTCCTGAAAGAGTTTCCACATGTTCTGGGTAAATGTTGGCTACCCTGCTCTCACTCTTCACTCCAACTCATTTAAAGCAGCTGTACAGGGTTCAGCTCACCTGTCATAGCACTCCATCTCTTTCCTTGTTTCCTTACATAACCTGGAGGATCATTCTCTTGGTGAAAAACAAATTATTTTCAGTAGTTATGCCAGTTAGACTCCCTCCAAACCAGTTGCTAAAATCCTTAGTGTTCTCTGTGTAAAAGTTTAGGTGGCCGGTCCTCTACACTGTGACCTATCTGACAGGTGAAACCCCATGAACTTCTCTATTAGAATCCCTTTTGTATGATCTCACTGCTGGGACATCAGTCTGTTCCAGTATTTGCAGACATGGAGTTTAATGCTAACTCCTGTACTGGGGACTGTGTGGCCAAAGTGGAATCCTGACTCCTCAGAAATGAGGCGACTGCCCACAATCTCATATGACATCTTTTGGGACAGAAGACCAAAAGGCTTACGGTCATGCTGGAAACTTTAGATTAGATTGGCTTAAGCTCTATCGATCCCAGGGGGAAATCCTTGTGCATACAGCAGTAAGGTGCCTTAGAGCACAGATGATCACACATGTGCCAGACCTCGAGGCAGGATTTTTCAGTTAGCCGGATTAACTTAAGATATAGGCTATGATTGTCCAGTAGGAATGCTCTTTACCTAAACTCTTATTGGATGATCATGACTTCTATCTTAAATTAACCAAGCTAATTGAGAAATCCTGCTTTGTGGAACACCCCCCCCCCCACTCCCCAGTTGTAAAGAGATCAACATGTAGTGTAAATAGATTATGAAGTACACAGTACACAAATATTATCCTGGAAAAACAGAATATTAACTAATCAAATAATAATAATAATAATAATAATAATAATAATAATAATAATAATGTGCAATAGAAAGTCAGCTAGCTTCTACTGTTGTGAACCAGGTGCTTCCCGTTGTGTCATTAAGTGGTACTTAATGTGGGCCGTGTAAGCGTCCATTTTCTGAGTGTCAGAGCGACAGTGCATCCTGTCAGCAACCTTTGTTTGTTGAAGTTTGGCAAATTGATATTGAACTTTTTAACAAGGTTTTCTTAACTGATGGAAAAATTATCATAAATCTCATAAGAAACTTAAAGAAAAGCAACTTATGAAGCGAGTAATTATGTCAGACGTAGTGACTTTTTTTTCAGAATTTACCAGGATCAGTTTAATCCTATTTACATTTATTATGGAAATGAGGAATATCATTTCTGGATTTGGAAAAGACTTCTTGTTTTTAAAGCAGGACCTCTATTTTCTTTCTTTTTAATGGTTCACATCCTTTGCCTACACTGTTGCTCTGGTGAGGAATAATGAAGAAAGGAACAGGGCTCAACTGATGAGGGATCCAAAAGTTCTCATTGGGTTAATGGAAGCCCTCCTGCCTATTGTCACTGGAAATCCCTGTAACAGATGCTGCAGTGACCCACATGTCAGTCTGCACTCCCAGGCGACACTGACATGCCAGTAAATAACTGCCTGACACAACATTCTCTGGTACCCACCGTATCCAAGGAATCCAGATGGTCAGAGAGAGAATACAGATTATCTACGGCAACCAAAATGTGGAAAAGACACTATTTTCTCTCCCATGTTTTGTTCTACAGCTAGGGGTAATATCTTCTATTTAGTGAGAGACAGTTATTGAAGGTGTCGGCAGGAAATTGGCCTTCGTACAAAGTGCCCTAAGTGTGTGAGCGTTTTTAACATATGAACGCCCTTACACTTGACGTGCAACTTAATCAATACCATTTACAAATGCATTCGAATGTCTGTTAGCCATGTGTATTCAATGTGAGCAATAGAATATAAAGGGAAATTATAACAATGTGGGTATTTATTTGACTAAACAATGAAGCATGTATGTTTGTCTTTTTAAGCTCTGGCAGAAACTGTTGAAGGTTGCAGCTGACCTTATTGAGCTATCAATTTTGTTGCAGACGGCATTTTTCCATCTTTAAAAGACAATCGATGATAGTTCTAAAGAAAACTGAGGGGAGACTTGTTAATGAATGATCAAGACCAGGATTTTGTTTTAGCCATCTGCAATGTACTCTTTGTACTCGACTGGTTGGTTAAAGCAAAATCTTGGTCTGGATTTGTAATTTGTGAACCAGAACTCTCCATCTCAGTATTGAAACATAATACCACTTGCTATTGGCAACATCAGAACCTATTGTCTTGTCACCAGGATAACTAAGGAAAAGGAGCGTGTACAAGTAACACAGTCTAGGTTGTTTCTAGGTTGTTTCTCTTCCTTCTCACTTCATCACTAGGTTTGTTTTGACAAAAACTGCATCTGCGATGCTGCACCTTCTGTGAGGATATGAATTCATAGAAAGGACTGAGACAAAAAAACAGAAAATACTCATTGAAAAAGGCAGCCAGCCTCAACGGCCTTGTGTTATGGTGTTAACACACTTGGCCGTAGTGAGGTATGTGGGTAAAGTCCTCAGGGGCTTCTTTGCTGCGGAGAAGCACAGCCCTTCCACGACGGACCTGAACCCAATTTTCCCAGGACTTTAAAAACCTGTAAGACTGGATCAATTTCTAGAAAAAACATTTCTGCACAAAGATGTGTTTTTTCAGGAGAAAGACACAACCTCATTTTTAGCTCAGTAAATATTTGAAATTTGATTCTAAAACTGTTATAGCTTAAATAAATTGCTTTAAAATAGTTAAGAGTAAAGTAATGAGAAAAGCAGTTCTTGTTTTACAATAATTACAATTTATTACAGTGGAGACCAGAATAGGTAGAAGATCATTTTCATTTATAAAATTTTATGAAATAGATGGAACTATAGATAAAGGGAGATTTGTCCACAACATAGAAATTTGTTGGTTTTTCTGCTTCTGATTGACACTCGTCTGGGGAGATTTCCAAAGATTACTTAACGAGACAAATGCTCAAGGTCAAACCAGCAGCTGACATATTTGTGTCATACTGAATCAGGTGAACTGCTGAAATGAAACTGTAAAGTCATAGATCTTTGCACTATTGTGCTTCTCCTCAAGGATCGTAGCCTCCTGTGTGTCATAGTCACGTTTTAAAATCTCAGACATAACAATTGTATATGCATACATCTCAAATAGCAACAAGGTTTTAGTGTTGGCCATTGAATGGCACATTATTTAACAGATCATGTCAGCCGTGCCTGCCTTTTAAATCCAGAAAAACTGCGAGAGACATTAAAAAATCCACCACATCGGGGTCAAAGATTGCGATGAATGTGAAAGTGAAAAAGAAGTATTGCCCTTTTATCCTGATCTGTGAAACTTCGCATAAAATTTGCCCTTGAGTGAATGAAAAAGACTTTTACAGATTTATGCTTAAGGAGTAATATTGTAAATGAAACAGGACGTGCTGCAATAGACTGATAGAGTTTAGCAAATTTGATGCAAAGTGCAATCCATTGATCAAAAGGTGTCCAAAAGAAATTCAACAATTATTCATTTTCGAAAGTGTTGTATTATTTTTATCGGGGGGTTTATCAAACTGGAATTTTTCCCCGTTTTCCATTTCAGGACTTACACAGTTCTTTTAGCATATTAGTGCATTTCTTATTATCAAAGCAAGATAACAAAGATGAACCAGTGTGTCGATACTGATAAATGGTACTGACAATGTGACAATGATTTCATATAAATCATTCTTCTTGGTATTTAGTTTATTTTGCTTGTAATCGTAAGCAAAGGAATCGATTTTGAACGATCCATCAGCCTTGCGATCAATGTTTTACATGCAGGCATGTTTTTCTAAGCCCTAAATTGCTTTTTAATGAAATAACTAAATAAAACATGAGAATCAAGGAAACATGATGCTTTAATATGCTTCAGAGGACCCGTGAATTAAGGCCCTCTGTTTTTTTAATCTGGAAAGAAAGGCTTCTGGTCCATTTGTTATACACAATTGCTTCTCCAGATTGATATTTATAACTTGATTATTTTTCGTGGTGGGGTCTTGACCAGTGTGATGTATTTTCTGGTGCAAATCTAATAAAATCATTTTCACGGTAACAGTAAAGAAAACAAGCAGGAAGCTTCAGCTGTAAAGCCGTCACTCTCCATTTGTAAGCATGCTGAATATTTTTCTCTAAATGCAATGAACTCTGTAAAGACTGCAATAAAATCATTCTGTAGCCCCCCCCAAACTGTAGAAATATGGAGCTTGACGAAGTAACGGGGGCTCTCATCGAAAAGCAGCTCTGCCTTTAAAAATGTATCACCATAAACAAACCCTCCCTTCTATAAACAAACACACTGACACACGCTGAAGATTTACTTCATGGTGATAAAATGAAGAGGAAAATAGGATCATTTGTATATCGGCCCGTCCATGTTCCAGTGCACAGGACAAATTAAATGGGGCCCGGTTTGATTTACGCACAACTGGGCTTCTTTTCATTTTACCCTGGGAAAAAAAATTCTGGAGATAGGAAAAAAACCGTATACATATTTCTGCTCTCTTAGGATATACACTGAATGATGGATTGCTTTCATTTCAAAAAAAGGTGGCATACATTAACATTTATTCTGTCTTTAAAAACATATCGCTTTATTTCCATAAATGTAATCATGCTAAAAACTACTGAACCCTTTTTTCCCCAGGTTGCTGGTGTCAGCACCTCTCTTCCTGGTACATATTCTGTCCGCATTTCCCACCCGGAGAGTCTTCCACGCTGACCTTGATCGAGGCCGTACCCAACTGTTCCCCCATTTGCCATCTGGCGAGAAGCACGGGTGAACGTACAGGCAGGAAAACAGCTATAAAATATAATGAAATGTCATCAGTAACAAACCTGTCACTCAGGCGCTGCATGCTGCAAGCCCCACGTGCAGCGCCAAGGGTCTGCCTCTGCATACGCAGACATCAGAGGACCTATTACGTTCTCCTTTTCCTTGCAGTCAGTGATGCATTGATGTATTCCTTCTGAAGTTCAGGGCATTCACTTGTGCTTGGAAGAACTATGACTATGTATCCATGCATGTGCTAAATGTCTGCGGCCAGTTGGGGGGGGGGCTGGCTTACCGGGAGAAAGATGGGAACCTGGAATGACTAAAAATATGCAAAAGAACTAGGCCGCGACCCTTTATTATAAAATAAGGAAAAATGTACATAGAGCCAGAACGGAACAAAGCAAATGTGGCTGAAAGCAGTCGCCCGTGGAGAGCAGCTCGTCCCTTCTGGATGACCTGTCTGCCAGCGTCTGCTCTTCCTCAATACACCTGACTCAATTTCACTTCAAGACTACAGTTGCGGCCGGTTGGGTGTTATTGATACTGTAGACTACCTCTCGAGCTTTCTTTGTCCAAAAAGCACGTTTCATTATTACTATATGCCGACCACTAGCCAGTAAATGACGTTGCTATATAGTCCAGTTCGAAGACGGAGTAGATATCGTGCACAGGGCCCCTATAAAAGCCGGGCAAACATCGCCCTGGGGCTTCTATCACAACATTGGGCTCGGCTGCAAGGTGCACAAGTGCAAATGAAAGATTAAATTGAACAGGCTGGTGTGAATGTAACGGGAGAACCGTAATCTATCCCTGGCAAAAGGTGAGACTGGACCAAAAAAACAGATATAGAGAACCTGACATTTTTGATTTGGACTCCGGTCACTGTGACAGCGCACGCTATAGAGCTACAGAGCTGCTATGAAAACGAAAAGCTAAGATCACACCAAGGCATTAAAAGATTCCATTCCTCTAGTCCTACGCAAGATCACGGGGGGCTCTGGGGCCTATGGCTGCAAGGCCAGGAATAGCTCGGGGGGGCTGCCGACCCATCGCCGGGCACACTTACCTACAGGCAATTTGGCAACAGAGACTCAAACCCCAGTCTGCAAAGTGTGAGGCAACAGTGGTAACCACTGCATCACTGTGCCAGCCCATATTAGAAGAGTACAGAACAATATATCATCCGACGATAATAACCAGTCAATAACATTATAGGGATAAGTACTTAGAATTGCATGCAATTGCAGAAAAAAAGCTGATCAAACTTGCCGCATGTTTAAAATAGCTGTGTAATAACTTCGTCTGTTTCGTGGAGGCTCGCCGGGGTCTCGAGCGACCCCCTCCAGGCGACCCGGTCCGCTTAATTCCTCCACAGCCGAGAGACGTGCCCGCAAGCACCAGGTGGTTTTTGATGAGATGAGAATCGCGTGCTTGTGTCAATATAAATGAGATTTCCCCTAAATGGGAAGTACCAATTCCAGCGACTGGCTCTCTTACCCCCACCATCTGTTAACATATTAGGCCGGTAATTTGCAGAACATGTCCCCCTTTGGCTTATTGAATCGACCGACTGCAGCCGGCGAGAGGGGCGACGGGACCCTCTCCCCGCTCCCGTTTCCTTCCCTGGCTCCCGCGAACATTCCCCTGCGTGGGCCACTTGCGCATTTTAGCGCCACCAACATTATCGAATGGACTGACATTTCAGAGATTTGCGGCGCTCAGCAGGTCGGGATCCAGCAGAGGTGAGACAGCGGCCGTCGTATCGAGGCGGCTGGACCAGCCATGTGTTTCCATTTAATCACGAGCAGCTAAATGAGATCAAACAGCAGCCTCTCTCCAGGTCATTACGGCAGACGACGTGGCGCCAAAGAGAGAGAGGCCAGTGGGAATTAATAAAATGCACACCAAACAGGTAGAAATCGCTTCCCTGAGCCCAGCAAAGGCCAAGTACGTGTTTTGCATTACAGAAAATTAAAATAATTGCAATCAGAGTGTGGGTCAATATTGTAGGGGCTCAAGAAGGCCATCTTTGTACTTGTGCACGATTTCGTAACCTTTGAGTATAGATGTGCTCTTTTTCAGGTTTTTAATGCTCCTTTCAATGACCAGTGATCTTGCAAAATTTCCCCCCCGGTTGACAAATTTTACCCCCCCCCCCTCATTTGAGCACCCCCTCAAAGAGCCTACACTTGGCACTGCTTTGTAATATTTGTAATTGATTTATTCATTAGGATTTAAGGATGCGATGTGTGGCACAGTGGGTTAGGAATCGTTGCTTGGTATTGGAAGTTTACCGACTGCTTTCAGCAGAGTGATTGGGGCCCCCAGCAAAAACCCCTTAACCCCCACCAGCTCCAGCGACGGTTTGAACCGGCTTTCGCTGAAGTGTACATTGCTTTGAATAAAATGCATATGATATGTGTTTATCAATGGTACCTATCTGGCTCGTCTTAGCTGAACAGGAGTTAACATTCAGCAGCTGTGCAGGGAGACTGTTAAACACCGTTACAGCTGACTGGAAGACGCCAGGGAGCGCTGAGAATCCACGGCCGTTTGGAATGAGGTCACGGAGCGGCGGTGGCAGCGAGGATGACGGTCTGTCTCCTGAAGCTGGCTTGAGGGAACAGTGCTGTCGGAAGCGATGCCGGTGAAGCGTCTGTTTATGAGAAAGCGAAAGTGTGTCACCGGCCTAATTTCCCATGTACCTCACGGGAATAAACAGCTTCCAGGTGCGTATCAGGAACATTCGAAAAGTGTCTTTATTGGAACAGTGTGCACACTTTAACACACAGGATTTATGTGATGAACTGGCATCCCATGCAGGGTGTCCCTCCTGTCACATGTTGCCCAGAACAGACTCCTGGTTCACTGTAACATTGTGCAGCACACCAATGCTTGGTTTAATGTGACCCGGGGGGGCCTGCAGGACTGGACTTGGAAAAGCTAGTAGATAAGGGAAATGCAGTAGTTTTGGACTGGGGGGAGAAACCCCCCCTACATTATACCACTACATCACAATGAATAAATCAGGTTCTGCCCCACCAGGGACATGAATCTGTAGGGGGAAAATGCTTTCGAGTCTTTAATATCTCTTCCCACCCACAAACATGAACGTTATATCGGTTCATATGAGTCCCAATAAAATTAATTTGCTCAAACGTTCAGCCAGGCAAGGCCAGCCCCCGCTGGGCCCCCATGACCTCAGGAAACACCCACTTACTTCGCAGATGCACTGCGGAGCATGTAAACATTTCCAGGCTGGGCGGCTCCCATACCCGGTGATGTGGCCATTCGCGCCACCGCATCTGTGCCACGAATATGGAGCACAAAAAAGAAAAGCTTCCTATCATATCAGCGGCCCTCGGGAGGCTCCACACACGACAAGCAGTCACAGCCCCGCAATTCTTACATGAGAGTCGCGCGGACATGCAGCACCTGGAAATGATTAAAAATAAAGTGCGATGCCTCCGCCGCTATTGTTACCAGACGAACACGAGGGCTCCTGTGATTATTTGATTTATTTCCTGCAGTTTCTCATCAAATATGAAAGACGACCAGAGGACTCTTTTGGGCTCAGCAGCCCACAAATGCTGTTCTGCCTCTTTGCTCTCTAGAAACGTTGGATCAGCTTTTTTCTTCCGTAACATAGACGTTCTGCACCAAACAATTCATCTTCACAGAAATGTTCTGAGGGCAGAAGGAAAAAAAATATTGGTTAAGAGAGATAACCAATAAGATTGTAGAAGAGGTGTATTGGGGCCACTAGAGGAACCAGGACCAATCAGGTGTCTTGGTCCTGCCTCCTCTAGTTGCTTGAACCCAACTCTTCGACAATCTGATTGGTTATAACTCTGAACCAATCATTTTCCCTTCTGTAATCAGAACATTTTTGGGTATGAAGGAAGGGTATCAACAAAGGACGGTATTTGCTGAGAAGTTTGTCCACCCAGCAAATTCAGCAGCAGCCATGGGTGCTATTTTTAAGGGTTTACTTATAGGGGGTATTTAGGTAACTGGGGGAAGGGGGAGGGGCTTCAAGAAAAAAGGATAAACAAACAAATGTCTGGTATAAGATAGAAACTGCAAAAATCAGATGGTGTGACGTTTTGGTTCTTCAGGGACAGAGCTCAGGTTATGAATTACAGCAGACAGAGTACCAAAATGTACAACATCCATCCATCCATCCATCCATCACCTCCAAATCACATACGCAGTACAGGGTCATGGTGTAAATAAGGAACAGGTGATGAAAACCAAGACGAACAGAACTGTCATCGGACTTCACCCTGCAAAATGGACCATGCCCTTACATAATCATTTCAGCCGTGTCCCAGACTGATTTAACGGCTTTGGTAAGAAACCATCAAATGCTGTCAGATTAAAACCAAACACCAGGAACAAACGCAGCCTCCGTGCCGGTGACAAAGCGGTGTCTCATCCGTAAAGCAGTGTCTGATCTGTATTGCCCTAAAATAATAACAATTAAAATGTGCATCAGCTACCCTTATAAAAAGGTCCTGGTTTCATCGGCCTTCGCGACATGAGCCGTTACCGATACCAGCAGGGCTTCATTCAGCTGACTGATGGGCTATTCCCTCCGCAGCAAACTCCTCCCGGGGTGCGTCTACACTCCACCTACGCAGGCGGACACTTCGGGCTCTCGGGGTTAAGCACGTCGGCAGAGCAGCAGCCCCCCTGCTGCGTAAGACCCACCCGCTGCTGGCACAGTAACGCCGGATCGGATCTGAGCTCATTGGGGGCTGCGAACGATACCCAGGGGAAACGTCGAACACCAAATCCGTCCGAAACTGGCATGGTGCCATCTCGCATGCCGTATAAATGATGCTGCGCAACTACCTGAGGCTTAAAATGAGGAGTCGGAGCCCTTGCGTGGTGCTCTCATCATCGAGCGTGCGATACAGGTCGGTGTGTCACAATGCTTTACAGAGAACCTGCTAATGTATTATGCATAGATTTAATTATTTCAGACCCATTTGGAAAATGAATGGTGCGGTAAATGTTGATCAGCAGTGACAGGCAGGAATGTGGTCAATAAACCCTTTTTTCTCAGTTGCATTTTTTTTTTTTGCAGGTCCATGACTGTCTCCGTTCTACCATAAAGGCCCCAGCATCTTCTCACAGATCTACTCTAACCCTCTAAAAAGTCCATAACCTGTACGATACCAAGACTAGACACAATCACAACACAATATAAGTGCTTTTTGGTCATAGAAAGATGCAAAAATTTATTTCAATGCTACGATAAATATGATTTTATAGATCCACTAAGTGGATTAATTAAATTATGAAATTTTGACAGATTAAAAACAATGTTATATTTTAGCCATCGTTCAGCATTAGTCAGTTAATCAATTTGATATTTTAATATTATGCAGGCAAGTCAAGTGATCTTTATTATCAGTCCATCAACATACATACATACATCCGGGATGAAATATTGTCTATCTGAGCCCATCTGTGCTACATTCTCACATTTACTAAACATTAAACTGTGACACCCTAACATATAGTTCACACAGTACATTTACGCAGTGGCTGTCAGGGGAAGCCCCTGTTTTGTCCCAGTCTTGCGTCTTCTCCCTGTTTGACCAGCAGGTGTCGCTGGCCATCCTGTCTTCCCCCATTGTCCTAGTCTGTGGTGTTTCCCCTGTTCCTTGTTGGCCACTCAATGAGTTCAGCATGCCGCTACCTGGTAGCTTCTCTGTTGCGTGTTTGAGTCCTGTCTCCTCTGTTTCTGTATTTTCTTTCCTAGTGTTTCATTTGTATGAGTTTTCTTGTTTCTCTGTCTTGTATTTGGTTTTGATTTCATGCTTTGTGCCCGTGTTTGTGTTTTTACCTGTCTCTTATTCCCCTAGTGTAGATTCTGTTTCTTAGTTTCTGTGTTAGTCTGAGTTTAATTATTAGTTTCAGCTGTTGCCGGTTCTTATACCTGCCCTTGTGTTTTTACCTGATTCCTTGGTGCCCGGCCCCCTCCAGGATTGGTGAATTGTCTATGTCTCACTCCTGCTGTGTCGTTACCCTGTTTAGTTTTTGTATTTAAGTTCCTGCTTCTGTTCTGTTCATGCTGGAGTCATTGATGTTTGTTGGATGTTTGAATGTTCTGTTATTTGTTCCCTGCCCGCCTGTTGTTTCTCTACCCCGTTTGTAATCAGTCTTTGTTCATTCCCTTTTGGTTTTGACCCCTCGAGGTCCATTTATTTTGTAGTGTTTCTTGTGTTTTCTGTTTAATAAACCCCTGTGTTCCTGGTAGCTGCCAGTGGGTCGTCCACATTCTCTTCCCCGTCCGCACGATGTCTCACCCTCGCACCAAACCCGCCATGACAGTGGCTGGATGATGTGTATGAAATACACTGGATGCCTGGTAAAGCAGGGAGACAAAGCTTATAGTTTTATAGTAATATGTGGCATGCTGCAGTTTTTTGGAGCAAAGTGTAATTCACGCCAAGAGAAAAATGTGCCTGATCGCCAATGCAGTTTCTGACATCTGTTGTTTAGCTACTTTGTTTTTGCTTCGGGCAAGAAAAGACGGGTCACCAAACAGCTGAGGTAATAAGAGATGCGTAGCAATGCTCCTTTGGAAAGACGCGGTTGAATTTAGCTATGTTACAGCTAGTGCACATTACGGCATGCAAGGACAATAAATCATATGCATTAATTACATCAGTGTTGTTTAGTCATTAGACCACCTGGCTTGTGTTAACTGACACTAACTACCACGTCATCCAGGGCCTTTTTTTCTGATGGTGGTGTTTATATGTGGCATATTCATCTGGGGCCCTCAAAGGGAGGTGGTGATGGACCACAGCCTTCAGTTAATAAAATCACGGTGCACAGGCGTACGATTACCACTGATTCATCACAAGGTGGCTGTAGATTCCTGCCACACTCCATCCATCTTACGCATGAAAGGCACCAGCGTTAAAGACTTCGGGGAAATTGGCGAATATCAGCGACAGGGCTTGGGGATGCCAGAAATGCCAGCATCCGACGTACCTGGCGTGCGTGTAACATTTTCCACAAATGAACGTTTTAAATACAGCAAGCATTGGCATGGGAGTTAGCAGAGTTTGGGGGCAACACCTGGCTCTTTTGTAGACAGCCTAGTTGTCAATGTCTGAGACGGCCAAACAGACTGGAATCCAGCTGCTGCACCGCCTTGGGTGGGGGGGGCCTGGCAGTGGGGGGGGGGCACGCAGCCCCACTATGAGCCCATCGCACCATTATTATTAACAATGGGTGACTGCAAGTGGCGCTCTTGAAATGCTAGTTTTGTAAAAAAAATAAATAAAAAAATTCAGTCACTGAGCACTTTTGGACAAGATTGGACATTAATTTTATCGGAAGGGGAAATTTCGATGGCTGTATCGGCCTGTAGCGTGATGTATGTTCACTTGAAGCCTGTCAGAGCTGTATGCAGTATTAAATGATCTTGTTGGACAGGTTTGTGGAGCTCAGTGTGACTAATAAATGCATATTGGGGCTCTTTCGCTTTAAAACCTGTGCAAGATAAATGTCAAAATGTATTATGGAGTAGTTTACAGTTTTGGTTTAACTTTGCTTAGAAGATGGATGGCGTTATCTCTGACATGACTCGGGTGCATGCTGTAGACAGAGAGAGAAACGATTAGGTCATGTTGGTTTGAATTATTCTCCCTGCATGCCGGAAAGTGAAACTAATGATAAGCATGACTCATTTGTACCCATTTGGGCAGAAAAATGGCTCCAGTTGTTGGATTTGAAAACACAACATCTGTTTGGGGAATAAAGAGCGGAGCTTGAAGGGCATGTCGGTATTAGCAAAATAGCAGAGATATTAGCAGAGGGTTCAAGGCAGTGAAAGATTATATTCATTAGATTGCTGTGTCCATTTGTTTAGAAGCTGATGTTCCATTTTTTACTTTATAGGATTATATATCATGGCTCTTTGGTCCAAGTTCAGAATATTACTCAATGAAACAATGAGCAGCAAGGGGTGTAAAAACAAATATTGACTTCAAAATGTGTAATTTTTCATTGTAATAAAATATTAATTGTAAGACACTTTAACAACTACAAATACACTTTAGCCTCACCTTATTGTTTCATGGGTCACCGTGGGCCTGCTTTCATTTTCATCTTTTATTGCTTCCTTTGTGACTCGACTGTCAGGGATCCAGGGGGTTCGGGCATGAGAACGTGGCATGGTGCAGGGAGAAAGGCGGATGACCCTCTGGCACCTCCGAGAACAAAACAGGGTTTATTAAATGGACTAAAAGACACAAGAACACACTAACAATAAAAAGGACCACGAGGGTCAAAACTAAACAAAGACTAACTACAAAAACAGGGCAGGTAACATCAAACACCGGGAATCATAATCAAGCACGAACAACAATGAACCACTGGGGAACTGAACAGAAGCAGGCACTAAAATACTGAGCAGTAACGAGACTAACACAGGACAGGGGAGGCTAATTAACAAAGACCTGGAAAATGGGGCACGGATGAAACTAATAAACTCAAAGGAACTAAAACAGGGAAACTAAGAACTAAGCAAAGAAACAGAAACTAAACACTGGAAAATTACAGACAGGTAAAGACAGAAGCAGGGGCACAAGGAACAAAACGGAAACCAACTACAAAATCAGACACCAAAACTAGAGAAACTCAACTGAAACACTAGGGAGCAAATTATGAAAACAGGGGAGGCAGGATTTGAACACAGAATGAGGATCACAAGCAACCACATGCTCAACACATTGAGCCATGTGGCCAAACAGATAACAGATGAGAACAAAGACTAACATGAAGGACGGAATGACCAGCAGCACCTGCTGGCCAAACGGGAAAGGGACACAGAGTGGGACAACAGAGGCTAAGCCTGACACTTGATGTCAAGCCTGGAATCACTGGCTGAAATATTGTTTTTTTGGCCACTTATAACATCTATGGCCTGGAACCACTAAAAATGACAAGAAATCGTTACATTTAGCCAGAGACGGCTAAAGACATCTGACGCATTCAAGGGTTTTACAGTATTTGCCACATGCAAGATGTACAGGCAGATGATAACCTGCGGAGAAATGAGAGGTCAATAAAGACATAAAAGCAACAATATGTTAAATATGTAATAAATAAAAAACAAAAAATATTAAAAATAAAAATAAAAAAGTTATACTGGAAACAAAGACCAACAAAGTTCAAGGACACCTGAGGCACCTGCCAGTGAACTTAGATCAGGCCTCTGGTTGGGACAGCGAGCGCCTTAAAAGGCCCGGGCAGGTGAGAAACCGCCCCCACGGAAAAGCTGTAGCTGATGTTATTCCTGGGATAACATATTTCTTTTAAGGGGTACAAATCACATTTCTGTCTGCTTTTGGGCATTTTAAGTTTGTAGTTCAGACCCATTTAAGTTTTAAGTTCAGGCACAAATAATGCTCTCATTTCAGCTTTCATACTTTACTTGCTGATGCGACTTTTTACTCATTTATCTTGATACGAACATTTTAACGCCCAATTGATTTTCTCAGCATTATCTGATGTCTGGAGCTATAAAACGCATCTGCATCCTGCTCATGGTTTTTATTTTATACATATTTTAAGAGACCAACAGCAATATATTTTGAACTTCTTGGTGATTTTTCACCATAATTAAAGTTTGAGATCGGGCGTATTCATCTAGACACTCTTGTGTGATCCTCTTCTGCATAGACTTTTTACTTTATTATCAACTTGTCCTTGTGTCAAGGTGGCCTCGCTACAAACTGGGAAGCTTAATTAATCTCTACCTCGGCACCAGGACATTATTAAACAATGGGTTTATTTTGAGAAGCTGCACAGCTGATCCGCTGGGATATTATAAGTAAATGTGTGTGTGTGTGTGGGTGTCCCTTGACGTATTTCCCGTGAATCAGTTTGACACGGAATGTATACAAACCTTTGAAAACAGGAGAACTCAGACAGGTGACTCTCAAGTGCAATATATTTATCTCATTCATTTCATTCTTTTTTTTTTATAAGTAGTACGGTCTTTAATGAGGCTTCATTAGAAGGATCCAAACATCATCTCATTTTATTCCTGCACTGACAATGAACATATCTTACCTTACCTTACCTTGCATCCTGTTCTGCAGGTGGGGTAAAAAAACACACTGCTCACGGTGTCCTATTCTCCGTGTAAGAGAAGCAAGGCCAAACGGTGACACAGTGTAGAAGTCTCTCTTTGAGTAAAGGTTGCGGATCGGGCCCCAGACTCGGGCCCCGGGACCCCAGCCCGCATGCCTGCTCAGTGGAAGACAGCTCTGGCGCACAGATCACTTTGAATCCAGCTGAATAAAAGCCCGGCTTAAGTCCCCTGATGTGTTTATCAGTCTACGGCAGAGAGGCCGCTGTTCGTCTGGCGGGGCCCAGGGAGCCTCTCGGCTGGAGCCATTATGGAGGGACATTAGGGGGGGACATAAATAAATTAACGGGGGAATTTGTTTGGGGGGGGGGGGGAGGACTTGGCTGCAATCACACTTTGAGCTTCATTATTCTAAGTGTTGCCACCTCCGAAGGTCTGACTGAATCCCCCCTCCCATTTCAAAATGCCGAATGGATGTTAATTTAAATTAAATAGAAGTTTGCTTCCCAAATGGGTTTCGTGTTGCTTTAAAGCTGCATCAAAATCTTATTAATTTATTTTTTTATTTCCTGTTGTCACATGACACCAGAGCCCCTGCTGCCCCACTGCTGACGTCTTGAATATTCATGGTACTGTAGTCTAACCTCACGCGTGGGGTTGGGGTGTCAGGGAAAGAAAAATCGCTCACAAGAATCTTCACGTGAGCTCCGCTCACAACACTCGCCTATGGGGGGAAATGCAGATGGCTGCTGCACATCAATACCGAAAAGGCGAATGAATGGATTTTCAACAAAAAATATTCCTGTTTTAGTCTCAGTAATGAGCAGGCCAGTGTAATTCAAGGTGCTCGACACTGAAATACACCTTCAGAATGTAATGCGGGAATAATTCAATCTCACACCAGACCGTCCAGAGACTTCACTCCACATTGTTGGGAAACATCTTAAAGACGTATTAATCTTCGAGTCTAAGGGGAGACGGATCATTCATCTCGGATCCCTCCAATGGATTCGTCATTTACTGCTACAGTCATATCTCATGTCCTTGTAATGTCGGCATTATTTTGAAGTTCATTTTGATGACATTTAGTTGGTGCTTAGCCTGAAATAGCACAGTCTGGTTCTCACGTTCCTATAGGACCACACCCAGCTGAAACACAAAATATGACCTGAATGGTCTCCCCTTCATTAATAATGAAGTAACACGTTTAAACAGACATTTTTGATGTTTGGCCTTATAGTAGTTTATGGAAGAGTAGGAAGAAAACCTCAAACCTATGGACCTGAAGGTTAGCTTTGCTAATAAAACCATAAAAATGAATGTAGTTACACAGTTGAAACACTGGTGTTAATAAATTCTATGGTATTTAAAATATATAAAAATAAGTAACAATTTTAAGTTACCTAAGATTTATGGAGTATGAAAGCAAAAAATATGGGCATTGTTTCACTTGAATATACTTTTGAAAACACAATGGTACAATCTGATATTTTATTCTTGCAGTCAATCAGTTGAATTTGATTTAGAATGTAATACATTTTTACAACTTTAACATTTCACAAACATTAAACTTTTACAGTAAATTCTGGTACTTTTTCCAGAGGCATTTGAAACAGAGATGTACCCAAAATACCTATGTTTGGGAATATTTTAACTGAAACTGATTACCTGGCCATTTCAAACAGGGCTGCTGGGAATGACGACTGTAAAATTGCGTCAGCAAAGGTTGAGATGAGAAATATGGTTGCAAACAGCATGGGAAAGTGGGTTAATCTCGGCTGGGGGATAAGCGCTCATGTGCAGGTGATCCAGCCGGTAGGGGGAGGGGACTGAGAGAGGACTGGGATTCTCAGCACTGGATCGTACCAACGTGTGGGGGAGGGGCAAGGGCACAAGTTTGGTTTCGACATTGGTAGGGACCGAATTACCCCCGCACCCCCCGCACCCCCGAACACACACAGTCTCCCCACAATATTCGTTGGGACACGTCTCCACCATCCACACCCAGATCTACACCCTTGAGAAGGTGCTTCCTGGAGACAAACAATCATAATGCACATTAAAAAAAAGAACCGTCCATACTATATGATTCCCTCTGGTCGTAACCTGGGTAACCGGCCTGGCTGAATTATAAGACTGCACCCCCCGGGTGCTGATTTTAATGAGAAGGAGGACGGGGTGTATTGATTTTTTCTCATTGCTGGGCCTTCCATTAGAGTCGAGTCTTAGATTCCCCCATGCGCCGTTATGATACAGCGTGTCAGATGAGACAGGTATTGGAACGCTTGTCGAGAGCAGTTAGCATTCCGGCCAAAGAGCACCCTCCCCAAATGCCTCTGGTGTCCTCCATGCATGTGTTTCTGTGTAAGTGTCCAGTGAATGCCCTGTGTCAGGAAGATGGTGGGTGCTCTACTCTCCAGACCTTAACCTCACGCAGACCACTTTTTTTTGCATTCACGGTGTTCGGTGTCCTCTTTATGAGCAGCTGTGGTTTGTGGGGAAATTAATGTAGCTTCCAGTTCAGAAAATTCAAAACTGAAAAGAAGACCTTGATACTGGCTTTAGCACAAATTGTCTGGCCCACCCCCCCAAAAAAGGCTGGAGGTAACTTTTCATCCATAACTCACTGAAATGTTCTTTCCTAGGTCACTGTCTCTCCAGCACCCTCAAAAAGTCTGTCTGGTGCCTCGCTGTAATTTTGTCTTTTGTAGGCTCTGGCATGAAAATGGGTCACATGCACTTTGGCACCGATCTGCCACCAGGCCCTCACAGGGCGGCTTTTGAAGGGACCCGGCAGGCTGCATCACTCCAGCGAAGGAGGCCGTTTTTGAGTTGTGGAAGATCCTTTCCTTGAGGGCAGAATCTGTGCTTCTTGATGAAAAACGGCAAGTCTTAACAGTGATACCCTGGAGAAATATCCTCAACCCAAACAGCGCTGGCAAATAACTTGCAGTACAGGTTGAAAGCGTTATATAATTCTTTGGGTGAAAGCTTCTGCCCATAATAAATAGTAATCTTGCGCTTACCTTAGCGGTAGGCCAATCTCATCTGCTCCTCTTAGACGGAACACCCCCCTGCCCCCCCTTTCTTCCAAGCCTCCTGGATGTTGATCCCCCCCTATAGCCCAGGCCCAATCTCTCCCGCTCCTGCCCGCGGGGTCTTAGCGTAATTCGCAGCATGCTGAAGCTAATTATCTTCAAGTGCTCGCTAGCCATGTGCCAAAGTCCCTGCAGCCGTCCCTCGCAACACGTTACATGCGGCGCACCACCGAGAGCCTGTAGCACTCGGGAATCCCGTGCTTTTTCTCTTCCGAGAGTACTTAAAGCTGCCAGCTACCCTGCTAGCACAACCTGCAGGTGTGTAACATCTTCCTCCGAAATTTACAGTAGTGTTAAGAAAATGTGTGGAATTCATTTAAAGAAACAATCATTAGACAGCAATGTAACACAGGTCAGACTTAAAAGAAAATGGAGCGTCTCTGTCGATGGCAGAACCTCTCTCAATGTCTGGACTGCAGTCCGGATGCGGAACAAATGCCGAGCTGATCTGGACCCAGCTGATACCCATATCAATGTAGATGGTAAATGTCAGAAGGCTTAAAATGGTTTGACGTACAAAAACAATCAGTGAGCATTAAAAGGTTCCCATTATTGTTATATATTAATGTCTATGCGGAAAAGGTGCGATGGGTTGGCACCCCATCCCAGTGATATTAATATATCCCCTTGCTAGCTAACTTTATTTATTGTGAGCAACTTCTCACAAATGACTTTCCAATATAGCAGAACGTGTCAAGGACTCGGGCGGGTTTGGAGCGGGGGGCGAGGCATAGTGCAGGCAGAAATTTGGACGACCCATTTGTAGCACAAGGGACAAATGGGGATTTATTAACTAAACAGAAAACAGTAAGAACACAACAAAACTAAAAGGGCCTCAAGGGGTCAAAAACTAAAGGGGATAAACAAAGACTAAATATATAAAGGGGGAATCAGGCAAGTAGGCAACTAACAAAAACCATTACTAATATCTAACACTGAGAATCACTAACATCTCAAACAATAAACCAATGGGGAACTGAACAGAAGCAGGGACTAAAATACTGAGTGGTAACGAGACAGGGGAGGCTAATTAAGAAAGACGGGGAAAATGGGGCACAGATGAAACTAATAAACTCAAAGGAACAAAAACAGGGAAACTAAGAACTAACCAAAGAAACAGAAACTAACACTGGGGAAAACTGACAGGTAAAAACAATGAAGAGCAAAAACCGAAACCGAATACAAATGACACACAGGGACTAGAAAACTGATACAATTGAAACACAAGGGAACAAAATCTACAAAACTTCAAAAACAGAGGAGGCGGGAGTCAAACATAAGACAGGGAATCACAGGCAGCTACATGCTCAATGTGTTGAAAACACAAAGATTGACAACATGAGGGACGGGACGACCAGCAACACCTGCTGGCCAAATGGGGAAGGGACACAGAGTGGGTCAACGGGGCCTGACCCTAACAGAAAGGAGCAACAACATACTAGAGTTATTCCCAGACCAGTAATACTCCAGGAAAATGATCACATACAATTGTAAAGGATGACTGAGAGCCTGATCACAGATGGTAATGACTGGGGGTTCCATAGTCTTGCTCGAATGATCTGGCTAATGGAAGTACGGCAGTGAGAGAGAAGCTGATTCAAGTGAATGGATTAGTAGACAGCATCTGACGAGTGATCCTTTCCCTGGACACTACTGTTGGTGCGTTTTGGGGACGAGGTAGCTATAGTATAATAATGGATGTATATTTTAATAAATAGTACATGATGTGTCAAAGAAGGACTGGCTGGGTGTCATTCAGATTGAACCCAGAGGGCTTAGCTATGGCAGCTTAGTGAACACACTCCATCTTTTATTTCTTCACTGAGTGGCACAAGAAGGGAAAGATATTGGTTTGGAAATTACAAAAGGAAACCATCTGAAGACAAACAAACCGGCAGCCTGCAGATGGCGATCCCCAGTAGAGTATAGGCAAGACGGAAAAGCACATTTTAGGGGATGCTATAAAAACGTTATTATTATTTTTATTTTTACCAAAGTAATAAACAAAAACACTTGTGAAGAGAATCTGCAGGACACCTGAGAGGCAGCCAAAATGCCGGTGATACTACAGGTATGAAAGAATTTCAAGCTGAAATTCACTATTGGCCATGGGAATCGGGCAATCGCGGATTAATCTCTGGGGATCGCTCCCTTCAGATCTGTCCTCCTCAGTGGACATATCACTGCACTTTAGCTGCAGACAGTTTTTGGCCCGGTTTACATTGGGGATGTGAGTTGAAGAGGCTTTTTAATAATATCACATGCATGGGGATGGGTTCTAGGGAACTTCCTGTTTTAGTACAAAATGACACACTTCCCAGAAACCGTATTTTTTAGAAAGAAAAAAAGCAGTGTTATGATTTGAATGTTTTTGTATAGTGTTTCTATGGTGCTTTTGTATGGTGATTTGTAAAATGTCTTTGTACGGTGTATTTTGTCAATACACACTTCAGGATTGCTGTGGTAAGTTGTATTTTAAATTCACTTGTTAATCACATTATCGCATATTATCTGCAGTGGACACTGGTAGCGTACCTACATTTTTTTGAAATTCCAATCACATATTTAGTAGAAAACAGACTGCTGAGCAAGGTCACTGATGAAGCTGCAGTCAGAGGATGTCTCAATAGGTACAGTTTATTGTTATGAACCAATGCATTGAGCCTGAATTTTTAACATATTAGACTTTATGGTAGTAAAGACTTAATAGTCTGTTCGCAAGTACGAGCTGTATAGAAGTTGGCCATTCTTATCTTGAAGACAGCTTGTGTGCTATAAAAGACAAAATTAAACAATAATAATAATAATAATAATAAT
>JAODKF010000045.1:3131914-3143890 GCA_026779585.1 Mormyrus proboscirostris | reverse complement strand
ATGATGCTGGTGGGAAAAAATAATTATGCATGTTACAAGCAAGTAAAACAAGGCTTTCATTCTGCTTTGTGCAGATCGTACCAGGCCGCCTGCTGTTCCGGGCTGCACATCAGCGACTGGATGGCAGTTTCGATCTCCTCTGAGTGCTGTGAGCACGTCAGCACCAACAGAGAAGAAAAATGAAACGAGGCATTGCTTAAAATTCACCAGGACCTTCTGGACCACTTAGTGGTGATGGACACAGTCTCTACGGGGACCTTGACCTTTTCCGATGACATACTCTAATTTCGCCGGAAAGGTAATTGAGGTGATGATGGATGCTTTGGTCTTTTATTGTGTCGATTCATTTGCTGAATTTTAACTTGGCCTGTCAATGTATCTTTTCATAACGGCAGATCGCGAATCACCTCCCTTAAATGGCTTTAATTGATGCTTAAAGACAGAATGAATTATTAGACGAAAGACTCCTGAGGTTCGTGAAACGATTTGTTTTTACTCGCACAGTGCTCTATTGCACCAGATAAGCTGAATATTACTTCGACTGAGGAATACAGTTACTCATTGCAGTTTAGGTTCAGTAATGTTGCCTACAATGAGTTCAGAGCTGCAATAAAGCAAATCCTGCACTTAAAGATGAAGATGCATCCAGACATTAAATATATTGTTACTATTTTGAAAACTGGGTTTCTTGTTTTTTTTTTATTTATTTTTTAAGCAACTAAAACCATCAGGCTCTGAGCAGAGCTGTTTGCTCCAATTTTCTTTTGCCTTTCTAAGTTGTCTTTCACTTCAGGGATACAGGGAGTGTGTTTCTCTTAACCACTGAAAGGGTCTCGTTCCCAGAAGTGAAAAATGGAAACTGTCTGTGGAAGTATGGAAAACTCTTGATGCATCCCCGGAGTGCGCCGAATTGAAGGGTGTCACCGTTGGCTGATAACCAAAGTTCCGATCCACCGTAGGCCTGCCCCCTGCCCACATCTCTGCCCGTAGATGTTGGGGGGGGGTATCTTGTCCAAATTCCAGGGGAAAGACGAGGCTCATGGGAATTTTACTTACAGAAAAAAATGTTCTGAGGGCAGAAGAAAAAAAGGAGGTGGGTCCAAGTAACTAAAGGAAATGAGACCAAGACGTCTGATTGGTGAGTCCCACCTCCTTTAGTTACTTGGACCCACCTGCTCTACAATCTGATTGGTTATCTCACTGAACCAATCGTTTTTTTTTCCTTCTGCCCTTAGAAAACCTCCCATGAGCAAAGAATTATCAGGCAAGAAGTGTTATCAGGTATCTCCTGTGACAAGGAACACTGGAGTGAAGGGCAGGGTCCCAGACACAAATTAAATTTGCAGAGAAGTCTGCGAGACCTTCGTCAACCATTGTGCCCCGTCCCCTGGGGACCATGGGGAGAAGTGCACCACTTAGTAATGGCCTGTATGAGGTATACAGCTTCTACCAACTCCTCAGATTCATTCCTTTATCTGTCTATAGATTTCCTGAGTTAGATATATTACAACATGACTGATGTTTACTCTGCGTGTATATGGATATCATGCTTTGCCTATATATGGATATCCTACTCTGCCTGTATATGAATATCATGTTCTGACTGTATATGCATATCACACTCTTCCTGTATATAGATATCATGTGTCTCTGTGTGCCTCTAATCCCAAGGTTGCCAGTTCAAACCTAACCTCAGCACTCAAAAGAGCAAGTTTAGGGAGGCATAAGAAAGAATTTCTCCACCGATACAATAAAGGATTGATGATGATGATGGTTATTATTATTTATGGATATCATGCTTTGCCTGTATATGGATATCATGCTCTGCCTGTACAGTATATGGATATCATGCTCTGCCTGTATATGGATATCATGCTCTGCCTGTACAGTATATGGATATCATGCTCTGCCTGTATATGGATATCATACTCTTCCTATATATTGATATCATCCTCCATGTCTACACAGGTAATAGTGTGGAAACTCACAGTGCCTGAGTAGCTGCTCAGACCCTCTTGATTCTCTCTGCTAAGTTCTGTTCCGTCCTGACATACACATGAAACGAAGCTGCAAAAGAGGCGTTTAATTGCGCATACAAATTTCCTATCGTTACACTTGCATAACTAATTATATTCCACCTCATCAGCATGGATGGCAGACAGGACAGATCCCAGAGTCATAAAGAAAGCGGAATGCTGTGTCACGCCTTAACCATTTCATCATAAATGGGAAAAATGACCAGAAACTAGCCATACCGCTGCAAACTTGTTTGCCGTCTTAATTTTGACCCCTTAATGACAGCAGTTTTTATGTTTCTAAGAGACATAAGAGATTTGCAAAATCATTTTGGTTTTGAAATTGTTTAGAGCAAGACATTACTTTGTGTTCATCTTTTGGCATCGACTGTATAAATGTTGACCACTAGCTCAGTGTCATCCCTCTGTGTGAATGTGACCACAGTCATCATCAATTTAGATGGTTAGTACTGCACAGCTCTCTAGTCGACCGAACTCATGAGATTAGCCGAATTTTTGTATGTCATTCTCTATGATTGTGTCATAGTTGACAGTTGTTGGTGAAATATCTCCTTTATGATGTATTGGGCTGCCTAAGAGAATGTGCACGAAGGCTGCTATCTCCCGCTGTACATGTCACTGGGCCTCGCCTACAGACAGAGTGTGTCCCGAAGCCAGCAATACAAAAGCAAGGAGAACATTCAATCTCTGCGAGGGCTGGACACATCCTCGGTGCTGGAGGGTTGCCTGCAGATTCTCTGTGCCATGCAGTTAAACTATGCTAATACATCCTGGTATGTCTTGGTATAGATGTAGGCTATCTGTGAAAGAGCCAAGGAGAAAAGGGATGCTGAAAGTTTCAGGTAACCTTCTGATCATTCGGTGCTTTTCCTATACATTCATAAATCAAACGGTGCATTTTACATACATACAAACGTAAGAATATGAAGATACTTCTATGCATGCCGTGTCCGAGGAAAGCGAAAAGCTGCCTTGTTTTCTATCAGTTTGCATGAAGGTTTGAATGACATATGACTGTTGTAAATTTGATAGGATGCAATACTGCTGAAATACATCAGTGCTATTTCTCTGTGGCTGTGAGACTGCGTGTCGAATTTCGATGTAAAACGGCGTCCTTTTTCCCCAAGAAGGCTTGACATAAGTAATCCACACACATCTCAGTCTGCAGAAATGTATGTAAATCCGACTCTTGGATTATTCTAATGTACTTGGCAAGTGTAAATACGTTTGAGTATGTCCACCACTCAGTGGCATGTAAATCCACTTACAGACACAGCGTACACATGCAAAGGGAGAACTCTCTCCTCAGTCCATAGAAGTTCTCAGTAAAACTTCTTCAGCTTGCTAACTGGAGCTATTCTGGATATGCATGGGAGAACTCTGGCCATGGTTGTCTGTCGATGGTCCAGTAAGTCATCAGTATCGCCCTCAGATAATAGAGGGCTGGTTCATCGGATGTGTGTCCGCTCCCCTGCCGCCTACAGCAGACATCAGAGGTGCTAGTTCCCTGGGGAAATTCGGGTACTCGGGGCAGACAGAGCCAGGCACGACTGGCATCTTTACCACGGTGTGCAGCTGCACTGGCAGTGTGAACTGGGCAGGGAGGGTGACCCCCTTCATCACTGCGAGGGGGGGTCCGCTCACCGTGAACTTGCTACATGTGGTGCGCGTTGTTTCACCGATTTCGCCTAAAACGCGACCCGCAATTCTGCGCATTTTTTTCATAAATATCGATTAGCGGTTCTGTCGCACGAGGCATTCTGCCATAAAAAGGCAGAAACTGAGAAAACATATGTGTAGTAAGTAAATAATAGTGTTTTCCTCAAAACCAAGCATAGTTCAACTATTTTGTCACGAGATAAGTCCATCCATTTTCTGCAACTGCTTGTCCTGTTCAGGGTTTCCGGGGGTCCAGAGCTGAATATACACTTACGGTATATTGCCTTTGTACGGCAGTATTCTGCTATTTCAACTGCTGTACTTTGTCACATTTTTTTCTATGTCAAGGAAAAGGAGCTTTTTTAATGATCAGCAAATCAGACCTAATTAATTTGTCTGCCGTACTGGCATTTTGGGTGCCACCTAAAACGTGGTTCTAGCTTTTACCATGAGGTAATGAAATACTGAAGTCAGCAAGCTCAGCGCACTGTGCTGCTCAGTGCCAAATAGGACATCATCAGTAATGGCAGCCCTCTTAAATATACTGCCTTATGGTACTCCTATAAGGCTTCTGTCATAAATATTGCCCACATCATCTTCCCTTTGCTTGAGGAAGCACTTTCGCTTTGCGTGCGACGGCTCCATTCCAGTGTTTAAGGCTATTTTAAGGTGCTAACATTAACCTCGCCAACAAAGGCCTTTTCACAGTGACCTCCCATCCAAAGCAAACAATAAGCGATTTGGCTCTCCGTTCGGCGCTCTCCGGGGAAAAATTTGGCCTGGCAGCAGAACTACAGCGTAATAACGGCTGTCTGTCCCCACAGTCGGTGCCAAAATGCTACTGTAGCCGGCTTAGTTACGCTCAGCGCCGATGCCATGTGACTTCGAGCCCAAGCAATCACATCCTTCAGACAATAAACTTCAAAGCAGATGGCTATGAGAAGCGTAAGCTTCATTTCAGCCCTCAAATTCAGTGCATAATCATCCATAGCTAAGTTGCTCCAATTAACGCATTCACCTTGAAATGACATTTTGTCCAATTACCCATTTGTAGAGCTTATGCTGCAGGGTCTGTTACAGTGCATGAATCCTTTAGGTATCACAGTACATACATTTTCACTTTTTTAAACGTATGTCATCAACTACTTAAACTTATACAAGGAAGCACCTTTTGTTGTGTTGAAACAAGGCATCACACACACACACACACACACACATGCACACACAGACCTGTACTCATATCTTTATGGGGACTATCCATTAATTTATATGGGGAAATCCCTAATTCCAACAACCTAAAGCACTAGCCAGCCCTAAATTTAACCAGAAGTGAGTAATCAAAATACAAGACCGTCAATGTTTTTTAGTTTTTTGATTGCAGTCAGAGATTTTTTATAAAACTGAGTTTCCTCTTGTGGGAACCAAAAAATATCCCTATAGAGTCAGAATGACAGGTTTTTATCACATTATAGAGAAATTTGGTTCCCACAGTGTAATATAATAACCCAGACGTGCACAGACTCACACAGACACATCAGGAGAGTTTTAATCTTAATTTCTCTATAATAAAAATAGAAGAAAATAAAATAACTGGATGAATGACAACCCATCCCCAAAAAATGTCTCTTTATTGTTTAGAAAATATTACTATGTGATCAGAGTTCTTACTTATGCCTTACGTACTCTCAGTGTTTACTTGTCTCCTGATTTGTGGTTGAATACGACTTGTAAGAAAGGCTTTCTTGAGCAGAACAAAGGCCTGCATTAATCATTCTGAAATGGCTTTTCCCTCGTCGGGGACTCAACTTGAGCTATGAAAAATCTGTTTAAGAAATGTTTCAGAAACTCTTCCAAAAGGTCAATCAGATGGAAAAAGGCAGGCTGATACAATAAAAGAGTATGAGACAAAGCATTATAAAGTCTGCATTTCTCTGACCTTTTTGATATATATATTTTTTTGTCATCGAATGTATGCGGAATGTAACCAAGGCCAGTGTGATCTGCAGAATGCGGTCATCTGCATAAGCCTGGTCTATTACCACCCAGAAAAGGTCGCAGGCATGGGCTGCCACATCTGCTGATGATATATGCTGGTGTGACTTTTACATGTATGTGAAGGGGCAGCAGATGATATCAGGATCACAGAGACACCGGTACAGGGGGGCGTTTCCCAAAAGCATCATTGCTAACTATGCTTAACTATGTTAAATAGTTGGACCCATGCAACTGAAAGTGTCTGATTATGTTAGTTGCCAACGGGAGATTTTGGGAAACACAGCCCAGCTTAAAAATACACTAGAGCTGCACAGGAGAAAGTGGGACATGAAACTGCAGTGATTAAATGCTCTCAAGGCTGATTTTCTTGGTGATTAATAGCCTTTCCTTTCTTCGTATTGAGAGCAGACTTCTCTTACGAAGCGATTTCCCAGGGTCGTTCTGCATTTCACTGACACATTCGCTGTCAAGGGCTCTTTAAGCAAAAGTCCTTGATGAGCATCTCAGATCTGGCAGTTAAGGCTGTCGTGAGTTTAAGTGAAAACCTTAATGTTTGAGTGGTTCGGACAACTTCAATTTAAACATCCTTATGACTAATGAAAGATATTACTTCTCACTTTTTCTGACAAATTGTGGTGAAATATATGTGCACTTAAGCTCATCCATATGTGGGAAATATGTTTTAAAAAGACTCTTGGTGAAGGACTTGACTGTATGAAATCCATCCATCCATCCATCCATCCATCCATCCATCCATCCATCTGCCAACTGTTTATGCTAATTTTCCAAGGTGGGAAAATGAAATATACAAGCACAAAACTGTATTTTATTGTTCAGTAGCCTTGAATATAACCGGTTGTGTAATTTGTTTGCATGGCCGATGCTTTTTCCAAACATGACGTACTGTACAGGTGATGCAGATCATACCTAAGAAGCAAACAGCATGTAACGTCACCAACTTTGGTACTGGAACTGCCTGCTCACCAAAGCTGCCAGTGCGTGTGAGGTGGTTATGGGAAACAGAGCTATACACAAAACCGCACGTTTATAATCAGAAATGCTACAAACCATTGCAAGTGGTTTCTGTCTTTTGTTAACGTTAAGCAAGGTCTAAATTGCTTGGTAGCTTTTATTTGTTTGGTACACAGTCATGCCTGACCGACGATCACAGCGACGCTGGATAAATTAATTAACTACATCTGCACTTAAATGGAGCTTGAATTTACAACGAAAGGGAGAGCTCAGTGTGTGGCGCTTCTGGGACACACTGAAAGGAGGCAGAAATAATAGTTCTGTACGAGTATCTATCACTGTCTGCCAAAGCTGTAGTTAGTAAAAATATTCCTTAATTAATGGGCAGCTGCTCTTTGAGCTTGATCCTTTCAGCAAAACATGGCTTGAAGATTTAATTGTTGTTGGGAAAGTTGGAAATGTTGTTATGCAGTGATTACTTAAGGGATTAGTCAGGTAATTGGTCTAGAAGTTCCATATGTCGCATGCCTCCGCGCAGTGATATGTGTGTTAAAGCATATATGCGGCCAAGTGGAAAATCATGGTTACACATCATGTTCCAACAAAAAAATTGATATTTATATTGATATATTTTAATATTTTATCAGTTCAGGTGCCAAGGCTTGGGCTGGTTGTGCAGGGTTATGATACTCTGAGTGCTTCCTGTTTAATGTGAATGCGCTACACCATGAGCTATAGAAACTGCTTCATTACAGATTCATTGCTATAAAAACTCCTTTGTTACATTAAAACCTAAAGTACTGGCATCTCATGTTCAGCAGGATGACATGCTGTGGACTTTTGTGTTTAATTCGATCTAAGATGGCTCCTGTGGCTTCAGTACATAATCCTGCGTTGATTTCTGTCTGCGTTGGTGTAAAATCCTCAGATTCCGGACGGTTGTTGCTGCTTCTTATTGTCTTCCCTGCCTGAATTATTGACGTGGTGAGGCCTGCTCGTCTCGCCTCGCCTGGGCTGCGTGCAGGAGAACCGCCTCATTCGCCTCGCAGTTGCGGCTCGGATCCCGGCTATGAGGAGCGTCGGCAGGTTGCGGCCACGTTTCGCGACGCCATCCTGCCGTTGAGTGTCAGCCTAATGTTCTGAAACGTCCGGCCCTCGCCATAGCGATAGGAAGCCTCTCGGAGAGGCGCCGTGTGCCGCATGTCTGATAATGTGGGAGGCTGGCTTTGCGCTGTGTAATAGCTAGATAATGGCACATCAACAGGAGACTCCCAGACAATCTCTTATGTCGTGAAATGAATGTGTATGTGGGAGGATGAGGGAGCGATGCTGCGGGGTTCCTTGGTGTTCCTCATTTTCTACTCTAGCAGGGTAATTAACATGTTATGAAATGGAGCACTAATGGAATAATGGAATTATAGCTTAATGGCGTTTCATGTTCTATATTATGGCGATTAATCGAATCGGTGTCGTCACTGGCTCCCGAGCCTCTCCGCGTAGGCCCAGCTCACGTCGCCGCGCCAGTGACGGTGCCCCAACATCTGCTCACGATCGTGGGTGACGGGTGTCCCCTCCAGTGCTGCGTTTCTAAATGCCCCCCCAAGCGGGCGAGAAAACGTACTCGCTCCCCTCCTAGACACATGCGAAGTTTCTGAACTTAGCGGCCGTTTGATTGCACTCGACAGCATGCAGATAGAGTTTAATGTGGAGTCTTCTCTGACACTGGAGCTCAGACACTGGTGTCATGTCGTGCTCAATAACTGCATATCTTCACGTCACGTGTCACCTGAAGCTGTCAAAGGTCACACTGGGGAGTTACATCGCAGATATTATTGATCTAATACACTTTCCACTTGCCTTCTGATTCTTGCACAGCTGACTTCCTAAAAGGCTCTTCCAGTATTGATGTTTGTTTTCTCACAGATACACCTATTACTGCATTTATTATTATTCACTATGACGCCGCACTGGACGGGTATGAAAATGGAGAGGAAGCCTTTGTCAATGATAAATCGGACTGTAGCTTTGCTTCCCAAACCTTGCTCTCTGTGTGCTGAGCTTACATGTTCTCCCCATGTTCTTCAGGGTTTCCTCCCATGGTACAAATGCATGTGGTTTGTCGAATTGGTATCTCTAATTTGCTCTTTGTGAGTGATTGTTTGAGGGGCCTGATGGTGTGCACCTTCTAGAATGTTACCTCTGCTTTGTCCCACATGCTTCTCGAGATCGACTCCAGGCTCAGGGTGACTGTGTAGAAGTGCTTATGGAAAAATGGATGCTTAAGAGCCATTCAAATACCATGGCTTACATGATATACATAGAAACGAATTGCACAGGCTTTTATAGAAAAAATCTGAACAATACTTGTAGATGGATGATTTCCATGTAAAAATTGATCTTCTTCATTTGATCTTCTTCAGCACACTCTAGTACGGTTGATGGTCACTTCTCCAAGATGGTCACCTCTCCAAGTGTAATCTTTTAAAAATTGACATGCTGCGCACCACACCAAGGCAACTGGAAATAAACACTGCAAATGAGTTACTTGCGTGGCTGGAATGTCCTTGCTTTACAGCTTAAGTGCTTCCTCCTTCACTCGTTTGGGCTGCCGGTTCTATCTATCACTCTAATGATGTGGCAAAAGGCCAGCCCAATCAGGCTCAATTACTTTCAGTCTCATTAGTGACTGACAACATAACAGCTATTCCTCTGATTGGACAAGGTCATGTCACATGTCTGACACCAATATAGTGTCAGAAGTATAGGAGACGGGGTGCTAAGACTAAAGTCGTAAAGATTATGGTGTAGTGTTTTCATGTATGACTGCTGATAATGTTTCTGCCTCAATGTGTAAAAAATCTGTTGACTGCTTGGAGTTTATGCACGAGGACAAGTTTTAAATTCTTGTTTTGGCTCTGTCAATGACGGACAGATTGCAGAAAATTAAATGATACATCAGACTGTGCTTCACTACAACAATCAAATCAACACAGATAGAAATCAGGCCGTGCGCCATCATGTAGAAAATCCTCAAAGGCATCAACACTGATCAAAACTTGCCACCCTGGTGTTGCCCTGGAATGCCATAGAGAGAGTCGTGTCTCACGGCAGAGCAAATGTGTCTCCCTACAGAAATACTATATCTCTATAAAAGCCTGCGAACATTATCCCAGCATCCAACGCTATGTATTTACTTTCTGCCACACTCTGGTACCGCTAAGACCTTCTGTATTTTTCAGTCCAGCCGAGTGTGGCAGTCTGAGCGGGCGCTCTGCAGGTGTGCCGGCGAGTAAATGAGAAACATTTCCATTGCCCATAACGCGCAGGGGTTCTCACAAGCCGCAGATGGCGCCCCAACGAGGGTGGCTTCCCCCGGCTGTCGTCATGCACGATGATCCACGGGCAGTATCCACCGTACTCCCCAGGACGGCCGCCAGCCTGTAGGTAGAGCCCCGTCCCCCCAGGACGGCCACCAACCTGTAGGCAGAGCCCCGTCACCCCAGGACGGCCACCAACCTGTAGACAGAGCCCCGTCACCCCAGGACGGCCACCAGCCTGTAGGCAGAGCCCGTCACCCCAGCTCAGAATGCTGTAAGCTGTCCTGCCTTCTCTGATTAACCAAAGTGACTTTAGGTTTGTTTTTTTTAAAGACTTATTGGAATCCCATCTCCTGTCTTCTCTGCTATCCAGTATGGGGTCCAGTCCCTGTTGAGTCCCTGTTGTGGGTGGATGATGGAGGGATGGTTTGGAAATTCGGAAAGACGCAGCCTGGCGTTTCGGGGGCTCGGTCGAAGATGTGCTCGTGTGTGGAAATCCACTTTGTCTCTTTTACTCACTTGGCCCACTCCAGGGACGAAACGCGTCGCCTGCCAGGCAAACGCGGGGGCCGCTCTTCTAGCGGGCTGTTGCTGCTCAAATTCACGGAGAAAAATATAAGACAAAAGGCAATTATGTTTCTGGAAAGTCGCGTTTGTTGAAGCAGGAGCAGTATGAGCAGACTAGAGCGGAAATGTCAAAGTGCTTTTCCAAACAAAAGTGTGGTAATTGATATATCGTGTTTAAATACATTTAAGGCGTTTAACTTGCAGTGTGTGCTGTGTTTCCATGTGAGGGAATCCTTTAGAATTTCTTTATTGACTGAGCTTCTGGGCTGCTGCCTGTGCTCCCTAATAAATGGGTTTACTGACACTCATATACACGGGAGACAGCTGTAAGTGCTAAATCTGAACGGAATCCAGAGCTGATTCTCATGGAATAGACATCAGATACTGAAAAGAGAGGCTGCTACAAAGTCAATGCTTTTAAGAACTGACTCATTCATATTAATAATATAAAAATGATTGTTCAATTGTATCCCTGGTCAGAATAAGCAGCTGGAATATGGATGGATGGATGGATGGATGGAGACAAATAGTTGTATAATTATAATTACAGAAGAATTCAAAATACATTCACTGTATTCACTGGCATAGCAGGAAGTGCTTAATGTGCAGTTACAGTGACAGCTGTCAAAATAAGCTTTTGCACACACTTCTATAAAAAGATCATTTCAAAACCACCCACATCTTCCAAGCAGAACATTCCAGATACCCCAGCCATATCCTATTTTATAGCACATTGGGAGTCATATATCACTTAGTTCACATTCATTATACATCCAAACATCATCTCATTATACATCTGCATTGTGTGATGCACGGTATAGATTCCAGAGCGATGCCAGGACCCTGCGATCGTAGAGGGCTGTGCGGAGGGCTGTCTGGCCGCCCTGGCAGTTCTTACACAGCCCTAAGGGCCCTGCGGGTTGCTGCTGGTCAGCAGCCAGTGAACCGCATTCCCTGTCACGCAGGGTGACTTGTGTGGACCGAAGAAGGAGGAGGCGCAGTGGAAGGGCGCTGACAGGGTACACGTCGCTCCTGCCAGTGTGTTTGTGCGTACTACAGCTTCTCAAACGAAATCAAAGCGTCTCCCAGTGTATTCTCGCATTTAGGGGAGTGTCGTTGCTGTGTGAGTGCGGGAGCCGGTTTGCCAGGTCTATAACTTATTTTGAGGATTTGCACAGGCTGTAATGAGGGTCACAGCTCTAACATGCAGCTGTGCTGCTCGTGGGTTAAGACTTGGAAGGAGACTTGGAGTCACGGACCAAACCAATCGGAAGACGAGGATGCATCTCAAATAGTCCCTGAGCTTTTGTCTGATTTAGCTGCTTATAGGGTTACTTCACTCCCCTGAGCGTTGTGGTTTCTGTTGTCACTCCTCAGACACATTTTGCTCCTGCTTAGTGCTGCCTTTGTTGGGGGGGGGGGGGGGGGGG
>JAODKF010000045.1:3096394-3131814 GCA_026779585.1 Mormyrus proboscirostris | reverse complement strand
CCCCCCCCCCCCCCCCAGATGTGTCTGAATTCTTAGCGTGGATTTATAGTGAAAAAATGTGTCATTTCATTGATATATGCATATGTAGGGTCCATTTGCACGTACCTCTTGTCTTCAAGATGATTCTTGTTTAGAGATTCATCCCCTCTAGCTGCATAGAAATACTAATGGATCCAGATTTTACAGATATTGTCACTTGGTAACAGCATGTACTGTATAGACAGAAGGCCAGACACCGTTACAGTGATATTGACTGTTCTTGACCCTGGATAGGTTAATTGGATGGGTCATGTACCCTGGTGAAAGGTCAGATCGGTACAACCAAAACCGGACTACAGACAGTACTCTCAGGTTAAAGGCGCCTTCAGGTTTGAGTTAAAATGGTCTGGTGATTTGGCACTGATAATAGAGATTACAAAATGTCATAAAATCTCTATAATCTGACTAGTGTGTCTCAAAATATTCTTCGGCTGTAGATCAATAATGACAATAATTACAAGATATCGTTTGGAACTTAAGTACTACTATTAATCATAAATTTGCTGTGCGTACATAAGACACATTAAAATTTAACAGACACGCCCTTTTAACTGGGTGACGAGGAGTGGGTAGCCATTTTTTGCCTGTTTCCTGCTCATTGTACTTCCTGGTTACACAGAACCTGCATCACTACGCACTGCAGTGATTGTTAGCACTGTCTGTTTGCACATTCCTCGCACTGTGTACAGACATAGCTTTGCACCAAAGCGATTTAATCTGAGCTCTTCCTGAGGGACTTTATCTGGTCACCCTTTGGTCACAGTTCCAGCTACTTATCTGCTATGCTGCATGCCGGCCTTGCTTACTAATGTGTGCCAAAAGAAAACAGATGCGAGTGTCACCGGTTTATCTCAGGAGCGAGAGGCCACTCGACTGTGAGGAAACGGATACGATTTTGAGAAATTCAAATGATTCATCCCCTTCCTGCAGAGCCATTTGTCTGCGTCGCTGTTACGCGATGCACCCAAACGGTGGGACTCGCCCTCTAACTTTCCCGTCTCCCGGCTTTTAAAACCAAATCAATCAAAGTTGCCGATGCAGGAAAGTGCAGAAATAAAGAGACAATGAAGTGGAATGAGGAGAAGCAGGATTGATAGGGTTAGGGGGACTTGGGACAGGTTGTGAACAATTTCACGAGCGACTGTTCGTACCGCGAATAAAAAATATCGGCAAGATGTTAACGGAAAAGCGTCTTTCAGAAGATCCCTTGGCATTATCAAAAATAATCACTGCATGCTTTTGGATTAGTTTTTTTGTTCAGCTTTTATATCTGTCCTTCAGGGAAGATAGACGTGTGTTGTCGCCAGGATCGCACGCACCATGACGCCTCTGACACTTACCTTTGTTGAATGTGTTGAGAAAAGTGTTGGAAACGCTGAAAATGAAAAGACTAGCCTCTAACACGTTGCAAAGAATCCTCCGCATTCAGTGATGTCGCATTCAGTGATTCTCTAACACGTTGCAGAGAATCCTCTGCATTTAGTGATGTCACAAAGGGCGTTTCTCGCAGCACAGTAAAGGTTTTTGGTTTCTCAGCGAGTTTATGAATAGCCTGCAAGTGATGGATGTGACTCATCGCTGCGTTTTCTGAGCTGACAGTTTGATATGTACACGGGCTGACAAAAGGAAAAAGGCTTATAAGGTTCTCGAACATTCTAGTTTTCAACAAAAGAAGGCAGATTATTAAATAAGAATGTCATGACCAAGTATTAGTTCTGCAGTTGCTGCTCTCATCAAGGTATAATTTTACAATATCCTTTCACACAGAAAGGTGGTCCATTTTTTCAGTATGGTAAAATGTCTGTTTATGGAGCTGGTGTTTAATAAAATAGCACATTGTTCCTGGCCTCCTACTCTGTTCAATCAAAGCTGAGATGGGGGTTCCAAGACAAAGGGCACTACGCTTTAATTCAGCCTGAGAACAGTCTTAGCCTGCTTCAAATGGCCAAGTGCTTTCTTGGCGAGATTCACTGGTGGGAGCCAGGCACCATTTGATGTTCTCATACATCTGCAGCTCTATCGGAAAGCACCTGGCAGAGAGGTGGGGTTCATTGTCCAGTGGCGGAACGCATTATTTCTGGCTTTCGTTCAAGGTGCTCATTGGTGGTGGGAACACTTACCGTTGATTAACATTCGTATTTGCATTAATTTCCCAAATGGTCAAAAGTTGATTACGTGGGGCCGTTCCCGGCCTGATATTGGTGGAGTGCTCTGTCTCTTCAGCAAATGCTTTAAAGCAGTGTTTCCCAATCCGGTCCTTGGGGACCTGCAGCCAGTCCACATTTTTGCTCCTACCAGGTTGAGGGAGGGAGCAAAAATGTGGAGCGTCTGTGGGTCCCTGAGGAATGGGTTTGGAAACAAGAAAATAAAACCAACACACTAACTTTTTACCCAGTTCCATTTATGTGAAATGCAAAGACATTTAAGCAGTCCCACCAGATACTACAGATAACTCTGAGGTCATTTTGCGACCGTGAGTATTATGGGAAGCACTGTGTTGTGCCGCTTACTGGAAACTGTAATGTATACTGGTCTCAAAAAAAGCATGTTTCAAATAATAAAAGGCACTATTTTGTTTTACAAATGATGGATCATTTTTACGCAGCTTGTTTGTTTTAGAGCCTGATATGTATTTTCAGGACAAAATATAAGATACTCTAAAGTTTGATCTGGACTAAATCAGTTTAGTCAGGTTACTTATTTGAATACTTTTTTTGCCAAAATGTTCTAATGATTGTTACAATTTCACAGTGATGACTGCAAGTACATGTAAAAATCATCACTGATATGTTTACACATGCATTGTACGTCCTCATTAGAGGTATACGCTACGCCAGTTATTTTAATATGGGCTCCTTCCCATGTAACCCCCCTCATTTACAGTAGCAGTAATCGGTGCTTCACATCAATTTCTGCAATTTAATTACAAATCCATTTCAACGTTATGCAGCTTGAACTGGTCAACTAGAACCAGAGCAAAACTTTAAAAAAAACATTTTTTTCCCTGTCTTATTATGCATTTGTCATTGGTTTTTACAGATAATTCAAGCAGTTCATTGAAGCATCGTCTTTGTAATATCCGTTTCTGCAGCAATACCGATCGATGAGATCGCACATTTATAGTAACGGCTAACACTTAGCTGCTGGCAGTCGGCGTGCAGTCGCCTGCGAAAGCGCTTAGCCTGAGCAGTCTAACGTTTTTTATCGTAGAGGCTTAACGTTGCCAAGGGCTAAATGAATTTCAGTTTGCCATCATTCTACAGCCTTAACTCCCGTCCAGTTAGCAGCAGTTTGCATATTTAATAAGCAGGTTTACTAGCGCGGCTAAACCATATGGTGCATCGGTGGGGATCTGCGTAATTTAGCCCCTTGTTGCTGCTCAGGCTGCAAGACGGAGCCATGCAAAGGGGCCCGGTTCTGCAGCCTGGGACCAACAAGGGGGGGTCCGTCCCCCTCCCCCTGCCCGCCGCTCGGCCCGCTCGCTGTCTGGGTGGTGCACTCTCCACACCTCTGCCTGACGGCTGCTCGTGACATCTGCTCATTTACGCAGCATGGTCCACTTCAGGGGCCGCTCTGGAATATTCTCCAGCCATTCGCATGACAGATCAGTGACAATGGGCCGCCACCAGCAGGGGAATCCAGCCAAGTGAGAACAGCCTCTTTACTCAGACTTTATACTGATGCTATGATGGATTTGAAAAGGAATCGGCCACTTCCAAAGATTCCTCACCTGCGGCGTTTCTAGCTACTGAAAAGATCAGGGGATGAGTCAAGCTTTACCTGGAGCTTAACTTTATTTTATCTGAATGAAAATTGGCATCCGGGCTAAAATAATCAGTCAGAAATACAAAAATACTCGGGGCTACAGCCTCGGGTGATCGGACCTAACAACAGCCATGCTGCTGACAAAGGTTGCAGGTGACGATTATGCATCTTGTCTCTTTTTTATTCCACATGTAAACATTGTTATCCGCCAATCTGATTGCTCATCTCTGCCACGTATCTGTTTGCAATCTTGAAATAATATTTAAGATGATAATACTGTGAATCCTTAGAAAGTGTGTGTTCTATAGTTGGCATATAACAACATTGTTCAGTTGAAAGATGGGTTATAAATAATAAAGTTATAATAAAGTTATACTAATGCAGCTTTGCTTGTAGTCTAAGCACTCCAGGCGATTGTCCTCTTTTTATTTACCGTAAAAAAAAGTTTGACTGATGGATGTTTGAAAAGGTGACAAATAGCCATCCTCTCTTACTAATGTGACACTCCCACGTCATCTGATATATTTATATTTGAATTTGTTGCTGCATGAGCTACGTGGTGTCACTTTTTAATAAAAAATAAGCTGCAAAACTGCTGAAAAGTATACTAGGTACCAGTATAAGTGAAAAATCATGCATCACTTTGTTGGGGATTTCAAAAAAATATAATCCACATGACACAGAAGAAGGTGATGTAATATGGACACTGAGTTAGAGCCTGGATGAAAGATTTCTCAAAATGGGTCACATATGCGTCTGGATTTTAAGGACGGCTCCTGAGCCACTAGCAGAAAGATGCACAATGGAGATTCGCCCTCGTTCCTCTCTCCGATCAGTCCAGAGGTCCGTCCGGGGGCTTCAGTGACAGCCCTCGGGTGCAAGGCGGCCCAGAGTGCAGCGCTAGCCCAGGGTCGGTGCGGCCGCTGTTTCTCCAGCAACACAAACCGGCTCCTCTGAGCTCTGGGAAGCGACGGATGGACGCCGCCCACCAAATGACAAGCCGTCACGGAGAGCCGCTTGCCCAAGGCTGGTGAGAAATGACCACAGTGAGCAAACATTTAATGCCCATTTCGCTCCGCAAGTGATCTGGGCTGGAGACACTAAGCCCTGATGGTCTCCTGGCATCTCGCTCTCATACTACATGCTTTCATTAGTGATCGCGCAGTCGATGTGGCCAGTCACGGTGCAATACGTCTCTTATCTTCCCTGTCCTTCCAATCCCTTACTTGACCTGCACCGACTGCCTTACCAATAATATAATTGCAATCCAACTGTGCTCCAAGGCAAACACATTCACTCAAAGAGTGATATTTTAAAGTCATGAACTAGGGTATAGTGTATTATACGGCATTCATTGTTCATACAGTAAAAAAACACTCAAATTAAGTCCTGGAGAACAATGCTGCCAGTATTGCTGGCTGGGGGTGTGATATTTCAGTTCTATTGCATAGTTATACATCAATAGAACAGCCACTGAGTCTGGCCCTCTTGTCTCATATATGAAATTATCCTTATTTCTTAAATGGAGATTCGTGTCCAATAAATCTGCAGTGCTACGTGTTATTTCCAGTTATCAGACCGAAGCTTTATTAAATGTTCCCTGTTAAATTCCTTGTGAAAAAGTACTGGAGCCAGAGAACTTTGAGGTCCCTAAACAATACATACCTGCAAGACCGCGTATCAGATTAGATATCGACTGCCGAGGTCATTCTGAGATTTACATTTACCACCGGGCAAAAAAAACATGTTGCATGATCGGTCAATTACCACGTTTATCTGCCCTGCTTCACACCAGCAGCGTGAAACCATTCACCTACAGTTTTGCCACATATTTAAAAACGTATTGTTTATAGGTAATTCACAGCAAAGTGGATAACGCCGCATCCGAAATTCCTGATGTCAGAATGAGACAGTTGTGCTTAATGCTCTTCCACCGTCGATTCTTTGGAAGGCATTGATAACTGGCTGTTTGACAAATGAAGCCATCCTCATTTTTCTACTGTAACAACATCAACAAAAACATCGACAAAAACAACAACAGTGATAATAATAATGCTGTAAACATAAAGAACCAAAAGTAACACACAGTGCAATTAATATGTATGATATAATTACACTAGTCTAGGTTCTGGAACATACTTATTACTTAATATTACAGAGTCAGTGTAATCGCATATACTGAGCCCATGCCTTGGATACACAGTGCTCATGCACAGGTAAGACTCCAAGTCACTCAGGGACTGCAGGAAAATGGCTGAAACGTGATTGCTAAGATGCCGTTCGCTGAAAGAGAATCAGTTTGTGAATTAATGATCTGCAACAGACAATCTGGCTGGTCTTGCCTTCCAGATGCTGAGCATACAGTAGTACATTTAGCGTTCGGGTGAATTATACTTCAATGCAGGAAGTAATTAAGGAAGTTTATAAAGACAGCTTTGATGTCAGGCAGAGGAATAACGGAGACAAGCCTTTATAATGACTTTATAAAGACAAAAGCAATAAATTTAATAATTCTCAATTTAAAACAAACAATAGAATTGCAAGTTTTAAAAATTCTGTATTACTACCAATTTTTGCATGATGCAGTATTGAACCCACCTCTCTATCTTCTATACCCATTTATCCAAGCTGGGGGTCCGGAGTCTCTGCCGGGGGCCACAAGCGCAAGGCGGGAACTAAGTCAGGATGGGGCGCCAATTCATCGCAGGGCACATGATGTCATATTGAATAACTAAATGTTTGCTCAATTACAGTAAACCTCTTATTATTTACCTACGAATCTGGGCGGACGACATGAAGTATTTGTGATGAACAGCAAGACAGGAAATTCTGATTTGTAACGCTGGATGTAATTCTGCCCCCGTCACCAAAGTCCAGGGACAGAATAAACTAGACAAAAAACATGCAGATGTTCATTTTTACAAATAAAGTATGAAAATATCCTGAGAAAGAAAGAAGTAGAACCTGAACTCGGCTGACCATCCCCTTCTCTGTGGATCCTTGCCGCTCTACCAACTAGGGCGGCTGGTGTTGATAATCACCCCTAAAGTTATCTCATCCACTTGGTGTCTTTCACAAGATCAATCAGCTCCCGTCAGGCTATAATAAATGACCGTGTTCATATTCCCAGTTTTCCTGTAGGAACTGACAAAAGCACACATTTTTGGTCAATGTAAACTAGTCTCGTAAATGGGGAAAAATACACATTTTAATGGGAGCAGACAGCTGGTCTCAGCGGTGGAGGGTCCATCCTCATGCCATTCAAAGTACAAACGGATCAACATAAATCATAATGGGACTGAGTGGGACTGAGGTGGGACTGAGGTGGCCGGCGTCCCTCTGGTGCCCCTCACGCACTAACAGCACCTGTCTGATCTGGTTTAACTGGATCTGCCCCTTTGGCACACAAACATCAGCATACAAACGTCCGCAGAACGTTTAGCTCCCTGCCGCTTTCGGTAAAATCTTCGGTAGGGTATACTGTGTATCTCACATACACACGGACCTCAAATTACCCTCCAGAAACTCTTACACCCCCCCTCCCCCCACCCAATAATCAGACCCCACACTCTGTGCATATGTGCACACAGAACTCTATGTCAATATGCCAATGGACGTTTCAAATGCCATTTCGGTCCATTTAATGCATATTAAGCAGATACAGGACAAAAAGATGCATCTAGATATTTTCCCTTTTGTCTTGGTAAAGACTTACTGCTTTGGACTTAATAATCATTAAGCTAACAGTACATATCCAGATTTGCTCTTCCCTCCACATTACCGCACCATTATATACACATTATAGCTGTTGACATTAATGAACCAGACCCTTTCACATCTTCTTCGATATAGGCAGCGACCAAATTCACATGTCATTGCCAATACGTTTGTATTTATTTACAGTTGTACTAAATTTATTTCTAATTTTCATGTTCATCTTTAAATATATTTTTTACGCATTTCTATTGGTTTGCGCATTCGTGGCATGTTAGCCTCGTTCGTTGATTACTGAAGTACAAGAAAATATTTCCCAAAAAGTGCAAATTCTTTTAGCGGCTGGTAGATGGCAAGTACACTGCAAGCCTGAGGATGGACGGAGCGCACAGAACACGGAAGGTCACTGCTGAGCGACAGCAGCGGCAGTGCTGATGAGCGACACAAAACTAAAAAAATCTCCAGGAGGATGGACACCGGGTCTCGTCCTTGAGGTGGAACACGTGCCTTCTGGTGACGCAATACTGTTTCGACAGACTGGATTATTTGGCAGACTGATCTGAAGAGTACGAGGTGGGTAAGATCGCAGCTCGCTGTTATCACAGGATAACAGGAACGCACTGTTCATGTCTTACCGAAGGGGCTCTTCATCGCCGCTATTTGTAAATGAAAGAAAACAATGAAAGAACTTTTTTCCTTACATGACATTTATTATTGCCTAGGACTGGGGTGGTCAATCTTATCCGCAAAGGGTTGGTGTGTATGCAGGTTTTTGGGATAACCTGTAGGTCAGCTGTTCAAACACAGGTGTGAGGACTCTTCAGCCAATCAGTCCTCTAATTAGTACATTATTAGGGAGTAATTAGGGAGTTGCTGTGAAAACCCGCCCGCATACACAGCGGCCCTTTGCGGATAAAGTTGCCCACCCCTGGTCTAGGACATATATTAAAAATTAAAATTATGAATAATTAAAGGAGATGCAAACTTCCAAAGAAATGTATTTAATATTTACAATAATATATTACAAATGCATCTTAGGGGCACTACGATGGTACGCTGGTTAATACTCCCCCCCCGCCCATTTCTGGGACCCAGGGTATGAGTCTCCAACGATGCTCAGGGTAAGTGAGTACGGATGGCTGGAAAATTATATTCCAGTTGCTTTGTGGCAAAAGTAAATAAAGCATAATCCACTTGCCTAGGAGAGCCGATAGTGTAGTAGTCCGTTGTTATAATGCAGTGCGTAAATGCCATGTAGGAAATGCTTGATGGATATTATTTCAAAGTCGAAGGAAAAGCCAAGGGAATGTCGGGGATTTACAGTAAGCCTTTGATTGGTGGAGTTCATTAAGCCAGACGGATATACAGAGCAGGCTGGGGCTATAGGAAGCAGCAGGACAAGCCCAGAGTTTAGCCGTTACATGGGGGATTTATTAAGTGCCCTTGCTGGAAAATTATGGAAAAGGAAAATTCCCTTCCTCTCGATGTCTGCATAAAATATACACTATGTATCTCCCATACCAATGAGTTTTAAAAATCTGTATGAAGAAAATAAATCTGCTGCTTGTTTTACGACAGTTAAATTAGAGCTGTGTGCCTTCAATTTGCTGTATGTTGGCAGAGCCTGCAGCTGTGACAACATGCGGAAGGGCAGGTGTAACCCATGCAGTTTCTGCTTCGCGTTTTGTCTTAGCGGCAGGCTCGTCGTTTCGGTCAGCCAGTTGCCGTTGGGGAATGCGCTGGCGCCATCAGGTGGTTAATGTGGTGAACTACAAATGATTGGTATTTTGATAGCATTTTCTGAGTGCGAAGGCAATACATTCACGGGAATATTGTACACAAACAAAAGCACGACAAATTCTTAGTAGATATTTTAAAAAGAAAGCCATGAGACTACAATTACAGGTATAGGCATTACAGTAAAGAAATTTAAAAAGAAACAAAAAATAAATTCACAGTACAATGTTAGTAACCAACAAATTCACTATACATCATTCAACAATCAACATGCACCGCTGTTCAAATGTAATTAAATAAATGAGATTTGGAATATTTTTAATGAACAGAAAATTTGGGAAAAAAATATATATATTCTTGGAAAAAATCGGTTTACATATTTAATTCTCTGGGAAACAAATGCGGGACAATAACCTGAATATTGCACTTTACATATCGTGATATTTCATCCTGTTAAACATTTGAAGTCCTGTGTAATTATTGTTACTGCAAAATGTTGCTTGAGACCCGTACTGAAAGTAAAGAAGCATCCGTTTCCATTACTGACTTGCTTCTTCCACAGATTTAGGAATAAGATGTTGGGTCCATATCAAAAATGCCCTCTAGTTTCCACAGCAGCGTCTCGAAGGTGGGTCTGTCGCACGCCTCGTCCTTCCAGCAGTCCTTCATGATATTATACAGGGCTTCCGGACACGAGGCCGGGCAGGACATCCTGTAACCGCTGGAGAGCTTTTGCACAACCTCCATGTTGGTCATTTCTGATTTGGGATCATAAGAGCATGACATTAGTTCCAAAGGGACTAACTAGAGATCTGCCACCTGTCCGAGCCTGAAGGGCCCCGATAAATTGGACACATCAGATTTTGGGCCGGGCACAGATCAGATTTTTATGTTGAACCTTGAACCCGGGTCAGATTTTGGTTAGCTCCCGTCTCCCAGCCACCCAGCGAGCAATCGACTAGCAATGGAAGCAATACGGCAAAATCTCGCAAATGTCTCCGAATGCATGTGACTAATATTTCCACAATTTCGGGTTTGGCTCAGGTTTTGGGTTTTACATTTTCTAATACTATTCAGGCCGGGTCGGCTTCAGTCTCTGCCGGCTGTGATACAGACCCGGCATGTACGACGGCAGCAAGTTGCATAAACTGTAACCTCTTTCCCAGCAATTTCCACTTCGAAAATGACACTCATCGAACCTCTGATTATTATTCAACCTCTAGCACTCATGATTTCCGCAGTCATCCCTCCTCAGACACGCACCACTATGCTCATTCACCGCCTGAGCCGCGAAGCACGGGGCACCGTAATGGCCGACAGGCCATCTTGGGGAAATGTATCATTCGAATCTCTCAAAATAGCAATGATGTGGTCAGAATAGAGAATTGTGGGGAAATACTGCAAGTGCTCTTACCGGGATAGGGAATCTGGCCAAAGGTCATGATTTCATGCAGAAGGATTCCAAAGGACCATACGTCAGATTTAATGCTGCACTTTTTGAAATGGATCGCTTCAGGTGCCGTCCATTTGATCGGGAACTTGCAGTTCTCATTTGCTTCGTAATCATTCTCATTCTGTGCACCCAGAAAAACAGAAACACACATATTATTAGCATTCGCCTGAAGAGGTTTTAAAAAGCAGCTCGATTAATTGCTGCTGCTCGCCCTGCAATCTTTGTAGCTCGTGCTTTAGTGCAACCCTAACGAGAAACATGCAATTTACAAAAAGATCCTGATTTTAATATCTCATAATCCTACATGACTCACCGTTCCTTTTACAGAGGACCCGATTACTAAATCAGGCATTGAAACTAGTAGATATTTTGCTAACGAATGGATTCTTGCCGTTAAGGTAAGATAAAAACGGAACCATGGTACTGAACAGAGACAAAGGCTGGACAACAAAAAGCGGCAGCGTGACTTTGTCTGACCTCCGTTTCACCGCCATTACGGAGCTATGGGGTTCAAATTCGGGCTACTTGACACTGGGAAAAAAAAGAACTGCAATGTGTTTTTCTTTGCAATGATTACTGCAATATGCATAAAGCAAAAAAGCAGTTCAATATTTACCCAAACTAAACTATAGCCAAATAGAACTAAATCTACCAACTGAATCTGTCAAATAAGGTGGTACTGTGGCCAAAAATTGGCTGATAAATCACTGGTTTTTGCTCAATATCATCTCTATAGAATCTAAAATATTTCCATACAGAATTTTTCCAGGAAATGGTTTTAGAATCCACTTCTTTGCTGTTCTCCTTACAACAACAGTAAACAGTGCTCACGCAAAAGCAGCAGTGGTAAACCTTTTTACATATACAAAATAATCTTGAAAAGGAACCATCATGAAATTGCAAAGCTTGTTAAGTTTTGTTTCCTATGACAGAATAAAAATGTCTGAGTGAAATTTAACCAGACAGTATGAGGGTATGAAAAAACCCAATGTCAGCCTAGCTGACTATCACAGTGCTCGCGATATATCATGCAGTCCCTGTTCAAATGTCTATGTAGGAACTTATTTAAAATTTGCAAGTTATCTATCAAAATCATTACAGAACTCACCAGGAAGACTCTAGCCAAGCCAAAGTCAGCCACCTTGCAGATGTTATTCTCTCCCACCAGTACATTCCTGGCTGCCAAATCCCTGTGGATGTAGTTCTGTTGCTCAAGATACGCCATTCCAGACGCCACCTGCGCTGCCATTTCAATCTGGTCTGAAAGGGTTATTTTATCCCCTTGGTCATCTATAGAAGCGAAATTAAAATACACATATTACAGCAAAACTACACAAAGTAGTTCAAGACAGATTCATAAAACAACTGACATTTTATATAATAAATGGGTTTTTATAGTATATCAGTGTGAAAATGTCCTGTTTCCTATCCTACTTTTCTCATTAAATGTTTCACGTTTTCAGGCAGTATATCACCCATGGAATAAGCAGCACATTTTCTTAAAACGTTCTGCAGGTTTATGGCCTCCTATTATGCACACAACATCAAAAAAAGACTTTCCGATTTGTTGTAAATTACAATAAGGCATCACTTCACATTTGAGGATTTTTCTTTTTGATATCTAAAGCCGTGTTTCGTGATTAACGCTTCCATCGTGATATCCAGTTCCGTTTTCACATCTGCGTTACCATGACAGTTCCAAGCAGAGAAAAATAAAATGTGACTTCACATGTTTAAACGAAATTATAATTCTGATGCACTAGTCTTTCTTCCATAACCTGAATCAGTCAGAGAGACCGTTCTAGAAAGTAGATGTCAGAATAGAAAGTCTTAACAAATGTTAACCAAAGGTGAAAAGTTTGGATCCAGAAAGTAGAAATACAGAAATCCAAAATTTTGTTTCAACCAACTAGCTGATTACTCTGTGAATGTGGCTCCGTGCTCAAATGATTGGTCTTGGTCTGCATTTCGAACCCGAGTTTTCCACATGTGATGTTAACTATCAGCGTCATAAAAGGAGCCCACGTCCAAAAACCGAACATTTGCCTCATACAAATCAAAAGACTTGCTGGATATCTTGGCTAATAGCATGTTGAATGACAAATTAAGATGGAGAGTCAAGGGCTCATACTGACTGCTTAATAAATATGTCTGCTTTAGCCGCAACGCTAAGCTAAACGGCAGTAGCGCTGGCGGCTTAAGCCCCAGTCCACATAAACATGGAGGAAAGCATGACTCAGCTGCTCCCAGCCTCCCAGCCTGACAGGAATGACAGGAACGCCAACCTGAAACATCAGCTTTCAGCCCCGGGACACTTGACACAAGCTGGACCGCGTTGAAAGTTTCTCTCATATATGGATCTACCCAGTAAACTAAAAAAAAATATATATATTTTTTCCACCAGGAGTTTAAAAATAATAAAACAATTTTTAAAAGGTATGTAGGTGAGTGCGGCTCTGTGGGTGAGGGGTTAAGGGTAACTAGGACAGAACTGGATGCAGTTATCGGCAGGGGGGGCCTTGGGGGGGGGGGGCAGTTAGGGCGAAGGCACTAAAAATTTGGATTATAATTATATTGGTCTGGGTTGGTACATGATGCACTTTCAAAGGGCCCCATCTCTGCAGCTACTGACATCCTGGTTACCAAGCTTATGCGCTTGACTCACAGATCCATCTGTGTATGGAATTCTCACGTCATCTCTGTTTACACAGGGCTTTCCATTGTGTGCTCCTCCCACAGTGAAAAGCAAATTGCCCGCACTGTGCAATCCTGGGTTTTGCAATACACTAACATTCCATTCAGGGTGCCTCCCATCTCACAAGCAGACATAGTCCCTTTACAGGCGAGAGGAAATGACAGCAGTTCTGAAGAGAGAGGGTGGGACGGACTGCCGTGACTCGACGCCGTGCCGGAAGATCGGTGGGCTCTTACTCCGTAAATAGTCCAGCAGGCTCCCGTTCTTCATCAGCTCAGTGATGATGTAAATAGGCTCCTCCAGCGTACAGACGGCATAGAGCTGGATCAGTTTGGGATGCCGCAGTTTCTTCATTATGGCGGCCTCTCTCAGGAAGTCTTTGGGGTCCATGGTACCTACATCAACGGGAGAAATGGCTGTCAAATGAAAAAGTTCCCAGGTACCAACAACAATAGTGTACCCTGAATGATACAAAAATGTTTCTGAGTCCATTTCTATACCTTAAAAAGGTACATTTACTGACAGATAGGGTACAATTAGCAGACCCTTGAGGGTACAGCCCCAGTGACAAGTAATTGTATGTTTAAAGGTACAAATTGATACAGCCCTTTTCTGACACCATATCACTTTAAATTTCTAATACTGGAGTTAAACCAAAGTCGGCAGTAAATAAACCAAACTGGTAGAGAGCCACAGATTTCAAGTATGACATTTACCTGGCTTGGGCGTTTTGACTGCCACTGGGGTGGTGTTGTTCCAGAGACCTTCATGGACGTCACCATACTGACCATTTCCCAGCTTCCTTACCAGCTTGATCAATTTGCGGTCGATCTCCCACGCATCCGCTGTGTTGTAGGAGAGCCCATGAGTCTGCGGGGCTTGCAGCTGCAAGGACACACAAACATAGCATCTAACATAACAAGCAGATGCTACGGGGGTGGGACCAGGCCGACAGGGGAGAATACCCCTGGGCTGTTTAGCTGTAGTGCTGCTCAACAAAATGATTTGACAAGTTTAAAACTGAGGCAGTCGGAAACAAAATTCTACAAGCCTGAAATTCAGAATGGCAACCAGCGAGTTTTTGTCTCTCTCTCTCTCACACACACACACACACATGACTGCTCTGCATAAAGAAACACACACACACACACACACAATAGACCATGACTGCTCTGCATAAAAAAACACACACACACACACACACACACAATAGACCATGACTGCTCTGCATAAAGAAACACACACACACACAATAGACCATGACTGCTCTGCATAAAGAAACACACACAAACACAATAGACCATGACTACACAGAGAAACACACACACACAATAGACCATGACTGCTCTACATAGAGAAACACACAAATATGCAGCACATGCCTGTGTGCGATCGCATGTCAGTCAGAGCTGAGTGAACGCAGTGCGACTGTGGAGGTGCCACAATTAATCACTTGCTATTGCCAGGAACTGGAAGTTTTTTTTAAACAATGGATGTTAGACAGAGACCAGGCCAGACTGAAAATGTCAGACAAAATAGGCTGGTCTTCACCCTGAAAGTCCCACTCTGTGCCTGGCTGTCACATGCACCTGGCATGATGTTCTTAGGGAAAATCTATTCTATTATAAACATAAAATGTTGGGATAGTTTGCAAACCCTTCAGCCTGTTTACAAGGTAATAAAACTGTCACAAACTTGTAAATGCGTGTGCATGTGTGTGCAGACTTGCCTCGCACTGAAAATCTCACGCCAGCCAGCTGACCAAAGTTGGCAGTTTTCTGTCACCCCGCTAAAAGGACTCCCATTCACTGCCCATGAACCACATAATCACATGTACATTTGGAAGAAAAGGAACAATCAGATTCATTCAGGCAAAATTTCGAGACTAATTTCTCATGCCCTCACAGCTTGGGGCAGAGAAACGTCGCAGCGGCCGTCTCCATACCTTCTTACATGGCGCGGTGAGGCGGACGCAGAGGCCGCCCGCGTCCTGTGAGTAGTGCCTCACGAGCTCCTTCAGAGTCTTAAAGGTGCGGCTCTTTGTTATGCCGTATTCTCCATCAATGATTCTTAGCACTTTGTAGTGTTTCACTATTCCATCATCTAGCACTGCAACAGAAAGAAAATGAGCATCGGTTTCTATTCAGCCTTTTGCTTGCTACTGATGAGGGTTAACGGGACGTAACATTCATGGAAAAATGAAGCGTACAGACAGGAATAACAGTGACTCAGTCAGTAGCACCGTTGCTAAAGGGAATTCCCCCGGGATCTCTATCCTAAGGTGCACAAAGAATATTCTGCTTGTGTGTCTCCTTTGATGGTATTTCGTCTGTTGTGTTTCCCTGTCCTGTAACAGGCCCCTGAAACCTTGTACTAGACAAGACAATACTGAAGGTGGATGGATGAAGAGGTACAGGGTGTGCGATCCAGACATTTCAACTGCAGCTGAAATTACAACATGCATCTCTTCTCTCTCCCACGTTCTCCTCAGTAGGAAATAAAATGGGAAAACCCATTATGTTCTGACCCAGATACTATCGACAGAGGAGTTTTTTGGCTGAGAGGAGGAAGTTCAGAAAGCCACATGCCACATGCCCCGAGCTGTTCTTTATAAAGACGGGGGTCAGTTTCACCCGCTGGGCTTTTATAACTTCTGAGTCTATGACTGTTTAAAAAATATCGTGACTCATAAATCCATTCTCACTGTCCGTGTCGGGCTCCATCCACCTCCGCCAAACACAGGCATTCACTGACACCACAAAGGGCTATTTACTCACTCAACTCAATGGCTTATTTTAAGATTGGTTTATCCTAAGATTGGGTTATCTTAAGATTGGGTTATCTTAAGAACAAGAAACCCTAATGGACAGATCTCCAGGTGTCACTTTACCGCTAACAGGGGCTGCGATCGCGTTTTCCATTTATATGGAAATGAAAAAGAACATAAATCTGATGATGACAATATTAAAATAGCAATGTTTAGGTGGCATACAGAGCAATCAGATGAGTGCAGTATTAACATCCATCCATCCATGCATCTTCTACGTTGGTTTGTTCTATGCTGGATCTCAGGGGTCTGAAGTCCATCCTAGAAGCTACGGGGAATAACCCAGGATGGGGCACCAAGCCATCAGAGCACACACAGCTAGGGAAAAACCCAGCAACTGCAATTCAACCTAGCGTGGTTTTTGACTGCGGGAGGGGGGAAATCCAAAGAACTTCGAGGAAACCCCACAGCGACATGGGGAGAGCATGTGAATGGCACACACCGTGCCTGAGTGGAGACTCGAACCCTGGTCCTTGAGGTGTGCGGCAAGAGGGCTGGTCATCGAGCCACTGCAGCAGTGACCTTTAACACCCCAGGGTTTGCCGTGGCCTGTAGGCTACGGGCGGATTAATTACTGATGTAAGTGTTGTGTTGGAGAGGGCTGTCTACAGCCCTTCTTCACTGTCCTGCCCTCTTCCCTCCCGTTTACCTGAAAGTGCCAGCTCTCCTCTCTGACTTTCACTTTCTCTGATAAGGAAGGCGGCATGAACATTTCCGTCACACAGTAGCAACTTCTCTGCATCTGCCCTCTTGGTATCCGGAAAATACCACCTAGAATCACAGGCAGGTTAGCATGAACCGTGCTGGGCATGTCAATGCAAAACTGCTCCGGATTCGGAGCGTTCTTCTTTTACATAGGCATTGTCCTGGAATAGACCAGATAACTGAAGTTACTCTGCTGGGTAAAACAGTTAATAAAATGGAGTGTAACGAAAATCAGAGTTTAAAAAATCCTCCCAAAAAGTGATGAATATTTATGCTGGAAGACTTGGGGTGTTCGACTGACACCATAGCACAAAAACTTATAAAACTTAATGACAACATTTAAAATGTTACATTTTACTGTATACTTTATGCGTTTACATTGAATGTACCCTTCGAATCACAGAACCACCAAACAGCCAATTTGACAAGCTATCGGCTGAATGTTTACGGCTGTATTCCTTTTTACAGTGGTGCACCTTCCTTGTATTTTGATTGTGATCATTTAGACAGTATCTCCAAACGTCAGCGGTACATGAGGCTCTGCTTTGATTTTACCTCTAACCACTGACTGCGCCCATCATAAAGCAATTCCGTCAGAAGCGACCTTTATACCGAAGCAAAGCGATTACCCAAAACTGATAACCAATAACCAGAGCTGAGCCAAAAACAGCCAGAATATGACTGTAGTGATGTGTCAGTGCTCTTTATATGTGTATCAATAATAAAATCCACAGACAGAGCATTTCAAGGTACAGTGTGCATTTTTTCCATCTTAATTTCATTACCGGCAGGAAGTTGTATTAGAATCTGTAAAAGTTTATGCGTGAGGCAAAGTATTAATTTCCTTCACTTTGTGAATGAATCAGCCAGAAACATTTATAAACACTTTTTGCCGAAATCACAGATACTACAGTACGTGCCACTTTATCTTTAGAAAAAAAATCCCAATGACTGATCTAGTGCTGGAGTTGATGTTACAACTGTGTGCAACTGCGTTCACTGAGAGGCGGTGACCAGGCCGTTTCCTGCTACAACAGACATTATACTTAATTTAAATTTTTTAGAACGGTATGTTAATTATAGAATAAGTTTTCGATAAAAGATGTACCGCAGTTGCATGTTTCTACGTTACGTTTGTAATGTTTTACCTAATAATTGTACAGCTTCTCACGGTATATACTTTATACTACAAAATTTTCGTTGTTTTCGTATATGTGCCATATGCCAATGTTTTACACATATTATCTGCATATGAAAGTTAAAGATCAAATGGTTTTCCCACATTTTCACAGAAATTAATAAATATAATTATATTATACATGCGTATAAATAACGAATCATGTGTAATTTAAACATCTCGTTGCATTAAATGTAATTGGGGTGTACATAGCACATTCCTGGATTTTTCAGTGAAAAATAAATAGTAGGTGGATAACAGGTACGAAAGACGGAACAGCGAAATGCACTCACGGCTCCGCATCAAGACTTTCTTGGGGCGCCACGTAATTTGACGGCACGTATCCCTGCTTGTTGGCCGATATCCCGGTCAGCGCCCTGGCGATCCACCACTCCTCCGTGTATTTATGCAGCACTTCTAGCTTGTCGCCGGCCCTGATGCTCAGGTCGTCGTCCGTGCGGGCTGTATAGTCGTACAGGGCGACATAGTAGCGGTGATCCTCCGGTAAGGGGGGCAGCGGCCGATTGAAGATCGGCGCAGACGGTTCGATCTTCTGCGCAGGCGGCTCGGCGTCCGGCGGAGGTTTGGTCAGACACGGGCAAACTCTACGGATGCAGATCAAGCAGTATTGGGAAATTTCCATTACTAACTAATAAACCTGGATTTTCTCATCTGAACACGCTAATTCGGGTCACATGTTGTGACCCCGAAGGTGCCCACTGACTACCCTAAGTCTCACTAAAGCTTAAGATTTCATCCATAGTCTCCGAGCTGCAGTGACTGTGATACTAGTGTTTCGAAAGCAACTTATCACCTTAACCCTGGCCTATGCTCAGTGAGCTGATTGCCCGTATATATGCCTTGCATTTAACTTTGACTGTTTCCTGGTTTTCCTGAATTCATTCACCTGCAAAACAACCCTCTGCAAGTACAACCAGCCGAGCGACTGCCTATTAACTGTTACGATACCTCCTACGGAATACCAGTCTGTCCAGTTCCTTTTTAAAAGGTCCCATTCCATTTAATGACGGGGTTGTAGGGCTTTTCCCCCCATATGCGCTGTTTACTGTATTTTATGAAGCAGAATCATTAAAGAGACACATCCCGTACCTAGACATTTACTGTAAGTCTGATTTATTGAACCAGTAAATTGGCGTCGGCAGATTGATCATTTGCCTTTAAAACTACTGGGATGTATTTGTATTGTCGCGTTCCGTTGGGGATATCTTTTAGATAAATATGATTTTGAAAGCAGATCTTCAATGTGCTGGTAAGCAAGACACATACATTGTTGGTGATAGTTTATCAAGAATTTAGATTTTCTTAGTTTTTTTTTTTATCAGTAAGCATTGCAAGTAAAATGAGGTTTGGGGGGGTGGATCTCACTTCTGTGCTGTGTGTGTGTCTGTGACGTTTGCATATTCCCCCATGTTCTCCTCAAACCATCATGATTTTCTCTCACAGTCTCAACTTCTGGTAGGATTGCTGCTTTGTGAGTGCGTGCTCTGTGCGCCCCATCCGGGGCGTCCCTGTCCCCTGTGCGCCCCATCTGGGGCGTCCCTGTCCCCTGTGCGTCCTATCCAGTTTGTCCCTGTCCCCTGTGTGTCCCATCTAGTTTGTCCCTGTCCCCTGTGCGTCCCATCTAGTTTGTCCCTGTCCTCTGTGCGTCCCATCCAGTTTTTCCCTGTCCCCTATGCGTCCCATCCAGTTTGTCCCTGTCCCCTGTGCGTCCCATCCGGGGCGTCCCTGTCCCCTGTGCATCCCATCCAGTTTTTCCCTGTCCCCTGTGCTTCCTGGTATAGGATTCCGACTCACTGTGACCCTACATCGGATAAGTCCTACGGAAGCTCGCAATTCATATTGCAAAACAGGACCTCTGTTTTGTATAAATATGTTAAGCATGTAGTTGAAAGTGACTTTTCATAAATTTTAGGTATACAGTGAATCATTAAGCAAACCATTAAATTACATTTTTATGTTACCCAAATTAATTCACCGAAGGGAGAGAGGGACACAGTCCGTCTCTGAAGCCATGTGATGCTGATAAAATTGCTCCACTTGTAGCTTCTTCCCTGCATGACCCACATATCCACACCTATCTAGAGACCCATAAAGATGCCCAGACGTTCTGATCCTGCTCCCCGTGTAAATACATCAGTGTTATATTTTCTGCCTTTTTTAGCTCCCATTTTTTTTTGTATGGTGATTATTCTACACCTGACCTAATGCCCCGTATTCCTGAAGAAAAATAAATAAATGAGTGTTTCCTCCTGGTTCTGTTCCCAGTATCATATTCCTAACACCAGAGACAGCTACAGAGTTCACCTTTCAAATGTAACATAAACAGCACAAAGAAATTCACATCAAAGAAGTATTTTAGTACAGTTGTACTACGCAGGTAAAACATACACTAAAGATCACCTCTTCATAGGCATTCAGTTGTACCGGATGTGACATGGGTGCTCGTATAAAAAATAACCCTCATGGCCTATGAATGTATTTAACCAACCTTCAGATATATCAGGGTGTCAAGCAGAGAATCAGCTACACCAACCTGGATGGGCTCTGTATGGGGAAACCCGGTAGCTGGTCCCCATAAGGGAAAAAAACAGGTATTCATCGCATTCTGCGGACATTGTGTCCCCATAAGGTAAGGTATACCCGCTCGTGCACACACACATTCACGTACACACACACAGATTAGGTTTCTTTGTGGGGACTTTCCATTCATTTCTAGGGGGCATCACCCTAATCCCAAATATGGCAACCTTAACCCATACCCAGAACTAACCTTAGCCATAACTAACCATACAAAATACAAGACTTTTTGATTGCAGTCATAGACTTTTATAAAAATGAGTTTCCCCTTCTGGGGTAAAATGTTCCCCATGACATCAAATCAGCAGGGTTTTGTATCACATTGTGGCAACATTTGGATGGATGACGGGGATGGACAGATAGATTTGATTGATTTAATAATTTTTACCTTGGCAACTGGTTCAGGTTGTATCATTAATAGACTTAGACAGCACGTAGTAGATAAGTGAATATATACTGTAATAAAATGCTGAAGCTATAAATATGATCCTTCCAGCAAAAAATATTGTGACAGCTTCCTTCATTTGATTATCAGGTGATTAATCCTGATATGCATGATCTGAGCCAGTGCTAATTAGCTCTGTGTCTTATCCAAACTCAGTAGTGAGAATTGCTCACTGTTTTATCATCATTAAGTTTAGCGCTCAGAGCTGTATTATAGTCTAGTGTCTATTTTGTTGGACTTTGGTTATGGTTACTCATGGTTCTGATTAGACAGCGTTCTGCAGCTGGTGTGCTAGGCAACTGCTGTTTTCATCTTAAGTTTTCTGTGATTACTCTGGATTGTGTTTCAGCCCTGCTTCCCATTTTATGGGTCTTGGTTCCTATTCCAGGTATTCCAGACTTTTGTGTACCGTGTTCTGAAGCTGCCACTGTCATAAAGCATTATTTATGTTGAAATCTGGTGTCTGGTCCCTCACATTTGCATGGGTCCCCCTGTCGGCTACATATTGTCACTACATTGGGGGGTGAGTAACTTTTTCAGGGAGCCCAGAAATCCCCCCCTTGCCTATTGAGATGCACCATACATGTGTTTCTCTGCTTTTTAAGGTTGAAGAGATGAGCCATCTAACATGACATCTAACATGCTTAGTAGGTTATTTGTAAAATCTCTATGAAATAATCAAAAATAAATTATTTATTCAAATAAATTCCGATATATAAATAATAATGGAAAAACGTTACAGCCAGATTAAGATGTAAGACGATGGATAGATGGACAAATACTGTTGTGCAATTAAACACCTATAACGTAAAGGCGCCTATGTAATTAATTAGAATCATAATAAACTGGATAAGGAAATGTTCCGCCTTCGAGAAACATCCTTTTGTGCATAGGCTGTACCATTCTGTTGTCATCTCAGCAGAGGCAGGTGAGAGTTTATTGTGCGCGTTTGAGTTTGTATTACGGTACCGTCACCCGGAAGTTCCCCATACATTAGCTTCTACCATTCTGTCGTCATTCTGGCTATTGTTCCGAAAACCTTTAACGCTATTAATCGAAAGGTGTACGCTAATCATTCATATTGGTCTTACTGCAAGGCTCGGTCTGCTAGTGTGCTTGAGAGCTGTCGGCTTGTTAATTTGGGGCCAAGTTTAAGGACGCCCATTGAATGTATCGCTGGCAGGCAGGTTTTGTGTAGAGCCACCCCACGTGTTGCTATTGGGACGAATGTATTGGAGGCTTTGGATAGATACTGAATATTACTGTCTCAGTGACATTGCCAGATACAAGCCTTCCTGTCGCTCAAGTTGAAACGCATAACAAGCTATTTTCACTGTTATTTTGGCTTCATACGCTACACAATGAGCGAATATTTCTGCCTATCAGAGTGTGATGTTATTGGTTTTGATTTGGACCACACTCTCTGCCGCTACCATCTAAAGGAAACCTCTAAGGTGAGTTGTATTAATAAATGCAGTTCATTAATTTTTAATGCATTAAATCCATACTGAAAAACAGAAGACTGGTTTAACATGTGTAGACGTTATTCTGGTAAACAAGATACCTGCAGTCCACCATCCAGGGTCATTCTGCGCTTGTACTGTACGCGTTACCAGTAGTACATATAGATAGGTGTCCTAGGCACTCCATCCATTAATAACACTTTTTATCTCCTAACGGTATTTTGTTGAAGAGCCGACGATCGAGCGATTACAGTGCCGTCTTCCCGGTGTAATGATGATAACGTGCTTGCATGTGTTATTCTGGGCAAGAATAGTTACATAAACCGCTGGAGTATACGGCGCGCGACTTAACGTGCTCGTTCATACGCACGAGCTCCAAAGACGCAGGAAGCAAAGTGTTCGGGCGATGTGATGCGTTCGCTCTTATCTGATATGTAGCATCTCCACGGTGGAAAATACATTTGCATCATTTCCTTAACAATGACCTTAATGCCATTATATTGTGTCATTGCTGAACACCTACAAAACGTATGTTGCATAACACCTACTTAACACTGAAGGAATGGTAGGAAAATAGTATTCGTCAGATACTATGTGCGAAATGTTTCTTGATTGAGAGGACGGCTCACAAGTTACTGAAGTCAAAAGCACCATTGCACTAGCTGTCTATTCATGCTGAATCACCTGGACGCCGATGACCAGCTGTTTTGTAATGTGGTACCCGTGTAAAACGGCAGCTTTTAACAAAAACTCAACTCTGCATTGATCCCGGTCCTGACGCTGTGACCTGGTCAACCGCAGCTCATCTACGACAGTTTCGCCAGGTACCTGGTGGAGCATAAAGGCTACGACAGGGACCTGCTGACCGTGACCCCTGCAACATGGGATTTCTGGTGAGTTTGTCCGGAGTACTGGGAGAAATGGATCTAGGCTTATTTTAACTGAGATAGTTCTCAAAGCAGCACAAGCCTGTGTTCTGGATTGCTTCGATTAATACAGATGCTACATGGTGAAATACGGCATCCCAAGCCCTTCACAGGAAGTAATTAAAAAAAAGATTGGAATTATTAGGTAGAACAAAACTTTGGTGGAGAGTAAGTAATTTGGCATTCACTGACTCATGCTTGCACACTTGTCATGAAGCAGCAGATTATAACTGTAATGCTGCAGTATCCTTAAGTAAACAGTTTACCAGAATGTACCAGTATAAGGAGCAGAGCTCCAAATGAGTAACACTGTACAGAAGCATCTGCTTGGTGACAAAGTGTAATATTTGCGTAGCAGCAAGTAGCATTGCCGGTAATTAAAAATAAAGCTGTTAGTGTATTGAGTCAAGTGAAATATTTAAAATGTTATATATATTTTTAAAACTGCACAAAGTATAAAATGTAGGCCACCCTGTGTCTGATGAGCATGTGTGCTTTTATAACTGCCTGGGTGGGAAGGCAGCATGTCACATCCTGCCCGGGGGTGAAGGGATTTATCTTGGTTAAATGGATTTAAGACTAGTGTTGCTGGTATCAGTTTGCATAACTATAATTGTTAGTTGTTAAAAAAATATTTTTACTTTGCTCAGTTTCAAGGGTTTGGTAGTGGACCTGGAAGACGGAAATTTGATTAAGCTGGCTGAAGATGGAACCGTTTTAAGGTACTTCCAGAAAACAATTAAAATAATATTTTACAGTGTCTTGTTTGAACTGACAAACATTTTGCTTTCAGGAACTAAGCCAGATGTATATAGTAATGACAGTGAGTCATGTCACTGCCCTGGCAGTTTGGAGAGGTATTCAGGGATCTGCATGTTTGCTACTCCTGAGGAACGTGTAGTTATTTCAAACAGGGATCCTGAATCAGGGAGCAGGATTTCTTGCTTAGCCGGATAACTTGTTGGATTTAAGGTAGTCGGGGCTAAATGTAGATAAAGGTAAAGTCCCATTTAAAATGGGGTACCTTAAATCCGACAATATATCCGGTTAAGCTAGAAATCCGGCTTTGTGGTAAAGGCTCCACATCGGTGCTAAAAAAGAAAATCTTATATAGTAGGAAAGCTGCGTTTCTTTTTGTGTCTGTGGTTTTGCAGCAGAATTGGAACATTTGAGTGGAAATAATAAAGATGAAGTAAAATGAATGAGTGCCCTCTTTTTATTACACCCTGGTAAACATGTTGTAACCTCTGCAGTTGTTGATTGGTTTTCAAGTGGCGCTGACGTATTATCACTGGGGAAAATCAGCTGCTTTGCTCATCAGCGTCATGGGTAGCAGTAGTGAATTCTATGCAATCCGCGTGCTAATTACTGTAACGAAGACGCTGCCTTCCAGGTTACAGTGAAACCAGCCAGACCTGTTTTTGATGTAGCGATAGACCAAAGGCTGGTGATGCTATTGAAGGTTGGAGAGGATGACTTTGATACTTCATTCTCAGGAATGACATCCCAGCAGGACTCTGCTTCTCCTATTGCCGCTGCCTGATGAATATCTTGCTTTGGCCTTACGCGTGTACATCATGCTGATATCGATCGGCAGAATCTCACTGGAACTTAAGATCACGCACTTTTTTTTTGTGCCCATTTCGCCATATCCCAGCTTTTCCTACTGATTCCCGACATTTATGCATGATCAGTAGAAGAGACAGAATATCATAGTCATAGCTTTAAAGCTAATTACCGACTGCAGCTTAATTATTCAAGATAAGGTTCTGGTCCACCTCTTCGATGTGCCAAATCAGGGACACAGGTTAGACATCTTTTCTCCAGAAGGGGGGTGGGCTTGGGGGGCTTAACCCTTATCTATGTAAAATTAACTGCAGGTACATTTTCTGAACAGCTCAAAGCTCATACATGTTACACTAAAAAAGAATGTGTAAATGGATTATATGCCCAAAATGACGTGTCTGTGTTTGTACTGTGTTTCACGTGTCTAGTACATGTCAATTGCTCATTGATGTGCTTTTCTGCTACTGATGACTGCTGGAATTTTGCTAATTATCCATTTCAGGCTTTTCATTCTTTAAAGAAATAAGAACAAATCTGCGAAAAAAAAGACATACTGTAGATGGACATTAGTACGAAAAAGAATTGTAATAGTTTTAATTCTGTTCTTCTGCCTGACCTTTGTCTAACGTCATCCAAGCATTTCACCCCGGGTGCTGAATTAGCTGCCCCCTGCTATGTCACATATGGGTTATATGTAGAGGACACGTTTCGTTGTTGCGCACTGTGTGCTGTGCTGTGGTGTGTCAGCAATGACCACTGATCGCCTAGTTCTAAAATTCTAATGCAAATGTTGCTTAAGCCATCATTTTCAAGATGACTCATGTAGAAGTTAGTTGGGGGAATTAAAGAATAAAAATGAGAATTGAAAATGAAACATTTCTCCATGGATGTCACCCTCTGGGGCCTGGCCAGGCACGCAGTATGCGTTTGTCCACGATCGGTGCACGTTAGTGTGAGATATGCACTTTGGCCGCATACAGCTGAGTTGGCTTCCCAACTGTTCCATGTAATCCCTTGAGTATAAAAGAGGGATGAATAAAACTGTATTAGTATGCGTTTGTTTCAGTATAGCAGTAAAGCAGTTTTTCTGGTAAGCTCTGTTCTGCTCCAAAGCATTACCTAGTGTTTCTTTGAACACTTGTGTTGAACACTTGTGAAGTGAACTTTTAAGTGGACCCAGTATCTGGACTTCCAGGAATATACTGTTCACATGCTCTTCTATGCCCTGCCCTCTAAACACACGTGGTGCCCCCAGAATATTGCTGACATGTCCCTTAGGGCTACCCTAGGCTTGGACTACTCTGGACTTTTTCCATCATACCATCCACACATTATAGCACGATATATGGTATTTTTGATGCCATTTTCAAAAGCAGTGCTATTCAGGTTACAGCCTTGCGTTTGGTACCAGGACCACTGGATGAATCTTGATATTGTAGCTGTCCATCTTGTAGACATTACTGCAGTGTTTCCCAAAACAGTCCTCAGGGCACACTGCACCTATCCGCATTTTTGTTTTGTCCCAGTTCCCCGCACACCTGTAAGGTATTTAGAGTTAATTGCTTGGATCAGGTGTTCTGGGAACTGGGATAAAACAAGAATGTGGATCTGTCCAGTGTACCCAGAGGACCACTTTGGAAGACACTGCATTACTGTATGCATACTGTATTACGAGTTACATATGTACAGTGGGTCATTATACGGTTGGCAGCTCTGCCCGTTCTGCGCCTGTTACACTAAGCCAGCCTTATGGAAGGTGTGTCCTGCTACAAAAAAGGTTAGGAACCAATGCAGTAAAGGTGCTTTCCGGTGTCTCTCGATCAGTGAATATTATGTACTATGGTCTTCGGACATAATTGGGTTCTGATGTGACTCAATCAGGTGTAACTTGATGTAAGACTGTATTTTGAAATCTCAGTAGTAAAATACACCTGGGGGGGCGGCGGTGGCGTGTTCATCATTAATTTTGCCGCATGATTTAAAAGTACAGTGGTTTACACAAAATATCGCGGTACACCCAATATAACATGAAATACCGTATTACCATATTACCACCCAAGCCTAGGCTATCCCCACATGAAACCATTGCGAGCCCAAAATGTGAAATATTCACAACTTCACAAGAAATGAGAACTGTTCAGGTGGACCATATCATGGCAGGAGAGCAGCTGTTTAAGGTGGACCATATCATGGCAGGAGAGCAGCTGTTTAAGGTGGACCATATCATGGCAGGAGAGCAGCTGTTGTACTCGTTTACATACCGAGGTAGATGCAGACTGCATTTAGGCATCCTGTTAATAGTGTGGCTGACCTGAGACATTGAGTGGCTCAGTGGGCTCAGTCTCTCTGCCTATCTGTAGCCAGGAGGTCGCCAGTTTGAGCCCAGGCCTCAGCGGTATAGTCACATGTCCGTGGGCCTCTGAGCAAAGCCCTGAACTCCAAGATCTAGGGGCGCTGTCTTAAAGTTATGGACGAATGATTTATGATCCCTTTTATTTAGCAATTTGTCACTTGATTTACGTTTAGTGACATTCTGTGCACTCGTTTTTTTTTTGTTGTTGCAATCAGTAGACAGTTATGTTTTCTATTCCCTTGTAGGGCATCACATGGGACAACTTGCTTAAGCACTGAAGAGATTATAAAGCATTATGGTCCCAAGAGAGAATGGAGGCATTTTGACAGCCTCAACACCTCGTACACCAGATCAGGTATGTGGACAGCACCTCATCAGATATGACATCATACGTCGTATGTGCTTTTGAAGATTTCTTTAATGTTTAATATTTTGGTAACACTTGATGGGACACAAATACTTAGAAGTAATTCCGTTACTACTGAAGTACAAATCATGAACAAATATAGTCGCTACTTAAAATGAAAAATGTCATGATTTATTTATGATGAACAAACAAGACATCAGTATTTCACTTGTGTTATTCATTACTTGTTCTTTCAGCACGTCCTTCAGTATTTCACGAAGATTTACAGAATTAACTGATATATTAACAAATATAGTACTTACTTTACATAAAAGATGTGTGACAATTCATTAACGATGAACAAACATGACATCAGTTTGTAACTGACATTTAGTTTGTGGTTAATTAACAAGTAATAGTTTAATACTACATTTGTGTGCATAAAATGTCATTCATAAGAACAAGAAAACTCACAAGGTTGATACGGTTATCCTATAATATACTTCAACAACATACTACTGTATATTATGATATGTTTGTAATTATATGCTGAATTTTAAGGTCATTGAAAGCAGTAATTTTTTTTGTAAAGAAAACGGGGATGATCAGTAACATTCAATAAAACTACTGGAAACACTAGAGCAATGTTTTATGGTTATGTTTGTTTGATTTATGTTTTTTTTTGTATATTTCCACAGCAAAATACTATTTTTATGACAACTACTTTGATCTTCCTGGGGCACTTCTCTGTGCAAGGGTGGTAGATATGTTACACAAGGTAAGGCTGCTGGATGCTGATAAAGTTTGCAAATGTTACAAATCAAACCCCTGTCTTTGCTTATGTTAACCAAACAAAAACCCACATACATATAAAATCTTTCTTCTGTGCATTTGTGTAGCACATAACATAACTTTATGGTTAATCACGTATTCCATTTCTTGCTCGACTGCTAACAGCGTGGGAATGAGGTCACAGCAGATTTCTGGAAAGACATTGTTGCTGCCATAGATCATAATTATAATACTTCTGCTTTTAAAGGTAAGTCTGTGTACTTGTGTGTATATGTATTTTTTGCGTATGAATAGATTACGTATAGCAGCAAGTTTTGATTAGCTGATAAAATAATTTTGTCATAAAAAATTATGTTAAATGGACAATGTATCAGACATTAAAATGGATGGATATATTGTAGTTATGTTCTATATTGATCGTTACCTAATGTGGTATTTTATCGAAAGGAAAAAAATCTGTATTTTCTGTTGCCATTATAGGTTTTCTAAACTTAGCCACTGTGCCAATCATTTAATTTTATGGTATTTGTTTTTGCTATAAAAAAGATACAGTACACTAGTGCCATCATGAGAAAAAGACAAATAGTTTGGAGTAAGATTTTTTTAATTATTTTGGTCAATAAGATGTACATAGCATTATGCATCTTGAGCAATATAACAAAGTTACTGACAAAACATCTATTGGACTTTTCCTGACCGGATTATCTATTTCTATATTTCATATATAAATGTGACAAATCCAATACAATATTGTTTTCTTTTTCAAGAATTATTCAATGTATATGACAAACATATTACTCTATTCAGACAGACACTGAAAAACAAGAATGAACCGCTGTTATTTTATAAGCAAGCACTGTGTTTATTCTTTGAATTACTCTTAACTCAATATTAATGCAAGTACAGCAAGAAGTGAAACAATACGTTAAAAAAAAAATGCAATGTAAAAAAATCAGAAAATTTCTCGGTCCGATCAGTTGTCACCTTTCCCTTATAAATTTTACTACTTTATCTACTGATTTCTAAGGGAATGCATTTTCTTTCTATCACCATCCATTTCTGAAATATTCAGAAAGTAAAACTTGCTTTAATTATTACTTATATTTTGTTTCGGAAAGAAGGCTGAGCGATAAATGGGGGACGATGTTTCTTTCAGTCGTTCTGGAGTTTACGTTGTGCGCTCATTTCGATGCTCCGAATCACGTAGAAGCTATCAGGAAGCCGGAGAAAGAGCAGTGGACGTTTTCAGCACCAAAAATTCCATTGGCCTCCTCATCAGGTGCCTGAACAAAAACGGTGTCGTGCTCATGCAACTGAAGGACAGCACTGCCGGTCATCTGGTCCAGAAAGCCGTTGTTATATTCATCGTAAGTGAATGTGACTGGCTGGCTGTTTTGGTACAGTGCCACTAATGCATTGGCCCCGTTGACATGCAGGTGATAGGTGAAGTAGTAAATGCCAGGGATGTGACAGGTGAAAATTCCGCTGTAGGGGTCGTAGTGATGCTCAGCGTTATATACGATCTGGTCAAAGCGAATAGGTTCTCCAGCTGGAGGGTACGCCTTAGTCAACACTGCAGTGAAGGCGGACACTGGGATCTTGACCAGGGCAGGCCCCATCATCTCATGTGATTTAATAGGCGCGCCTTTGTCATAAATAATCTCACCGGGGGGACCAGGTGGGCCAGGAGGTCCCACTGGGCCCGGAAGACCATCATGTCCCTTGGCCCCAGGAAGACCAGGGGGCCCCTGAGGACCAGCTATTCCCTTAGTTGTCATTCCTGCAGGGCCAGGGGACCCAGGGGGACCTGGGTGACCTTTAAGGCCAGGTGAACCTGGAGGACCTGCGGGTCCGATTGGCCCTCTGGCTCCTGGAATTCCATTTTCCCCTATTGGTCCTGGTTCTCCTGGTCGACCTGGAATTCCCTTTGTTCCTGCTGGTCCTGGTCCACCCGGGCTTCCAGATGAGCCTGGGATGCCTATTTCTCCCTTGTAACCTGGTATTCCAGGGGGTCCCTTTGGACCCATTAGGCCTGGTGCCCCTGGGATACCTGATTTTCCATCTAAGCCTCGAACTCCCTTCTCACCCATATATCCCTGTGGTCCGGCTGGTCCCATTGGACCGATGTCTCCTTTCAGGCCTGGGAGCCCAGGCTCTCCCAGTAATCCTCTTGCTCCCTGAGGACCAGCTGGCCCCATAGAGCCAGTAGCCCCAGGTAAACCAGTGTGTCCCATTGGCCCTGGCTCCCCTTTTTGGCCAGTGGTACCAGAGGTGCCTGAAACCCCCCTCTGCCCTGGCTGTCCAGGAATTCCAGGTTTTCCTATTCCTGGTAAACCTGGAGCTCCGGGTATTCCAGGGGCTCCCTGAGAGCCTTTAACCCCTCCAGGGCCAGGCATACCTGGAGCACCGTTCTGACCTGGCTTTCCCGGAGTTCCTACGCCTGGGACCCCATCAAGACCCTTTATCCCTGGTTTTCCCGTTTGTCCTGGAGTCCCATCTCTCCCTGGAAGGCCTGACTTCCCAGGCTCCCCGGGTATTCCAGCTGGACCTGGTTTCCCTACCCCAGGAATTCCTGGTGGACCAGAAGGACCCCTTGGACCCACTGGACCTGACTGACCTGGACTTCCAGGAATCCCATATCCCTTCTCTCCTTTTGGGCCTGGTAGACCAGGAGTTCCAGGGTGTCCCTTCAGGCCTGGCTCACCTTTAAGCCCCGCTGGTCCGGGAAAACCTTGTGGCCCGGGTTTGCCGACAGAAGAAAGCCCTGCAGGTCCGGGACTCCCCGGAGGGCCAGGTGTGCCTCTAGGACCCTGTGCTCCGGGTGTGCCTGGTGTACCCCTCTCGCCAGGCATGCCATTGCTTCCGGGTTTCCCAGGAGCGCCTGGCGTGCCTGGCTTTCCAGCCGAGGAGAATCCAGCAGGTCCTGGTGGCCCAGGGGGCCCCTGAGCGCCGGGCTTTCCGTATCCGCTCTGGCCTGGAGGCCCAGCTGGCCCAGGTGGCCCCGGTTCGCCTGGTGCCCCCGGGGGTCCGGGAGCACCTGGTGCCTGCACTGTACAAAAAGAACACAATTATTAGCATGCAGATCATAACAACCATTACCTTTCCTATAATAACACTGTGAAAGATATTTATTGCGAGTTATATACTAAAGATTACGGCTAGATTTGTCACACATTACGAAGGGACGTGGATATGGCTGTTGTAAATCACCATGCCGCTAGAGTGTCCGGGGCATGAGGATGCTGACTGACTTTTTTAAAGTGGCAGCAGTTTAGGCAAAGGCATCAATATGCCATGAGCAGGGAGGGGGAGGAGGAGGAGGAGGAGGAGGGGGAGGCCACAGAAACTGCAGGTACGCTCTACAGCTCTAGCGTCGAATGTACTTTATGTTTGGCTACTTTCGTTTGTATCACCAACTAAAAATGCATCACATATATTTATTTGACTAGAAGTTCAAAAAAGCACGTATTTGTGGTTAACACAGACACACGCACAGATTTCACAAGCCAGATAAAATGTTTAGATATTACAACCCAATTTACATATTTACTTGCATGTTGTTACCTCTGATATTTTGGCTTTAATGTCTTATCATTTGACTTGAATGATTTAGTGTCATTCTCTGTGTTAGAAAGGGGTGCAAGCATGTGTCATTTGTACTATGAAGAAAACATTTTTTTTTCCAATCAAGAAAAGATTGTAATCGAGTGCCGATTCTATACGTTAAGCTAGCTTTTGTGTTAGATTTTGATGATGCTGGACTCTAAATCAGCTACAGAAATAGGTGTAAAGCAAATTAAACGGAAAGAAATAAATTGCAGAAAATCTGTAGACAAAGAACAGCATCAAAAATGATAGGAAAACATAGACCATTCGAATATCACGTTAAACACATTTTATATGATACACTGTTGGTAAAAAAAACACTCGACTCACAACAGTACAATCTAGATACCTGTGATGGTGAACAATGTCTTGTAATATTTTTTCACTATTACCCCCATTCAGTTTTGATTGAGAGAATTTCAGATCCATTTGTCAGATTTCTTAACCATTAATTATTAGCCTGATTATTTTTTTAGCTGTTTTGGGGTAAGGTATATAAGGACATGCAAAATTTTAATTCGAGGTGTTTCAAGCAGACAGCTTTTGCTGGTGCTTTAAAACATGCGTTTGGAGATGAGCATTGCGATGCTATTTACCGTTTGGCTTCATCGCTTTCGTTCAGGACCCCCCTCTGAAATATTGTCACTAGTTAGATCAACGTTATCATCTTTTATGACTTAAACTAATTAAGGACCTGCATTGACTCCAGTTAGTAGGTTAGCATTGACAGATAAGTCACAAAACTGCTCAGAGCCTTTCAGAGCAGCAGGAATGGACAATCTGTCACTCTTAATACTTTTTTGCTTAAATTTTAGTGCCAGTGTGAGGCAAAAAAAAATTCTTATTTTCAGTCAATGACATATTTACAAGTGGTTTAAACTACAAATTGCCCAAGAGGTAGGTTGTGTTTTAACATTATTAATTAAATGGATGAAAAGCAAGTAGTTCATTACACCACATTTACTTGTTTCATTCTCAGTTACTTAAACAATTCGTTTCAATTCTCCATAGGACCTTAAGTAATGAAAATTTTAAATTAGCACAGAAGGAATCAAAGTGCTTGACTTATGTTTGCTATGGTGATGGAACGAGGTGATATTGTAAATGAGTCATGGGGTTGACGTGTCTGTGAGAGAAAAGCAAATATAAATAGGAAACTATCGAACGGATTATCTGGAGCTATGAGGGAATTTGCAAGGATAGATATCAATCGGTGCAGATCTTATCTCAGAGCACTGAGACACTTCCGCAGGTCTTTCATATCTAAGAACAGTTGCTGAGTGGTGGCATCGTCTAAGGCAGTGATTCCCAATCTGTCTTTGTGACCCCGGCGTAGAAAGGGAGCAGAAACGTGTCTGTGGGTCCCCGAGCTCCAGGTTGGGAAACACTGGTCTGAGGGAACAAGACGTCATGAGAACTGTCAGGACGGGGAGGCGGCTTCAGACTAAAGCGCAGGACGAGGGTCACGCATTACAAAGTCAGCTTCTTGAGTTTTAATTCTTTGATGGGCTTGATATCTATATACCAGTCCTCAAAAACTTATGAGGGTCAATGTTTAACTGAATATGGAATTCCTAGAATGTATGTATAATATTTTATTTAAAAGAATATCCTTAAATAAATTATGTGACTTTAGACCGGGCTTTAAAATTTTGGAAGAGATACTTCCAAGAATTGTGCTTCTTGGTTTACAAGCATCGGTATTTTGTAGGACCTTCTGTAGGAGAACAAACTCATAACTGGAAGTCATTGTTTTTACTTTCCCCATTTGCTAATAAGAAGATGCCATACTGTCCGTTTCTAACCTACAGGTCAGGTTTTACATTGTAACCCAGAGCAGAGTAAGCATTAGTGTTACCTTACTAGCTATAGGGAAACTCTGTGGATCATTAGTGAGGCTGCTGTAGTTGTCAGCAGTGGATCAGCTTTGCCTAGTTTCACCTTCTACCCTGTAACAGAACCAGTCATCTGGAAAATTGAAATTGTGTCATCAGATTTTCTTTCTTTTTTTTTTTTAATTAAAAACTACACCTCTGCCTGCTCTGTCCAAGACCAGGTATGAATTACATTCAGGAACCCTTTTAAAAGCAAAATGGGACTATCACTAATATTAACCATTTTTAGAAAATTTGCGATTCTGGATTAGAGTTAAGTTAAAGAATTCAGGATGGTTTTCCGTTATATATAAAACGAGAGGAAAGTCGTCTGTTTGGCCATGTTTAGCTAAGTCTGCTAGCATTTGTTCTGGAAGTATGGATGAACATTCGAAAAAAAAAGCCTATTTACATCCTGGCATTTTTTCCCTCACTGTATCACCACTTACATCATGCATTACGGGAGTACGGGGTAATTTGCGGCCGGGACGAAGTGTCTTGGCGGTGAGGACGAGGTTACGGGCGCAGCATGCCTGGGGTGAAGCAAAAGGCCGCCTGCGAAAGTGCTCATTATGCGGTGCTAGCGGTCGCCACGCTGCCTCAATCTGTCAGAAAGTCTGCAGCCTTCAGAGGATGAGAGTGTCAGGTGGCTGACGCCCACATTGCGACAGACCCGGACAGCAGACGTGCCGGCTTGCCACGCTACACTTGGTGGACACGGCTAATGACTAGTTGAAGTTGCGATGTTTGTTTTAGCGTGTGTGTGTACACCGCGTTCTTGCCGCTGTCAAAGACTCTTGTTTGTTCCGGTAATGATATCCAGCCAGTGATTACACAAGCATATACAGCCGAGTCATTGAACAATGAAACAACAGAATACTGCATCATATACTTCAGGATACTGAAGTGAATAAAGTTCAGTTGATAGGAATGTCTCGCCGGAACTTAAGACTGGTCAAATAACCAAGGCTGCATGCGACACTGAACAGACTGAATGTGGTACATTTTTGTTTGTGCCAAGTTTCCATTTCCTTGTTTTTTGACTATAAAAACCTGAAGCGAATGTAATTGGGAAGGAAATCCGCTGACATGTTAATACTACAAGCACACACTACGAGAACAGCTCAACAGGAGACTGTTGTGGGAGTACATGATTTGTATCAGCCAATCATGTCAGTTGGAGTTCATTTAATATCTGAGACTTTTTTCGATTCATTGCTCAAACAGAGAATCTGCTGTAAATTCTGGGATGGAGTATAGCTGTCCTGGTCAGTGGCCTCCAAAGAGTCGCCTTGCCTTGAACTTACCATGACTCTTCTTAGGGTAGGGCGCCTTGACG
>JAODKF010000045.1:3048802-3073007 GCA_026779585.1 Mormyrus proboscirostris | reverse complement strand
GACTGAGAGAGGAGCAGGGTGAGCGGGGGGGGGGGCGGCAGCGGTGTGTCATCTCCGCGAGGGGAGGCTCGTCCCTTTGCCATCCTTCAGATGTTTGGCATCGAGGGCACAGCTCCACGCCGCCAGCCAGGGGGCGCGAGTCACATGGGCGATGGACGAGTACGGCGGAGTATCAGCGTACATCAGATCAGGAAGATCACGGCGAAGCCTCAGTGCTTCGTTTCATCAAACCACATCGGTGGCTGTTGTTGGATGTATTCAAGCTACATGTCGTGTTGCTTTGATTGATGTTCAAGCCAAGTCAAATGGAGCTGGGTGGCCTTAATTGTCATACCATTCATGTAGAGGTTTACACTGGCAGGAAATAATGCTCCCCCAGGCCCACGATGTGACAAACAAGCAGCTAATGTTATTTTAAGCACTGGCTCCTATTTTACATGGGAGAACAAGTCCATCATGATACCACTGAGATTGTATTTTCCCGAGAGCCCAGAGCTTGGTGTGACAAAATAGGCTTTAATACTTTTTTTTTTTTTTTTTTTTGGAGATAAAGTTGTGTTGCTTCCTTAAAGCGTGCCTCAAAGGAGCTGGATTTAAACTTCTACTTTCTACTGTCTTACTATTGTAGGAGAATTAAGATACATTATTAAATGCATTTAATTTTCCTTACAGAACTAAACTGACAAATTAAACATGCAAAGGTATAATAATCTCTGTTATTTTTAACAGCACTAAGGTGTAAAAACTCACCGAGTTCGTATTCATTTGCCACCTGGAACCCCAGATAATCAGGGGACATTTCACCAGCTAAAGTGTGAAAATGTAAATGTGTAAATCTATGGCTTACCCACCACTGTCTGCCATTGAAAGGTTATAAATATGATTACAAATATTATTAAAGCTTAAGAACGACTCCTTTTGGTTGATGTAAAAATATTTCTTTCTGCGCCTTCTGAATCCATAACATCACTGGATTAAAAAAGGAGACGTCAGTTTAAATTTTTTGACCACAAATGCAATCTTTTGTTGAGCTGCTTCTAAAGTGCGAATATGGCCGGTTCACTAGCAGCTGTCGTGAAATCAGACTGAATGCGTGCATTGAAGTGATTGAGACAATAGGTGTGATTGAGAGCGAATGGAAGAGCAGGGCAGTCCTGACTACAGCAGGAAAGGGCTTCTGTACTGCAGGCCTTCTGCTGGGGCTGCCCAAAGTCGCCCTTAGACAGGAAGCTGCCTTTTCCAAATCCCTGTGTACTAAACATGGATGCTGGCAAAGACGTCCAGTTGTGCGCATTTGGAGAAAAGTGTATGACCGGTGTGACAGCTTTCAGTTTGGTTAATGGGCCAGTTCGCTATTATTATGGGCTGTCAAAGTACAGCTCACTGGGATTCTGATTTTTGTACCTCTGGCAAGAAAACTTCTTCGCCGCAACGCACGTCCTTGCATTATACCTTGTCATGTACCTTTTTTCGTAGGGTAGGACAATGCTTTGTGCATAAATGTCATTGTCTTTCATCATTTCCATTTACAGGAATGATTCTCGTTTCAGTTGCAAATACAGTCAGAGAGGAACCACCTATAATTAAACTGAGATAACTAAATTACAGGTGATCATTATCAGATATCTTTTACGCTGCTGTGAGCATTTCATAAGAGAGAAGCGTTGTTCTGTGTTAGAGTAGCAAGCCGTGTTAGTTAATCCCAGTTGTTCTAGCTGGAGGGGTTTCTGAGTGAGCAAGTCTGTTGGTGCAAATGTTTTTTGACAGAAAAATCCCTGCAGTCACTTCTCCTGTAGAGTAATATCCGTACCCTCCCAGGAAATCAATTTAAATACTAAAATTCATGTTAATATAATTTTGTGATGAGTTTTGTGATCGAAGGCAAAATGTTCTTTTTTAATTAGATATTTTGTAACACATCAATGTGATATTATCCTTATCCTACTGAAGCTTTATTAGTCACGCTTAAAATATTATTTACTTTGTAGTAATCTTATGGTGTGGTCCAGACTTCTTGTGAGACCTGACAGAGAAAAACAGGCTCCTTGGTTTGTGTGTGTGTGTGTGTGTGTGTGTTTGTGTGTGTCGGTATAATTACAATAGAAAGGATATACATTGATTTCAGTTTCATTAGTATGGCACAGCAGAATGATGGAAAACAAACCAGGAGTGTTCACTGTCGTGTGATTCAGCCCAGGGGTGGCAGTCGGTTTCATTTATAACCCTGTGATTTATGTATTCCTGATCCAGTGTCATATCTCCTGAGCTCTGCTGCGTGCCGTATACTGTGGTTGGGAATTTGTTGAACAACACCAGCGATCAATCATTTTTATTTCCAGCTTGGGTGTTACAGCCACCACATCCCAAGCAGCAGACAGGATAATGGTTTACGGACACTGAACAGTAAAGTGACGTCTGCTCGTTCGAATTTCAAAAGAATCCGCGTGAAACGTGAGGACTGAGACATCGCTCTTGACAAAAGCACTCGCAAAGCAATAAAGTCTTTACTTTTATGTCAGATACAGTTAAAACACCATTTGATGTCGTCTGGGCTGGTAGTTCAGACACGATGCAGGGATACAAACCTGTGTGGGGATGCTTGAGCTTCCACGCCAGCGCATTACTGTCCTACAGATAACTAATGTGTTTATAGGCTCAGTAAACCCTGCTGTGAGACTCTGTGGGCCACTAGATATTTGCGAGATGCTCTCAAGTCGTTCCCAGCGTTCTTAAAGTCTTTCATGTCAAACTGCAAAGTTGTTCACAGTGCTATGAGTATCGTGAACATGCAAAGCTTTGCCTGTGTGAGAGGCAGGGGCACGTTTGGTGGGCAAGCCGACTACTGCCAATATACCCAGGCAAGGAACCGCATTAATATGGCTGAAATAAATGAAACCCTATAGACAGCAGCAGCACGGTTATGACTTGAGTTTTATATAGTTACAAACTGCTACTTCAATAGAACCTCAATGAAATAACCTGCTGTTCACAAGGTATCTTGCAGAATCCTGTCCAAAATCAGATCTAACAGCTGTTACAAATTCCACGGCTGCATCTATATATATATATAAACACATAATGTTTTATTGTAAAAAAAAAAGCTTCACATTCATGTTTTCAGTGAAAAGGAAAACAGGGACTTTTAATCTGAAGCCCCACCCAAGGTAAAAGACTGCATCATATTTTTTTCTTCAGCAGCCTGTTTCTGGCGGCAAAAAAACACAGTTCATTTGGATTCTGTCACATCCTGCGGGACGCGGGAGCACATGAGTCGGATGTGGATAGAAGAACCTCCTTCACCCGTAATCTGTGTGTGTGCTGCCAACACAGTATTCGAATGGGATGAGATTGACTAGATATTTTATGGACGGATCATCTCCCCATCTTTCTTTAGGCACAATGAAATATTCTTCACACAAACCTGTCCTTTCCGGAACTGAGCGAGTTTAATGTCCGGGCTCTTACGTCTGGCATAGGCGCAGTGCGGTTTCCAGTACAGCAGGTTCTGAGGTACGGTTAACAATGCGAATCGAGAGGAATCCCTCACACGCTGTCACAGAGCACCACCCATCTTTACTCACTATATATAATAATAACATTAATATTAAATGGAGTCTGTAGTGCGACTGTGCGGTTTGCAGAATCACAGGTATTTGCCATTACTCAGTATTTTCACACAGAGACATGAACTCATCAACAAGCCCCCTGACCCACGCTGGGTCAGGCTGACTGTGATAGCCGCCCCTTCGTCAGGCTGACTGTGATAGCCTCTCCTTCGTCAGGCTGACTATGTGCCCTCCCCGTATATTCTTCCACTTATTTGCTACCTAAGATAAGCAGGGAGACTCAGTAAGCAGGGGCTGCAGTGTTTGGGGGTATTCCTAACCTCCGATTCTCAAATACTCCGTAATAACTCTGTTATTACTGAAGTACAAATCATGAACAAATACAGTGGCAAGACATCACGATTCATTAATGATGAACTGAGATATGAACATGAGATCAGTATTTCACGTGTCATTCATTATTTGTCCCTCAAGTAGTTCCTTCAGTACATGTAGTTCACAAAGGTTTACAGGATTAAAGATATAGTAACAAGAACAGTAACTACTTGAGATTAAACATGCGTCACGATTAATTACTGATGAATTAACATGAAGCCAGTATATAAATGGTAATTAGACTGCATTTATATACCGCTTTCCTACTCCCATGAGCACTCAAATCACTTTGCCTCACATTCACCCATCCACACACCGGTGGCAGAGGCTGCCATGCAAGGCGCCAACCTGCTCACCGGGAGCAATTTGGGGTTCAGTGTCTTGCTCAAGGACACTTTGATGGGGTCAGGAGGAACCCGGGCTTGAAGCTGCAACCCTCAGGTTGCCACACGATAGCGCTACCTCCTGCGCCGCCATCTGTATAAGTAAGTCTCTAATCTGTGGTTAATTAACACATACATAATAGCATAATACTACACTATTTGCACCCCCTCTTCACTGCAGAATTGCTTGGCTGTGCTCTTAGCGGTTCAGTGCCGTTGCCTCTTTGTACACGATTCCTGTGAATTTAGCTGGAGCACAGATCAAACTCCTCGAGTGGACCCACCCTGGGGCTACTTTCGACTTTATGTCCGTCTGGCCTTTCAGCGCCGCATTCCAAGCATTCCTCTTTCCGCAGAGGTCCCGCAGCCCCTGCAGACTTGGCCACGTGTGTCCTTTCAGTCCACGCAGTGTAGCAGCCTCGGAATGAACTTCCACCCGTCCATCCCGTTAAGGAACCATTAAACTGTGAGACTGAAACCGATGGTGTTTTCTTTACCTTTGCTTGTTACGCGTGGCTGGTTTGGGCGTCACAGAGACCTCAGCCTCCCACCCCCATTTTGTTTTTATTTACCCCCCTGCCCATATGTCAGGTCTAGACCAAGCAGATTACATCTGGACAGGGCCATGCATTCTGGGAGCCCGCATTCTTCAGTTTATGCTATTTAGGGCACATTTATAGATGACTCTGGAAGGGGATGTGGCAACTAGTATTGATTACTGAGTACTCAGTACACCGTGCATCATTTGGTTTACTTATCTGAATCCCTCTGCTTCTATAATGTCCCATAACCACTGGAGCTGGCAACGTCCAAAGCAATGTAGCCAGTTCTAAACTGAGGAAATTGAGCCAGATGTCTTAAAGTTTGATTCAACTGACTTAAACTGTATTAAGCACAGGCTGCTTTATATAAAGACTCGGTAACGAAAGATTTCTGGAATTTCCTGCAACTATAAATATAGAATTAAATCTTTAGGGTCCTCCCTGATAGCGCTGTGTACAATAACCGCTGGGAGACATTTCAGTGTCTCCGTGTCTTATTTTGACCTGAGGTTTCTGATATGCTGGCTGAGGTTCACCCTCGATGATGGTCTGGTTCCAAAGAAACGAAACTCTGTGCAGTCAGCAGGAACTGCTGTCAGCTGCTGACAGGAAGGACGTTTTTATAGGAGAGGAAGCTTCCCAGAAAGGAAGCTGATATGTAATTTATTACGAGTCTTTATTTGATGCTTGACTCCATGTCTGCACTTTTTTGTTTGCACTGCAGTGCGCTTATATCCTGTTGTGCTCTTTTCGTTTGATTCATTTGAGTCACCTGAGACTATGAAAGCGTTTGAGATTATTTTTATTTTTGTACCACACTGTGTGAGGGACAGACAAGGAGCATTCATGACTGAGCTGGAATGCAGATTCGGCTCCATAGTAGCTGCAGGGACTGGACACTGGGACAAACGCACTGCCAGGGTTAGTAGGAAGTATCTCATATGCATAATGCATAAGATCTGTATCCACGGGGTGAGGAGAATTCCCCATCTCTTACCGAGGCCAGTAGGCCTCAGGGTCATCTTCCAGCTACCCAGTCTAATGAGAACTGCTTCTCAATAAATCCAAAGTAAATTTGAAAAGAGACTTATCATAGTTTTAGATCGTGTGTTGCGTTTTAAATTAATTTCATTAATGTTTGTTACATTGTCCTCTGTCTTTCATTGTAGCCAAATACTCCATTAAGCCTTTAAGCCTAAAGTCAGCACCTTCATCTCTGGCGCTACAAGGTGGCGCCTGGTACAGAAAGTAGAGCAGGCTAAAGTCAGCACCTTCATCTCTGGCGCTACATGGTGGCGCCTGGTACAGAAAGTAGAGCAGGTCTGTTTTGCTTCGCTGAACGGCTCTTCAGGTAGCGAGATGTTATTTCAGCTGCAGCCTCCTCCAAGTCCTTCTGCAGAGGCATGCTCTGTCATGCGGCTCTGCGGCGAGTTCCGCCTTGCAGGCCTCGCCTCACGGCACGTTGCTCTTCCTCACAGTGAATGACGTGGAAGAAAGCGAGGGGCTGCCATCACTGGACAAGCCGGGCTGGTACTCCCAGGGCAACTGGCCCCATCTCCACGAGCTACTGAACAGGATGACTGGGAAACCCAATCCAAAGGTAGGACGGGACTCAGTCACCAAGAGGCAGCGTGTTGTCCCCTCTTACTGACTGATGGTGATGAAAACGGCCTCATTACTGAACATGCCACTCCATAACAAACTTAACAAAGTATATGTGTGGAAAAATCTGTCTAAAAATCAGTGTGACTGGAGAATCTAGTGGATATTTTACAAAACAGTACAGCAACCACTGGACAAACACGTACATGGGAATGGGCAGTATAGCATATGTAGTATAGCACGGACAGCATACCATGGGTAGTATAACATGGAAAGTATAGCATGGGTAGTATAGCACTGACAGTATAGCATGGACAGTAAACCATGGATAGTATAACATGGGTAGTATAGTACTGATAGTATAGCATGGACAGTATAGCATGGGTAGTATAACATGGAAAGTATAGCATGGGTAGTATAGCACTGACAGTATAGCATGGACGGTAAACCATGGATAGTATAACATGGGTAGTATAGTACTGATAGTATAGCATGGACAGTATAGCATGGGTAGTATAGCACTGACAGTATTGCATGGACAGTATAGCATGGGTAGTATAGCACTGACAGTATAGCATGGACAGTATAACATGGCCCCTAACTGGCCCTTAACCTCAGTTTGTGCTGGCAGATTAACAGAGATATATACCTGGAGACCTTTGCACTAAAGTGAGGAAGCATATTTAAACCCAGCACGAGTGAAGAAGGCCAGCTGCCGAACTGGAGGCTGTAAAACGGCCTGGGTGCCACAAGAGTGCCCCCAGTGTTCAATGGTGCTTGGGAGGGTCGACCGCGATGCCGTGGCTTTTTCAGCCCTGTCCACTTACACCCATCAGTAAGCTGCAGGCATGCAGAATGGCCGTCCCTGTGCTGGGCCTCGGCCTACAGCTCTGCCCTAGACACGAGGCAAAACAACAACAACATTGTTTTGAGTCAGAACTACGCTTGGAAGCATTGCCATTACTCGTAAAACGTGAGCCTCACATTCCCGAATGCACAAGTTCTCTGGAAGCCCTGGAGAAGTTCTCAGAGCTTACTCTGCTTGGCTGAGAAAGTGGCATTTTTAACATTCATCTAATGCATCTGAATAAATAATGTTTTTTTAAAATAACACCCAATAAAAAAAAATATTATGAAGCCAATTACCTGTTTTTACTTTCTACCATCTTTACTCTTAACCTGTTGGTTTCATTGAAAAATTACATAAAATTGTTGCTATATGTTACTGTATTAAGACCATATCAGTGAAATAATATTACATCATATGGTTTACGTCTTATTGAACTTATTATTGAACTTAAATGTCTAATGAAAAGGGACGTGAGAATAGGATTCAGTTTGTGTGCTGTGTATTTTTAAATTTGTTGCCACTGTAGGTGCTTTCGCCGGAATTTTTCAGGAATTTTTCTCTGGAACCAGTGACTTTCGTTGTGTTCACACTGCAGGAACTCTGTCTGATTGTAGTTCCTCAGAGGCACTTCTAGAGTCCTCTGGTGTTACGGTGTGACAGCCTACTTTCATATTAAATTATGTAAGGAGTTTAACCTATGAACATTTGCATCTCCCATGCTTATTTACCATAATGGTCATAGTGTCTGTCGTGTGCTGTGAAAGCGGCACGCACAAAACTGTCCAGGAGCTACAACAGTTCCCGGTCGAGGCAGCCCAGGAACTTGTAAAATGGGACCAGGTTCCTGAGCTCCAGTGTGAAAGCGCTTTACATGTGCTGTTTTTATACCTTGTCACTTTTGTGTACCTTGCTGTCATAGACACAGGAATATCCCTTTGGGATCAATAAAGTTCATCTAGTCTGAATGAGGGATTATTGGGCCATCCTGTCAGATATTACACAGACAGGCGTCACATTACCCCGGCCCTGTATCTCCGTTTACCGCCCATCTCTGTGGCATTCAGAAAATAACTGTGAGAGGGGGGGAAAAAAAACAACCCCCCCACCCCAAGCTTGCCTGAAGAAAGACCCAACCAGGCCTTCTGCAGAGGCACACCTCTGGTGTTTATTTTCGCACTCCCCTGAACCCTGCACATGGAACTGCCTGGTCACCCCCACGATAAGGCCTGAGACATTCCAGGGCGGCTCAGCAGCCAATGGGAGCGCAGGAACCCATCCGGCTAATTTACTGCCTATGCCAAGCCCCACCCTACATTCCGCAGGAAAGTGCAGTCAATGACTCTTTAAAACAGCCCTTTTAGACCTGAAATGTTCTCATTATCTGGTCTGGCCAAGCCCCTGTAATGACTTTTGCTTTTTCATGAAAGGCACCTCAAAGCGACCTCTTAAGAAGGGTTACTCACTGCGAGAGGTTTAACAGCTAGTGCTGTGTCGGTGGAGCTGACATGTCACCTCTGTTTGCGGACCCTCGACTGGCTGGCCTGAGAGACACTCCATTGGTTTTTCCCAAATCCCGCTATCCGTCGTGGAGCTGTAGCTGTAATTCCCCTTATGCAACCTCCTTGAAGTAAAATGTTCCATTGCTCTCTGCCTGCCAGGAATAACTCCCATCGACTTTCCATGTTGAATGTTTGGCTTTTTTTTTTATTTTTTTAATTTTTTAATAATTGGGAAACTGTGCTGTGAGTCGGGCTCGTCTTGCACTCGATGGATGACCCGTCTGAACAAGTTCATTCTTGCCAGCTACAAACGCAAGAACAAAAACACATGGTGGATGACTCTCTTCTCACTGTTTCTATCCACATTAGCCTGGTCAGGAACGCAAGACGTGGCGAGGGGAAAAAATGTACAACTGGTACATGGATATTGTTCTTAATGTCACTTCCCATCACTGATTTGTTTTTTTCCAGTAATGTCCCCATAAAACTCTAAAGTCACGATTAATTGTTTATACACTGCAACATATACACCCGTTTGGGCTGGAGTGTGACTCAGTGGGTTAGAACACTGTGATCTGAAGATCATGGGTTTGAATCCTGGCTTTGTCAGAGTGATTTTGCTCCGGGGCTTGGATGACCCCCGCTTTGGATAAATGTCCGCCACATAAATAAATGTCAACGTCTCGTGTCTCTGCAGGTGGTGTATTTTGGGGACAGCATGCGCTCTGACATGTTCCCGGCCAGCAGCTACGGGAAGTGGGAGACGGTGATGATCGTGGAGGAGATGGAGGGGGAGGGAGTCCCACGCAGCAGCGGGGGCACCAAGCCGGGTGACGTGCAGCTGGAACCGCTGGAAAAGAAGGGGAAGTATGATGTAAGGGAGCGCCAGTGGCAGCCTGCCCCCCCCGCTGGTAATCGCAGAGAGTCTACTGCAGGCTTCCCCAGTCCTGCTCCTGCAGGGCCGGTCTGCACCACAATTTGCAGATTTTCCTGCTCATACACACCTGATGAGCCTGCTAATAAGCTGGTAAGCTGAATGAGGTTTGCTTGAAAATCTGCAAACTGTAGTGCAGACCGGCCTTGCAGACCTGGACTGGAACTAACCCTCCAGGAGCAAAAGTGGGGAACCCTGATCTACTGGAGACTTTGTGTGTGTGTCGTCAGACCCGACGTCTGACGATGAGCATGATGTTACAGCTGCTGCAAACATCTCTCTTGAAGCAGGGGTGTAGGAAAGGAGTACGTGATGGAGCCTGTCATGGATGGAGCTTCACCGGATGTGTGGAGGGGGGAGGCAGGTAGATGGATGGATGGATGGATGGATGGATGGATGATAGCGTGGATGTGTGAAGAGTATTTCACAGGAAAATAGACAGTGCCACCTCACTGACCCGACCTTGAGTGTATCGGCCTGGACGGCAGGACGTCCCCAGGATGAGCAGAAAGGAATGCGTCATATCTGCCGTGATACAGCTTCCTGTCTCGCGGGGTCCGGAGTGGTAAGACTGTAGCGGAATCACTCCGCGGAGCCTGTCACTGTGCGGAAGCTGAGCCCAGCGCGGCTTCTCGCCCTTTCGTCCTCCGTTAGTGAGGGCACACTCAGACCCCCCCATTAGACACGGCAGTCGCCGCTCAGAGTCATTCTCTTTTGTGGCTGCTGACTATGGTCCTTGTATCTGGATAGTCGTGGCTGCACTCGTCGGCCGATACCCTGGACCTCCATTTAACTCCCATGCTTTCTGGCCCAGCCGTTCCGTGATGTTTCCATAAGTTTATGTGATGTTTTGGTGGAGGTTCTGGCTTTGATGTCATGAGATTCTTGCCAAAACCTGAAACACAAAAAGATTATATTGCAGAGATGGGAAGCTGGGTGGCCCAGACTTTGCTTTAGTCTCACTTATTTCTCAGGGTTTCCGACAAAGGCTTGATTTTGTGGGATATAACACAAGTAGCTCGACCAGATCTAATACTTTGATGGCTATGGTTGGCATGGAAATAAAAAAACTATACAGCTTGTTATATAATAAGAAAATGCATTGGTTAGAAGCACAACGTTCTCCTTTATATACATGAAAATTTCCATATTTCCATGACCTTCAAGGGTAATTATTGACAGGAAGTGTATTTTATGGTAGTTTTGAAGCATTTATATAAATAAAATGTATATTTTTTATATATATACATATATATATATATATATATACATATATATAATTTATTTATATATTATCCAAATATATTGTGATATACACATTTATGAATATATTGTCTTTTTCATTTTTAAAAAATATTTCGTTTTTTTTTTTTGACTTCTTTGGCTGATGCATTTGCAGAATTACCTGAGTTCGTATCAGATAAGAGAGTACATGACTTTGATAAACGCTGGAGTTGATCGGCTGATTTAAGCTTCTAACTTCCCGAATCCCGGGTCTAGAAGAGTGATCTCTCTCTCTCAGTCCCGTCTCGCTGGCTCCATGTATATTTCCAGCCTGAAGTATCTATTATAAATCACTGTTCAAGGGATTAGCCTCAGAGACACAGAGTTGTTCTCCCACGGAAAACTATTAACAAAGAATGCATTTATGTTTTCAGGAGAAATTTATTAACACAGCATTTTTCTGTGTAGGTCAGCTTGAGGTACAAGTGAAGGTTAAACACTGCTGGGTAATGAGTGAGAAAATTAAGACGTCAAGCCCGCAGGGAGATGGTGCCAAGCAGATCCCGGCCCCCGTCTGTTTTTACAGCTCAGAGGCTAGAGAGTGAAGCCATTAATAAGATTTAGCCAGTCGTCCAAAGCTCATCTTGTGTTGCCTCAGAGAGCACAGCCCCCTTTGCTGACACGTCCGGCTTGCTTCCAGAACCAAGGCATGAAGACTCCGTCGGCCAGTTCCGAGCAGTGGGGCTCCTACTTCGTGGATGTGCACAGGGAGACTGAGGGCGATGAGGGACCATCCAGGCTGACTTGGTGCTGCCACAGCATCCACACATACAGCAGCCTGGCCATCCCCAGCGTGGAGGCCATCGTAGGTACGCTTTGGGACGGCCAGCCCCGGGCTTGACCCGAATGCCCACATCCCAGCATACACCCAATTCTGTGCACATCCCAGCATACACCCGAATGCCCACATCCCAATATACACCCGAATGCCCACATCCTAACATACACCTGAATGCTCACATCCCAACATACACCCGAATGCCCACATCCCTGCATGCACCCAATTCTGTCCACATCCCAGCATGCACCCGAATGCCCACATCCCTGCATGCACCCAATTCTGTCCACATCCCAGCATGCACCCGAATGCCCACATCCCAGCATACACCCAATTCTGTCCACATCTCCCAGCGGCTACAAACAGAATGTACAAATGTGAGAGGTCATGAAAAATTAAAAAAAAAAAAGCTGTTAATTTCTGAAAATTATACCAACCGCTCTGCAAAACCCCTCAGCATTCTGTGGCACGCTGGAAATTTGGCTGCAGATGGGTATGTGGACCAGAGTTTGAGAGCCAGTGCACTACAGGGCACAGATGCACGTAGTCATGCAATTTGTGTAGTTTACAGACTCTAATTCACCTAACTGCATGACAAGCGTGAGTCCCGCAGAAAATGCACGTACATTCCCAGAGTGGGGACATGATCTAAAGCCCCTGCCTGAGAGGGTCTAGGAGGGCAGAACCACATAAAGACCTGTGTACCCAATAGCCGTGATGGTGAAGAGGCTTGGCCAGATTCCACTAAAATAATGTTATTGTTGTAGAGACCTGTATGCTGCAGTATCACCAAGACAAATGTACTTAATCAGCATGGTAAATGGACTGCATTTATATAGCGTTTTTCTACTCCTACAAGTACTCAAAGCGTTTTACAATTCATGCCTCACATTCACCCATCCACACACCAGTGGCAGAGGCTGCCATGCAAGGCACCACCCTGCTCACCGGGAGTAATTTGGGGTTCAATGCCTTGCTTAAGGATCCAGGGCTCGAACCTGCAACCGTCCGGTTGCCAAACGATAGCACTACCTCCTACGCTACCATTGCCCCTTTAAATTTGCCCTTCAGATGTTTAGATTGGTTTACGTCACACAAACATTGCACCGACCGGTGAAATGGGCATGGTAAAATTAGCTGAGCAGGGGGCATGAATTGTTTATGAAAAAATGGGACAAATCACATGACATGTATTTCTAGATCACAGAATTTTGTTTTCTGATACAGGATGATCCCATAATATATGGGATGGGCGGCAACTCTACCCTAGTGTCCTGTGTCCCAGTGTAATACTGGTCTCAGACCGGGGGCTGGGACACCCTAGTTTAGACCATTTATCCTCTCACGGACTGTCCATGTTGTCTTCCATTTGGAAACCAAGCTTGCAGTTTTGTAGTATTCTCCAAGCATTTGGATTTACTTTAGAGGGAATTTTCCCTACAAAGGAGTCATTTATGCTTCCAGTCAATGGAGAATTTTAGAGTGGAACAGAAAGTATATAGACATTATTTTTCTTAGAATCTTAAATTGTTGTGAATTCTGGATTTCACAGGAAATGTGTTTGTGTTACCCTTAGATCTTCCGCTGGATTACCAGTTCCCGAGATTTTCCTCGCATAAACCCAGCACCACAGGCTACTACCCCAGGCCTCCGGATTCACTGCTGAAGAAGTTTGGAAGTGTTCCCTGAGGACCTGTCCTAGTCTGGGTTGGGGGTCGCGGGGGAAAGAGGCTCCGCTGAGCCAGCCGTCAGTCGTGTGAATCATCCGTCCTTGTAGAGCACCGAGAACCTCAACACTTGCGTATAAACCATGTGAATGTATTACTCGTCACAACCACACTCTGTGGTTTTTTTTTTGGAACTGAAACATTGTTACACGAGTTGTTACATGATGTGACTTGCAGTTGTACTTGTCGACATTAAATAAAAATATTACAGTTGCTTTCCCAGGGTGAAGGGAGGGAAGCCATAGAAGACTGTGTAAATCGATAAAAAAGGGTTGAACTCCAGAACCTGTGTTTAAGCTCCTAATCCATATGCTTGGTTACTGACATCAGAATCGGAATTTGCATGAAGTTCTTAATGGGTGTTGGAAAAAAAAATTCCTCCCGCTACATTTCTGATAAAAGTGCTGTTCTCTTTGTTTTTTTTACATTTTTAAATAATTTACTTGTTTAAACGACATGGTTTAAGCATTTTGCTTGCTTTTCTTTTGAAGGTAAATATGTTGTTTTTCTTTGATTTCTTGTGATTACATCATGCAGCAATCAGCATTTTATTTTTATGTGTCTTTTAAAATGATATTTGTATAACATAAGAACTTGAATCCAGACTTATAGCAGTGTTATTGTCCTGTTGTAGATGGAAAAGAAAAAAAAATCTATCAGTATTTTCCATAAAATCAAGCACAGTTTTTCCAGTCACTGTGTTCCTTATTTTGGTATGAAGTTGAAGAAATCTGAAATAAAGTAATTGGTTAATCTAACTCTTCTGTGTGTGAAATGTCACCAGGGCAGGAAGCAGCGTGTTGTTTTGGTAGAGCCATGCCTCAAAGCCCTGAGGTCAATCACTTTCTCATCGTATGCCAAAAAGATCATCGGTAACATTGTCTGGCCGGCTTTGTGTTTCGTTCCGGTGCAGCAGTAAATGTTGTGCTGTTGAGTGCTTGTGTAAAAATGTCGAATACTTGTGCTTCATTCTGCGGTATTTCGAGGACATGCTTCAACCGAATACTGAATGGAGGCATTTTTGTTGTTGGTTGCTGTTCTATTAGCAAGGACCCTGTCTTATATCTGTATGAAATCTCTTAGTATGAAATACCGCATTATTACTCATGAAAGGTAATGTGACCTCTCAGCCAGAATGGTTATTCTTTTCATTGTCCCTTGAGTGTATCACAAATCTTTTCTTTAGTTATTTATTACTTTTTTATGAAACATTTTCTACACCCATTTTGCCTTATGTTGTACTAATTGGTTGAATATGTCCTAGAAAATGCAGGGAAATTGTTAAGTGCACCATATGTGAAATAAAAAAAGAACTGATTCTCCAAATTTGTTATACACAGCCATCCTTGGTGTTTGTTGTGTTCTTTTAAATTGTTTTAAAGTGTGTTTATCTCACTTAGGAATAATTACTTATGCGGCCGTCCCGTGTGCCGTTAATGATGCACGAACATACAAGAGGGCCTCTTGATTTACCCGAGCATCGATGCCTCATTTTCTGTCTCATTTGAAATGAATCAAACCGCTGTGGGTCCGTTCTTGCTTATGCTGTAATGCATTTTTCTTCTTACACTGTAAAGCAGGAATTATAGCGACATAAATCACCTCACACCCAAAGAGTGGAACCCCATTTTTAAAGCCGTAATTTTAAGGGTGCGAAATGCTGGCAAGAGCGAGACATCGCTTCAAACGCCGAGTGGCTGCACAGGTATAGGGGCTGCCATCATTGTCATATTGTCTTTATAATAACTTACATTTCTGAAGATACTCACTGGTTTGCTTACGCCATGACAGTTTTATCATGACATACAAAGGGAAAAAAACGGAATTGTTTTAGTGTGATGAGACGCGACTGAAAAGCTTTGCAAGTAAGTTAAACGGTTTTTACACATGATATGCGCGGGGAGGGGAAGTTTTCTCTCGTATCAGCTGTAAATCCCGCGATCCGCTAACTTTCCGCATGTTCCTCCTTAAAGCCCGGTGCTGATGACGTGCGTCCCCGAGCGCAGACCTTCCCTCCGCAGCGGCTCCGTCTCCCTGCTTTCAGGAGCCGACATGTATCGATCTGTGGAGCGATAAAGGGGCAGAAAAGCGCCGATCACGCCTAAAACAAATGGCATAGGGGACATCTGCATCGGAGTCGCAAATTCAGCTATACAACTTGGTTACGGTAATCAAAAGTCTTTGTTTCTAGTTAAGATTAAAATGCAAGTGCTTCTTTGGAGTCTTAGGATGGAGATTACATTTCAACTGTTAATTGTTTTTAGATATTTAGCCGGGGGGAAGCTGGTTTATCTAAAAAGCCATTATTAATTTCTTGGGGAAAAGTAAATAAACAATGGGGTGCTTTAATGTTGCGGTGGTTCAGTTGTATATCGCTTTATAAACGGCACGTATCTGCAATACTTTAGTGGCACAAAAGCGACTGTATTTAAGAATGAAATACTATTCGGCTTCAAAGAGGAGCTGTGAGGACGTGGTGAGACTGAAAAACTATAAAAGAAATGGCAATGTTTTCAAAGACAAAACTTCAGAAGGAACTTCTCAGTTAGTTAACAAACTATCCTGCCTATTACACTTGTTGAAATTAAACAGCATTCTTCCGAACTCCGACACAAGCCTTTGTGTGCGTGTGTATTTCGTTGTTATAGCTGGAGAATATTATACTGAGTTTGCCAAATGCCAGACGAATGGGATTGTAGGTAAGACATGTAAATTTTTGACTGTTATGTATATCAGGGTCGTACAATCCGAAGGCCTATAAAGTTATTTAACCTTTATTTGGCTTTAAGGGCGTTCATGGAGCCAAGGTAATTGGTGCCTTGGGCGGTCAGAAAGATGCTTAGTTATGGAAGATTATATGAGCAACGCTCTTCGGTAGCTATCACTGGGAGATTCTGAAACCAAGCAAGGATTCGGTTTAACTGAGGTTTACTGTGTGTCCAGCAGTCAAGAACACACATGCCTCAAAAATGTGAAAGGCAACTGGATCCAGAAACCCCCCCCCCCCCACTACCAAAAATTAGTCTGTCTCTAGGAAATAATAATATAAGAATTTCCCTGTTGGAGTATAATAATATAGCAATTAATTATTTGTAAAGCAGTAGAAGCACGAAAACCGTTGCCTGTTTCAGATCTAAAACTCCAGGGAGAGTGGAATTTTTTCCCCTGCATACATAAATATCAAAGAGTGAGAGGCCAGACTATGGCAGAAGCACGGCGGGGTCCTGCCATCTGTTTTCTTTAAAACTTAAACGAATCAATACTTCTCATATGTGCGCTTTGGGCCCCCCTTCTTAGGACGCACTAAAGCTTTTTTTTCGTGGCTGGGACATCTGAGTGATTTCCAGGCCAACCTTTATATGAGCATAAGATGAAGTGTTGGAGTCGGATGGACCCTGACATGTCGGGCTGGGTTGGATGGTTTGGAACATCTAAGTAAGGTGATGCATTGCAGGTCAGAGTCAGAGTATTTCCGTTGTTACCTGCTTCCTGAATGAAGGGTAACCTCACTGGATCCATAACAAAGACTTCAAAGATCACGCCAAAAGTATCCGCTGTTTTCAAAGGGCAAAATTTGCTGGTCACATCCCCATGAGACACACATACAAGTGATGGCAAATTTGGGGGCGACGGCACAGGGTCAGCCGTGGTTTTGGTGCCCCTGGAGCAGTTATAGGTTAGGCACCTTTTTCAGGGCCCCACAGACATGTGACTGTTCTGTCAAGGGCAGGGCGTGAACTAACAACCTTCTGATCGCAGGCAGCTACTCAGCACTGCCTGTAAGAGGGGCGGCCTGCTAAGTGTATAATTCCATCTTTAGCTTAATGTCTGTCGCGTCATGAATGTTGCACTGTAACCTTATTTAGTTTTTCTCTGTGTTTGGTCCTGGCTGAAATGACAAAACTTTACTAGACTAGACTAGACTTGACTTGAAAAGCTGGAATGACACATTGCAGCGGCGTTCCTCTGCTCTCCCGCTGTTACAGAGATGGAGGGCCGTCCCCTCTGATGCCAGGATGAGGACGTACATGCGCGGAGCTCCCACGGAGTTCTTCATAAGTCTGCTGTGGGCCGCAGCCGCCGGCACCCCGGGGGCCGTCGATCCCACTGGAGGAATCCCCTTCCTGGGGGGTAACTACGACGGGCACCCCATGCTGTACTTCGGGCAGGCGGAGGTGGAGAGCCTGCAGCGGGACGCGGCGGGGACACACCGCCTGCTAGCCGGGCGGATCCGCGAGGCGGCAGAAGCCATGCTGGAGCATCCTGAAGACTACCTGCCCCCTTGGAGCCCCGTGGAGTTCAGCGCGCGCTGGAACGAGGTCTACGGCAACAACCTGGGCCTGCTGGCCATGTTCTGCCTCCTGTACCCCCATCGCGTCGGCGCCTTGGACCTGGCCCGCGACTACATGGAGAGGATGGCGGCTCAGCCTAGTTGGTATACTTTCTGTCCTTGTTCTTACCCCGCTCTGTGGCTTTTCCCTGTGTCCTCTTACCCCCAGGGGCAATTACAGTATTTCACCTGCCGTTAAATGCTTGTAGACAATGTCCACCAGTGAACAATATTCCCTGGCAATGTTATTCATAAAAATTGGAATTTAAACATTTTGGAATAACACGCAGTACAAGCACTGTATTTATATTAAGTATATTGCATATTAATCATTAGCCAAATCAGGTATATATTTAATATTAACATTACATTTGAGGGTTTGTTATTTAATAAAAAATGTACATTTCTGCATGTTCACTGCATTTCTAGTGAGGAAGCTTTATTTTTATCACTCTGAAAGGAAATATGGACAGAATTCCTTCCGAATGCCTGTCCTCACAGTCTGTGGCAGGGAAAACCAGCTGTCTGATGCAGGAAATATGCTTAGCCTAAGTTTGAAGCCCGAGTTTAACGTTGATGGGGAAATTAAGCGATGTGAACTGAATGTCCTGGATCATAGGGGTGGACATTGTGTGATATCGGGCTGCTGGGATGCGTCGGCAGTGAGTGTAAAATGTTACCCCCCCCCGTGTGATAGAAAACAGTTTCCTTATTTTACTGATTCCGTCGCTAATGTCAGCTCTGCTGTCTGAAACTGGGCTGTCTGCTTATGTTTCTCTCTTCTTGCGTTAAATTTCCTCATTGCTGAGTTTTGCTGATTATTGCACTGTTAACTTTCAAAAAAAGGATTAGAAAGATTTTATAAAACAATTTGAAATAAGGGTGAGTTACTTATAACACGAGTCCTTTCTTCAGAAGAACAGACCAATGTAAAGACTCTGAAAATAGTTGCCCTTTTAAGTTATATGAGATCAGCAGAAAGCCACATATGAAAAGAAAAGTACTGATTTTTAACTAAATTTCTAAGTTGTTCACTTTGGAGACATTTCTTCCCCGTTGGAAAATTTAACCCTCCCAGAAACAAATGTTATCAAATTTGAACAACACACAATGTGAGGCTTCTTTTCACTAACACTTTATTATGGTCTAAGAATCTCACAAGTAACACTTAACTAAGTGACTCAAGTACCACATTTAAGTTGTCTTTGACCTTAAATTATACAGCCATTGGTTTGTGGACAGTAACCGTGTTCCCAGACTGGAACACAGGCTTGTGGTTCGCTGTTGAGTTTCATGTACTGATCCGTAAACACGGAGTTATCTGCATCTAAGCATCGTCCTTGTGTATTTATTTTAGAGCAAAGGTATTTAAACAGCGCCTGCTGATGAGAAATATATTCCTATTCCAAGGTTTTCACAGAGAATGGCTTGAATGTAATGGCTCTGAATCTAAAATGTGAGTGAAACAGACAGACAGTTGGATCAATTCTCTTGGTGGATAACTATGTAATTGAGCTACATTCATACTTGACTTTCAGTTTGGCCAAAATATTGTCAAAATTTGGCCGTAAATTTATGTCACACCCATGAATAAAAACATGGGTACAAACAATCACTGTGTATTTTAAATGGTCACCCCGTCGAATGCTTTTTACTTTACCTAGTCCAGAAGTTTCAGTCCAAATATAAACACGCTCATGTTAATGTAAAGTTTCTGATATAAAGTCAGTATTTTTCTGGAAGCTTTGAATTTTTGAACATGATTATTCCGTTGCACATTGAGATGGCAGAGAAGCTCATTTCTGGAAGCTGTTACTGCGGATCACCAGGGGACAGAAGAACTTCTTAAGATATTTGGCCTAGAAGAACTTTATGGTTTAATTGGCGTTATGAACATGAGTCCATTTTCAACAGTAATCGTTCTATTGCATCTTATGCTGAGTAGAATTTAGTTTAAATATCTGGACATTTGTTAAATTAGTTTTGGTTTAGTGGAATTATCTGTACCTGCCAATCTGCTATGTAATGCAGACTAAATTGATTTTAGAGGGAGTTTCTCCTGCAGACGAGAGTAATGGACATGTCATAAGCTTGATGGACATGTCGAAAGGTCATTGGGTGTGTTGAAAGGTCAATGGGTGTGCCAAAAGGTCAATGGGCGTGTCAAAAGGTTTGTGGGTGTACCAAAAGGTCAGTGGGTGTATCAAAAGGTTTGTGGGTATGCCAAAATGTCAATGGGCCTGTCAAAAGGTTTGTGGGTATTTCAAAAGGTCATTGGGTGTGTCAAAGGGTTTGTGGGTGTGCCAAAATGTCAATGGGCGTGTCAAAAGGTTTGTGGGTATTTCAAAAGGTCATTGGGTGTGTCAAAAGGTTTGTGGGTGTGCCAAAAGGTCAATGGGCGTATCAAAAGGTTTGTGGGTATTTCAAAAGGTCATTGGGTGTGTTAAAAGGTTTGTGAGTGTGCCAAAAGGTCAGTGGGCGTGTCAAAAGGTTTGTGGGTGTGCCAAAAGGTCAGTGGGCGTGTCAAAAGGTTTGTGGGCGTGTCAAAAGGTTTGTGGGTATTTCAAAAGGTCAGTGGGTGTGTTAAAAGCTTTGTGGGCATGCAGCAAAATGTTCAGTTTCACTCATTTCTCAGTTTATTGATATGCACCTATGTAAAGTAAACATTTTTTCTTCCCGGCTTTATGGGTCTTCAGTCCTGCTTCTAGGATCCTGTCATGAATTTTCCTAGCAGTGCACTTCACACCACTGTTTTCCATTCTCAAGGTCACTTGAGGTCATCCTCCGATTTATGATGCACTGCCGGATAAGTTGACGGTCATCTCTGGCAGTAGAAAGTTGCTTCTGCCCTCTGCATGGCTGGATTCTGGTCACTGCCAGTGTCTCCTGTTTCACCTTGCTCTTGTGTCCTGCTGTCTTAGAAACTTTAAGCCTGGAAGCAGCCTGCCTCGCAGTGTACCCTTCTGCCAGCAGTCTTTTTTTAAATATAGAGTGGTCTCTTCATTTTTTCCAGAGCTGTATATGTCTGGTAAATATCTGGTCTCTTTCTGAAATAACGTCTATTGACAGCATTGTCGGCCAATGGGAATAACCTTTCGGCACGTCTGCTCTATTGCATAGGTCGCCTGTAGACAAACCCACTACTCTAGCCTGCAGAGACCTCTGCTTGTTACAGACAGCTACCTCCTTCTGAATTTTTGCCGGGCCGCAAGCCGGTGTCTTCAGGCCGTGCTGTTTTGGCGCACGCTTGACCCTCTTGCTTCCTCTTTCCCGTAGGTTGGTGAAGGATGCTCCCTGGGACGAGGTCCCGCTTGCCCACTCGCTGGTCGGCTTCGCCACGGCCTACGACTTCCTCTACGAGTACCTGAGCAAGTCGCAGCAGGAGCACTTCCTGCAGGCGATAGGCAACGCCACGCGGTACATGTACGAGAAGTCCTACAGCCGGGGATGGGGCTTCCAGTATCTGCACAACCACCAGCCAACCAACTGCGTGGCTCTGCTGACAGGCAGCCTGGTGATGATGAACCAGGGTGAGTCTGACGCTATGCTTTAGAAAAAGAAGAATATACCTTTATTGTCACTGTACAAATACAGCAAAACATCATATATAAATATGTGTGTGTCTGTGTGTGTGTGTGTGTGTGTGTGTGTGTATATATATATATATATATATATATATATATATAAAGGAACCAAAAATGTTCAGTTTCACTTCTCAGTATATGGGTATATAAAACCGCAAGCAGCACATGCCTGACTTGATTGAACAAGCATGTCTGCAGTGCTTTCATATTTTGAAATATCGGAGAAGGACCCATGTACTGCTGAAATTTCAAGAGGGGTGCACCGGCAAAAGACTTTCTCAACGCAGGGATTCATTTATCATATAAAATGAAAACATCCCGAAGAGGAAAGTCCCCTCTAGCGCACTCCCTCCCTCTGGGGTTGGACATCTTTGAAAAGACGAGAAAGTAAAGTCAGAGCAGAGTTGGCTGCCCGTTATTCGGGATGCTCTGCTGGAGGACCTGACCGAACATAGCAAACCACAAGGCTGCAGGGCCCTTGTCTGCTGCAGACAGAGCCCCTTTTTCTGAGCCCTTGTGCCGCCCGTTTCTCCGTATCTAAGCGTGTTCTCCGTATCTAAGCGTGTTCTCCGTATCCAGCGCATATCCAGGACCATTCCTCATGTGCCCCTGCATTATCCCCACATCCAAGTAAAGATCTTTATGACGTGGATCAAGTACATTCGCGATGAAGTGCAGGGGATCTGAGTAGGTCTCTGTAAAACGTGTGTTGACTTTTCTTTTGTGTCATTCCGTGCTCCGTTTCCAACCTCTTTGCTTAGGAGTCATTATATCTTTCAGCAGTTTTTAAAGCACATGCACTTTGTTGTAGTAGCAGTCTTAAGGAGCATGTGAAAATGCACTTGACTTTAATGAACTTTGTGTTTTATGAGAGAAGATATTTCATTTTACAACGTTTCAGCAGTCAGTTATAGGCCTATAGGCTATTCAGGAGTAGGGCCAGGTAAAACATTTTATTTAGATTTTTTTTTTTGTTTTATACTGTCCATTGTTGGAATGTCAGCATTCGGTGCTAAATAAATATTTTCATAGTTTTGTAATTGATCTATTCTTTGAAGCATGAATATTAATTTATGCAATTACAATGCCTTGACTTTAGTGAGGTATGTACACACAGTCCCAGCCATAACAGCAATGGTACAAAAAATTTGCATAATAATGTCTCTCAGTGTTTCTGTTTTCAGCCATAATAATGTCTCTCAGTGTTTCCTCATTTTAGTGTTTCAGTTTCGGCCAAAACTTTCATTTCGCTGTGCATATATACATACATAACTGCAGCCTGCCTCTTCCATGGTTCATCTTTGCTTTATGGGTCTTCAGTCCTGAATCTAGGAGCTGTTGTCTTAGAGACCTTGAGCCTGGAAACCAGCAGCAGCTCAGTGCAGCCTTCTGCCAGTACAACCAGGATGTATGAAGCTTTCAGTAGCTTAATGTCATTTTTACATATTTTAAATGCATTTCTCTGAATAAATCCGGTGCATAAATCTGCTCCAGGACTGAAATATAACAGGAATTTTAGTTCCACTTGTCTAAAGTTGTCCTGCTTTGATGCTCCTAGCGGAACAGTTTCTCATTGTACTGTGGTCCTCATTGTAGTCTCTGCCCCGATGCGCCTGCTCTGATGTGGGTTCCGGAGGATCTTCGGCACAGCGATGCCTTTTTCTGACCTGTTTTTGGTGAAGCGACAAGTCCAGTGCAAAGAAAAAGAACCACCATTTTTTTTTCTTTCCTCCCGGTGTGATTCCTAGTCATTTAGTTCCCATGGCAGCGATGTGAGATTCAAGCCAAAGAGCACAGGTGCCGAAAAGATGCTGAAGTGACAGCGATTGGAATGCAGGTCACTGAAAACACTCAGGGTCCCTTTTGGTGAGGAAAGGTGGGGGTGTATTAAAACAATGGCGGTAAGATGTTGAGTCAGAGAATCTCCCCCCCCCTCCTCCCCACTTGCGATTCGGTGAGTTTTCCGTGAGCCAAGAAAAATCCACGCTCGTTTTCCAGCTGCAGCCTGGCCTCTTGCTCCCAAGCTGCTGCTCCCCGAAAAAATGCGAAAACAAAATTCTACTTGCATGACCTTAAAAATGTTATTTTGAGACTGAAAGCCTGCGAGCAGTGAGTGGTTAGACCAGTCTGAGTGATTAATAACATTTTGACACATTTGTTTTTCATTTACATATACATATTTTTACATGCATAATACATTTACATATTATATCTCATTTTGCAGAGCCTATTTATGTATTTTGCTCTCATTCAGTTAGTTAATTTAAAAAAAGAAAAATCTATTCATATATTTTCATTAACTATTAATTACCATATGCAGTTTTTCACTCATAGCAGTTTCATGCACCTCTGCTTGCCTCACATGTCTCTCTGGATGCATGTGCCGGAGTGTTCCGCAGGGCCCTGTCACTGCTGGATCTGAGTCGGCCGTGGATCTGAGCATTGAGAGCCAAATACAAAAGTAACTAAAACTAACTGAAAAATAACTAAAGCTAAAAACTATGTAAAAGCAAGCCAGATACAAAAAACATATACGTCCAGTTCCCATGAGGGACTTTGCCGGTGTAAATACAGACTATTATAGGTAATTAGCCATTTTCTGAAAATCAATGGAAATACATGAGATGGGTCTTAACTTTCTATGATTGGTGGCATCAGCTGGAGAGATTGTGCAGTAGGACAGGGAGGCCAGTTCGCCGTCAGCTGGAGAGATTGTGCTGTAGGACAGGGAGGCCAGTTCGCCGTCAGCTG
>JAODKF010000045.1:3022742-3046207 GCA_026779585.1 Mormyrus proboscirostris | reverse complement strand
GTATAGCAAGACTGCGTGACGGGGTGGGACAGGGCTGCTGTGGCTCAGTAGCATGGTCACTTCACATCTCTGGAAACCAGTGTTTGAGTGTCTGCCATGGCAGTATTGTCTGTATGTTCTCCCTGGGTTGTCATGACCAGTTACCAAATAACCTGTAGATGTGAACGGCTTGTGTGCCTGCAATGGGTTGGTTATGTGTTGCCCATAGCTGCTTCTGGAAGAGACCCCCCCCGCAACCCTTCACAGTAAAAGTGGATATGAGAACTGCTGAGCTGTCATTGACATACCATATCGTGCCGTATACCTATATAATAATAATAATAATAGAACCCTTTATTGTCCCCGTGGGGAAATTCTTTTTTACGCCTCCCTCAACTTGCTCTCTGTAGAGCAAGCTGTTCGCGAAGGGCTGCCACCTGTTGGGGCGCCCAGGTAGCTGGGGTTTAAGGGTCTTGCTCAAGGACCCGCAGACATGCTGAGGCTGGGTTTGAACCTGCAACCTTGTGATTACAGGCACAGCCCACTGAGCCACACTATCATATTCATAAAAACCCTTCGGCCTCTAAGCTCCCAGACTGAGAAGTAATGACTCCTTGCTCCATGTGCTGGGTTGTCATTGCTGTGCTTCCTTGGAAGTTTTTCAAAGCTGGGTCTTACCTCCCATTTGCATCAGGGAGGGGGGGGGGCAGGGGGGTCGTCCCTGTGGGGGGGTTAAGGGCCTCACTCAGCAGAGGGTCAGACCCGAGCAGTGTGCGGCTCCTTCCCAGCTGCCATCGCAGTCTGGCATGAGGATACAAACACGTCAGACAGGCTGCTCCGCCTCCTCACATGCCGGGCAGAGGAGACGACAGCTGGACGCCATCAGGGGAGAGCAACCAAAAACTCCCAAGTAGGGAGAAAAAGAAGCCTCTGAGGGTCAAGGCCAACTGGCCAAGCCCCTGGGCTTGCTGTAAGCTGTGCTCAAGGTCCAAGCCAAAGTCCATCAGTGAGTCGGTTCTCCACGGCGGCCTGTGCAGGAAGGCAGAGTGAAAGCTGCACCCAGCATGTGGCTGTATTATCATAGCCTGGGTGCATATATGTGCGGACGTCTGGGTGCTCTGTCTGCATACACATGGCTCTGTTTGGCTAGTCTGTATACATGAAGATACTTGTCTGCTAGATGTTCCCAATCAAACTGGCCGAAGCCCTGTTGTGGTAACTTGGTGACCATGTTCTAAAAAGCCTTTAGACACTGAAATGCGGGATTCCGTGACTTGTAATAGCGACTAGTAACCAATAAATGGTGTGGCTGTAGGAATGAAAACAAAGTTGACAGAACAATGTCTCTTGCAGTATAGACTTCATCTTGATCTGGTTTGTGAGTGATTTGTGTGCTTAAATATTTGCTGCAGTTGCGCTTTCAACTCTCAATCCCTCGGTTTAAGAATATTAACAAGTGTGTCTTAAAATATTTTGAGCATGAAAGGCAGGGTTGTTAACTAACATAATCATTATGGCACTGATATGAAATCAGTTATAGCATTTTCTTTATGACTTAAGGGGTAGACATCACCCAGAGTACACAAATTGTATACTTTATCTCATTTTAATTTGCAGTGTAAAAATTAATCACCTCAAAATTTGTTGGACACTTTGCAGTGTATTGCCTCAATATTAAGCGAACACATTCCTGTTAACGATGATGATAAATGTTAATTCTTGTCGTGGGAGTATACAAAATGCCTCTAAGAATGAAACGGTAAGTGGTCCAATCCCTACTCTTTTTTTCTCTTCAGGATTCCAGAGAAGTGTGGCTATCGCTGACTCCAACTACAACTGGTTCTATGGTCCAGAGAGCCAGCTGGTGTTTCTGGACCGATACGTTATGCGCAATGGAAGCGGGAACTGGCTGGCGGACACCATCCGTCAGAGCCGGGTGGTGGAGGGGCCGGGACAGCCTGGGAAGGGCCAAAGGTGGTGCACGCTGCACACAGAGTTCCTTTGGTAAGAGCTCATGCCACAGTTAAGGCTCTGCTAAGCTCATACCAGAACATCTAAATGGAAGCCATCTGTGATGTTTCTCCAGAAAACAAAAAACAATGTGAAACTGAGCAAACACTAAATAATCGAGGTTGATGGAGGGCTTTCGTCAGCTCAAGCAGAACTACGTCGTGTCGGCAGCTTCGGACGGACCAGAACCGTCCTTATGGACTTTTTTTGCTTATGGGTGGGAGTATGGGGGATCCCCAGGACAACAGAATGCCTTCAGAGTAAAGAGAACCGTTCCACAAGTAAGAACATCACGGCTCAGATGTTCTGATCCAGAATTAAGTTTGTGGGTGGGACTCTAGTCTATCCAAATGAATTGCAGAATACAGACTAATACGTCAGGACACTGGAAATAAGGACCAGGTGAAAGGAATCAACACAGATAACGATGGTCACTCTACTTACAGCCATTCTAGATGCAGCTGCACAGCTTGTCAGGCAATAATTATTGCTGTTTTGGAAGCGTCTAAACAAGAAATTCTCAGATGGTTAGATTTACTTTAAACCTCGAACATTCAAACACGGACTTCGGTCCTTCTCTGCTTTACTGCAAACTCTGTGGCTCCTGTTACCATTGGACAACATCAGTAATGTTCTTCTTTATTTTTTCCAGGTATAACCCAAACCTGACCGCCACACCTCCTCCTGATTTCGGCACATCACAGCTGCATTATTTTGAAGACTGGGGAGTCGTGACCTACGGAAGTGCACTACCATCCGGGGTTAACCGGACGTTTCTCTCTTTCAAGTCAGGGAAACTGGGAGGCCGTGCAATACACGACATTGTTCACATGAACAAGTATAAGGACTGGATCAAAGGCTGGAGGAACTTCAACGCTGGACACGAGCACCCTGACCAGAACTCGTTCACCTTCGCTCCTAACGGCGTTCCCTTCATCACAGAGGCCCTCTATGGACCGAAGTACACTTTCCTCAACAATGTGGTAATGTTTTCCCCAGCTGTCTCAGAGAGCTGCTTTCCACCATGGGAGGGTCAGGTGACTGAAGCCTGCAACTCGAAATGGCTGAAGTACAAACATGGGTTGGCTGCTGACTCCCATGGAAGGGTGGAGGCAGCCCTGGTGAGACAGGGCATGGTCTTCATTCGAGGAGAAGGCAAAGCTGCATACAACCCTGAACTGAAGATAAGGAGTTTCCAGAGGAACCTGCTTCTTCTCGGCCCTCAGCTGCTGGTCTTAGTCGATCAGATCTATCTGGAGAGTGATAGCCCGCTGAAGTCCATGAGCACGTTCTTTCACAATACTGATGTGCCGTTTGAAGAAACACTAAAAGATGCCGTGCATGGGGCTTTCATCCGGAACGGGGACGACTTATACAGAATGTTCTGGATGGATGACACGGGCTACAGCGAAAGGGCGGAACTAGGCTACAGGAGCTATCCTCGCGGATACCCATATAACGGTTCTAACTATGTCAATGTGACTATGCCACTGAGGCAGTCGAACACCAGAAGGGCTTTTCTTTTCTTCGGGCCCGGTGTGGATGTCCAGAGCTTCAGCGTGCGCGGCGATGATCAGCGTGTGGACATCTTTCTGGCCACTGATGAACACACATACACCATCTACCTGCTCACAGGGGAGGTTACCAGCAAGCCTCTCTTTGCCATGGTCCTCGAGGACCACAAAAAGATCATCTTTGCGAAGTCTGCGGCGGTAAAGGAGAGCTCCCCCGCCGAGGTGGACGAGTACGCCAGTCTGGTGGAGGACCACCTGCAACACGCCAAGCCGGTGTTCCAGCAGCTTGAGAGTCAGATACTTGCCCGGGTTCTCAACACCGAGAGCTTTCGCAAGACGGCTGAACGCCTTTTGCAATCCTCGGGCAGAAAGAAGACGGAGGTGATCAGAAAAGTGTTCGCCAACAAGAAACGGGGAAAGGCCAAGAGCTCTAAGAAGGGAAGTGTCAATGAGAAGCTTCCAGGAGGTCTGCCAGACATCTTCGCACAGGTTGAGGCAAACGAGAAGAAGGAACGGCAAAAAGCCATAAAACACGTGTACGAAGATAACTCAGAGGAACTGGATGGTGACATCAGGGCCTTCGTGGATTATGTAGACACCCACAAAAACAGGAAAGGGGGCTTAATTAAAGGGCGGAGATATTCTGAGGTCCACATGCAAGCTACACCAAAGAGTGAAGATTTGTCAAGCCCCACCTCATACATACGGCTCTTCCTTATTTTAAACATCGGCACTTTCTTCATATTGTTGGCCGTGCTGTTGACGCGCTTTCAGAAGGCCCAAAGTCTGCACACCCAGAGGTGTTTCTACGGCATTCTTCTCATCGACAGCTTTATCCTGCTCTGCTTGTACTCCTCCTGTTCACGGGAACAGTGCTGATGTCATTTCTTCCAACGTCTATTTACAGACCTACTGAAATGTCACATTTGGTGAAATATTCTGCACACCTCAGCCTGAGCCAAGCCTCCCTAACACAGGAAACATGGTTAATTCCAAATAGGAATTGATAGAATACCATGATCAGCCAGATCACCTCTGAGATAAAAAGCTTCTGTGGAGCTCTTGAATGGAGTGGCTATGAATTTTCCCATATGGTTAGACATTCTGCCTCCTTGTGACGATCTTCAAGGCTGGCCACTAAAGTTCAGTTTCCATGGAACTCATGCACGATGTCTGTTTAGAAAATATAAAATGTAAATTTATGAAAATATATTTTCTTGGTCTTTTTTACTTTTTTTATTATTATTAAAAATGAAAATGCAAGCAGAAACATGCAAATATTAATGGAGTCGTGGACCTTGTTTTTAAATCGTAGTGAATTTGTAAATACATTAAAATACTTTCTGTTAATCTAGGCGGAGAAGCTGGTTACTTCAAACTGCCTTTGTTGTACAGAAGACACCAGGACTGCCACCCTAAACTGAAATGCAATTGTGTTCATGTATTTATAGACGACGTATCTTCCTATATTGATACATTTATTTCCTGTTATTATAATACTGAGTGTTATGTTTTCAGGTTTCAATTCCCATGTAAAGTTGAGTTACCAGTGTGGCACCTCTTAAACACCTGACACTGATTGTGATTTAGATGTGATAACTGAAGCTACCTACCTGAGGCCGTTGCATTTATTATTTAGTCAGTTACATTTATTTAAAATGTACATGTGAATAAAGCAAGAGAAGTGAAGCATAGAAGAAAAATCTCCCCAATATATTTATATTTTTTTTCCAAGCGGCTGATATAAAGAATTGCACGAATACACACCATTCATAGTATGTCAGTGAAATAAATAATGTCAGTATGGATTCATCTAGAAGAAATCAGTACTAAGTCACATATTAATGAATAACAAAATGTCAGATCTTAACGGACATCATTGCAATTCTTGTTGCTGCTGCTCTGGACCTTCAATCTCCTAGAATGCGCATCTGTTCACTGGCCAGTCTCTCAACAGTGGATCTTCAGGCTTGTTACTGAACTTACATACAAGCACCGTGGCAAGTTTGTCATTTATAAGCCTCTGTAGTTTTATGGAAATAATTCAGGCGAAGTACTTGACTCATGGTAACAGCATAAACCTGTGTTTATTGCTTAATGTCATGCTTTATACGCAGTAATGTGTGTTCAAATAGGGCCCAAAGATGGAAACCACTCCGTACTGCATTTTGTGTTTTATAACATGTACGCCTCAGCATATAATGTCATGTACTTCCGGGGATTTCCGGTGAGGTAAAGGTCTTCCTTGTTTTGCCATCCAGACGGAGGTCGACAGTGTAACCGGTAGCCAATCTTGTTAGATAAAAAACATACGTCTAATTAATTAAATAATGAATTATATTGCTCTTTTATTTCTCTTGATATGTTCAGTGTCAGAATCGGGGATTTATACAAGTTCATGTTCTGAGCAACTTATTACTGCATCATAAATAATTTGTCTGTCCAGACATTCTGTCTACAAAGAGTACGGCTTATAGATCAGCCAACGGTTTGAACCCCTTTTGAAGTCAAACAAAACTAACAACACGGTTGGCAAAATAGCAGTAAACCACTGATGCAGATGAAAGAGTGTTATAAAACGGGTTTGTAGGGGTGGTGTACTTTATAACGGAAAGACTGGATGTGGCTGACCCCTCTGCGCAATTCACGATTACAAAACCTTATATTTCTTCCAGAAAAGGAGGGATACTTTGTAAGGCTGGTGACGTAAGAGGTGAAGAATGCTTGACTTTCCAATCCTCTATCTAGTTCAACAGACTCTGTATAGTGTTTTCCCTAAAATGGTGATTATTACCAGATGTCTGCCGCTGCATCACAGCCAATCAAGCAGTATTTACAAAGACAAGCCAGGCCACTAGAGAGGTCTGTGACCATGCAAAGATTTCAGTACAAACTCGCCCAAAAGAACCCCTTAGACAAATGTAAATTAATGAATAACAATATTTACACAGTATAGTAAACAATAGTCTTTTGGGGGAATAGATATTTGAAAAGGATTTTAACCACGTTTCCAATTAATGTCTTAAATTATGTCAACATAACATATCGACCAGCAGAAATTCCCTAAATGCCATCATCCGCCAGTCATGTTTAGCGGGGATCGTTATTTATTGGGATTTTGCTACCATCTGCTGGTGAGAATATGCCACATGACAATCCAATGTTATTTCATATCGTATTAGACTATAGCCTTTCACTTTCCATAATTTCTCTCAATACTTTATATTTTATTATATATCTCTAAACATATATAGATGTATCCTTTTTGATAGTTCAACATAATGACTATTTATGCTCGGACTTCTGTAAGAATTCGGAAGTCCTCCTGTTCACTAGGGGGCGCTATAAAACAGACGTTATCACTGTTAGCAAGTTTGAGCCTTGCGGAACCCCGTACACACGTATGCATGGTGACAATAAAGTTTCACGGAGGATGTTTAAATCTTACGAAGGAAATCATGGGGTCACGAATATCACGGGTGTTTAGGAATTTCAACCTGGAAAACCGAGCTCATAGAGAAATTGGTAAAGTCAAACCCTTAGCTGCCCCACGACATTCTTCCTTGAAGGATAATGAAAGTAAGTTCACGTTATATAGAAATATCACATCATTGTAGCTTAGTTTATGGCTTTGCCTTTAAAAATGTCAATTGATTTCGAATGAGTATTTTAAATAGGCAGCCTTGGTTATTATTAATCGAAGTAGTGTTAGTAACATAACTATTGTCTGGTCGCTTTTGGAGGGCGCTCGGTTGTTACAGTGGTGATACTGTGTCGCTCGCTTTGACATTCGTGGTAAGACGTAAAGCAAATGTCATCCTTGAGCAGTACACCGCGACTGGAATTAAGTAGAATTAATCTTTTAGCCATTTTAGCAACAACATTGTTCATATATTTCTGTATATATCTTTATACTATAACGTGTAATAGCAACGTTGCCCACTCTCATGCACACGTTTTCTGACTCACGGTCACGCAAGCAATCTTATGGCAAATGTGTATTATTCCATTATAAACCTAAAATTAGCTACATCAAACGCGCCGGGCAGTTTGCAAATCCTACAGACTATTTACAAGGTACTAAAATTGTTGCATGTGAATGTGTGTGTAGACTTGTTCCGAGTTCGAAAATCTTACGCCAGCCAGCGGACCAAAATTGGCAGCAGTGGAAACAGGTAAACTTCACCACCTCCGCCGCTGACATAATTTAACCGATTGTCGTTCACTTTTCAGCATCAGAGTTAAGCGAATCTATCCACAAGAAAAACGACCCCTTACTCAACTTGCTGAAGTCTGTGTATGTGGAGTCCCGGGAGCCACCAGCGCAGGTAAGCTGATACTCAAAAAGAATCAAAACGTCTAAGTCAAACGTATGTGTGGAGTGGTGTGGCGTGTGTGATGCAGTTTAAGTGAAGTGAAAAGTTATTGTTGTTGACACACCACAGCTCACAACAATGAAATGTCCCCTGCATTTAATCCATGTGTGACATATCTATTGATAATACAAACAGGGTGTGGTTGTCATTTAGCTGTAAGCTAAATATTAAACTAGCCACCACATAAGGTTGAACATTCCAGAATGTTACTCCTTCTTGTACAGCTGAAGGTGGCACCCAGATATTGAGTCGGTTATTCATGTTTGGTATTTCGTTATTGAAATATTTAGCATGATGCACTGGTCGCTAATATGGTGAAATGAAGCAAAAATGTGATGAATTTCTCTAGGACTTGCAGCCCAGAAGAATGGAAGCGGAGGTACGCAGGCCGCTGAAGTTCAGCCTGCCTGGAGACCCCTGCGGCTTCATGACCGACATCAGAGATGTCCCAAAAGGCAAGCTCTCCATCGTGGAAGCCCTGAATGTACTCAACCAGCACAAAAATGCTCCCAAAACCTGGACACCAGAGAAATTAGCACAGGAGTACTCTTTACACTTAAAGGACACCAAGGGACTTTTAGAATTTTTTGTTCCATTTGATGTTAAAATTATACCACCCAAGTCGGAGGGCATGAAACGGATAAATGAAAGCTAGCAACATTACCTTGAGAGATTCCGGAGAGTCACACTACCCTGCATTTTTTTTGTATTTGTGTTACTTTTGCTGTATATTGTCACCTTTGGTTCCTTTACAGTACTTGTGAGGAAGAATATTGAAATTTGTGTCTGGGAGGAAATGACAGTATGACTGAAATACTATCTTTGAAGGTGTGCTGTCCTCTGTTGGATATGTGTCTGGCTGATGGATGGATGTCTGACTTTATTTGAATAAATTATAAATTACATGTATCAGGGTTACTTCAATGATCACAATGTTGTGTATAATGTCACTTATTTTGAGGGAAAAAAAATGGCTCAAGCAGCAATATATTTAGTTTAATACTAAACAATTAAATAACGGTTATTTTAACTGAGGTAGCACGATTGACTGCTCTGTAGCCTCCAGTGTGAAGACCTTGCTTGTTCTCCTTATGTTGAGTGGGTTTCCTTCAGGTCCTCCAGTTTTTTCCCATAATCTGGCAATGTGCAGTTCGGGCCATCGTATCGATAAATCGTCCAGTGTGGGACAAGGGTCACAGATATATTCTGGTGAACGTTTTGATCAAAATGCAATTCCTACCATGGACGTGATCTTTACAAACACAGCCTACGTAGATTTTCTTCTCAATCAAGGCATTTAGCCAGGGACACATCTGTCCATGTGTGGATGACCTGGGTGTGGTTGCGTATGTAGATACACTCATATATAGTATATATTCTGATATGGACTGACACCCCGTGTTTCTCTGATGAAGAAGAAGATGCTTTTATCCAAAGCGACAAACACATTTGAGAAAGCGGGGTCATTCAGTCCCTGGAAAAATTTAAGGCCCTTTCTCAGGGGAACAGCGGTAACCAGACCAGACATATAGAAACATGACTACGAAGACTGCAAACACATCAATTTGGCCGATTATCGTCAATATTTCATTTAGTAGGTTTTTAAAATCTGAACTTTCCCAGGTAGTTCAGAACAAACTGGCACTACATTCTCACGACACGGCTGCCGTTCGTGCTTGCCTCTCCAGTAATGCCAGCAAATTAATTTCCGTTAGGGAACGAAACGTTCAGAGTTGAATCGGCCTATTTTTATCTCCGGACAATTTGAAGAGACGCAAATCTTGATACCGCTTTAACTAGACTTGACATTAGCAGCATTACACGTGTGTCGGCAACTTCCACAACCAAACATGGCAAAGGAGGACGAACCTGTTTGCTTTTAATCGGCGTTCCAATCGAATCCAGCGTTTCGACCGGACCGACGACGAACCTGATTGGATGACGCGCCTGTCTGTCAATGAAGAGCTTGACCGTGATTGTTGTATTGTTCCTCCCCCCCGCCATGGAGCGCTCGCGTTGCTTCCTACGAATCTCATCTTTTGCTTCCGAAGTATTGTGAGATATTTTCTGTTTAGAAGCGGAGCTTTTCAGGCAAAAACTGGCACATGCTTCGCAGTCTGTGTATCTACTCTTCACCCAAATATGGCATTTGATTAAACTTTTTTTTTTTAAAATTGCAAATCAAAAAAGATGCTAGTGAGAAAAGTAGAAAAGGAGGCACCAGAGATTACCGTCACGTTTGATTTTAAACGTGTGGAAATTGACTCTCTAAATATTTTAGGACGGTAGCTCTGGAGATGCATGCAATGCAGCCACAATGCATTCTGCATTAATAACATGAGAATCGATGCTGCAAAAGCTTCACAAACAAGGAAAAGCACATCAGGTACGTTAGAGAATAGTATCCAGCAGCTGCGGTACTGGAAAATGAAATGGCTTTTGTGGATTCCGCTTCACCGTGTTTTAGCTAATAGACCGGTTGTCTACTAACCACCGCCTTCCAGGTAAGGCAGAAGAAAATAAAGGTAATCCCATTTCAGATTTATCACTGTTGTCTGGATATCACATGGTACTTCGAATATTCTTGCAGGTTATAATTATTTTACGTGGTTTTTGTACGCCGGCTTTCATAGCAGTGTACGGTGACACGCTTGTCTTTATCATTTATGGAAAGTAATGCAATGGAAACATCGTTTATTAATCACTGGTGGATATTTATTAGGGGGTTGTGTAGATTATTAATGCAGGCATGGACGGAGTAGATCAGAGGTGCTCAGCGAACACTATGTACAGTTGTATTTAGAAATATTTTAATTAATGGATAGCACAACTTTCATCGTTGACGTTATATGTACATTTTTTTTTGAAACCTGACATTTTCATTTAAAATACTTCCATATTTTCCTCCATCTCTATGTAATATTTTACACCAAAATTATATAATGTGCAAATCTCGAATCTCCCCCGTACTCGTCTAAATGCTTTAAAATAAAACAGCGACAGTCTCTATAAAAAAATATATATAAAGAGTCTTTTATTGCGTTTTAACTTCATAAGCATAAGTCCAATTGTCAGGGTGTATTGAGTCAGGTAGACAATGGCCATCCGTCGGTTTGAGGTGCATTCGCATTGATAATTAGGATTATCTTAATTTACATATCGTATATTATGTGAGGAAAAAGAAAGAAGGAAATTTCCCTGTTATTGTCAGTTTTTTTGGACTTAATTAAAAAGACTGTGCTGGATACCGTAACATCCATTCTGAATTGTAACACAGATTGTAAAGAGATAAATCACTGCAGAGACGATTAATAACGGCGTCTCTTTCCTCCCTGCTTGGCAACCCCCCCCCCCCCCAATCCCAAAGAACAGGATGGGCTTGCAGAAACAGCAATTAATAAGCGGTCAGTCTGTACTTTAAAGTGCAGTCTAATGGGTGGCAGCATTGAGTCTGTTGTTAGATATTTTCTTTGATCAGAGGATAATAATGAGGTGGCTGTTTTAAATTATTATTTGCCTGAAAAGGCTCTAATCATAGAAACTGTAAGATTTTTTTGTAAGCCCCTTCCTCTGAGAGCAGGCCTGGGAAATCCGGACTAGAGATGATCTGATCGCGAGGTGATTTGATCCTAGTTGTCTAAACATATGACTGATGCGGTTCCTGTGCTCACAATTCCACTGCTTTGTTTCTCGATGCCACAAAATTGCATATGGTTGTCTGGTGTGACAATCGCTGTGACGCGGAGAGCTTCCATGCACTTCAGTCAGGCTAGACCCTCTGTATAAGGGTGCTAAATCAGCCACGAAATAACGATATTCATACAAATTGCAAGTCTATTGCAAAAATATTTCTAATTATAGTCTGCCTTTGCCAAAGTGCTTAATAGATATTACAGCTCTGAATCTCTGGTTTAAAATACAAATGCTCTAATTTAGAAAGGATGACTGAGGTGAGTCGGTGACAGGCTCCCAGGTGTGGCAACCCGTGCCAAAGACTCGCACCTCGGTAGCTGTGCAGATTCAGTGTCTGCCAAGATGTTTAAAGCAGACCTTATGTGATTCATCACATGTTTGCCCGATGCCTTGTTGCCATGGCGATCTGGAGACTCAAGGCAAATATAGATCAGTAAGTAAATAAATATGTAGTGATTAAGAATCAGTGGTATGACTGGCAATTGTGGCATCTGAATTCTCATTGCCCAGGATACGTGCATAGATTCCAGGCCTGAATTGATGGCTTCAAAGTATAAAAGACAGACTGATTTAAAAATGGTGGTAGTGTCTACAAAGGCCTATACCTTAGTTTTTTTTTTGTTTGTATACATCACCACGGGTTTAATGTTTTAAAGAAATGTCATATTAACTCAGTCGTGGCTCACCCGCCTGTACTGGTGTGTTTATGTCGCAAAGTCGATGGTGATGGTGCCTGAAAATGCCTCATGCGTTTTTTTACGTTTTTTGAATTCAGATTAAAACTGAAGAATCAAAACTGTATATCGCCATATATGGAATTGTGCAGTAAGCAGAAAATTGTTATACATTTTATTTTAGGTTCTTCTGCTCTTGGTGTTACTGACAGCCTTACAAACTCTTGACATTCCCTCATCGGGTGTCATCGGATGGCCCCCTGAGATGCTTTTTCCAGCATTCATGCGGGGACTTGCCCTTCACTTTCTGGTCCATCTCATCCCAGCCCGTCTCTCTTTGGTGTAGGTGGAGCAACAGCGGAGGGCTTTTCTTCTGCTGCAGAACTCAATCATTCCGTTTCTTTTGCCACTTTTCCACGGGCCCCAAGATCGGAGCCGTACCACAGACTGGTTCTTTTTAATTGTAAATATGGGATCCGTTCCGCAGCTGTACCCATGGTGACATGGCCCTACTTGCTAGCAGGACTAAAAGCCTGACCAAACCGAACGGGTTGCATCACCACCATCTGATTGGTCAAGATGCAGGGAGACGCTGGTATTCTACACATGGATTATCTGAAGGGAAAGAAGGCAAATTATATATATTCATCATTGGTAGTATCACACTTGCATTCCTGATGACTTGGAACTTGAAAATGTCCAACAACCTGCTTAAAAAGTACTACAGAACAGCTGAACAAAATAGATTTGTGAAGTGAATTTACAAAGAATGGTAATTCCACTAACGTTTGAGACTAACTTAAGATGGTGATCTTCACAGATGTGCTAGAAAATAAGGAAATTAGCACATAATGAATCACAGTGTGTCCTTTGTGAACAGGTTTTATGTTACTGTCACTCCTCAAAGCCGGCAACGCCTTTACCGAGCCAACCCTTCTGCAGTGGAAAAGCGAAGTGAGCTGGAACCGCGCCGGAACCAGTCTCTGCGGTACGGTTCGGTTCCTGTATGCCAGTGGAAAAGCGCCATTTGTAAAGAACTCTTACACAGCTTGATGGTTTGTTTTTTGTTGTCCTTATGAAAACAAAGTTTTGACTGGTGCTGCAACTAGAAGAACACATCTGATCAAATCAAAAATCTCAGCCTTGTGGCTTCGTACCGAATCAAAGCCGTGTGTAGCTGCTGGACGAGTTTTCTGGGAGGAATTTGTACGTAGAGTGTCATACATTTAGGCATTACGGTTATGCTTGACACATGATGAAGCCATAGATGGAAATTCTGTTCTTCGGGGCCTCAGTTAGGACAGTAATATCACCAGATCTCCAAGAGTTAGCTCTCAGGTATGTAATGTGAGTATTAAATTGGTCAATAAACGTGACAGGGAAGTCTGACCGGTTAGTGTAATTTTCCATGGAAATTTTAAAAAGGATGGCAGTAATATTGAAGAATAGTTGAAGTATTAGTTTACGTTTCTGCTAACTACCAACTTAAACATTTGTTTTCATAAGTGCCTGTCCAGAGATCTGTTTCTCGTCATTACAGACTGTTGTCAGGGAGTATTTCATAAGCTTGAGTGGAGACTGGAAGGATACAGTTGATGTCAAGTAATCAGGAGGGTAATAAACCGTGAGGTGAGCAAAGTCTCCCCCAGATGTGTCTGTTTATGGCAGGATGGGGGGGGGAGCTTTTGCAATCTGTGGTGTATTTTTATTTTTTTTTTTGCAAATAGATTTAAAATTGATGGTAAAATACCGAACTGGGTTACTTCATGAGGTCCACGGTTTAATTTATCATTCGATTTATAAGCATTCTGAATGTGAGCGTTTCCATTTTCTGTACGGCCTAATTGTGACCAGCGGAATACCTGCATGCAGGTACCTGATGTAGGTTAGCGTGGTGGCGCCGAGGGGCAGAGCGTCTCTAGGTTTGGGTCTCTAAACGCCACCTCCGCTCTGCGTCTGTGCAGTTGGCATGTTCTCCTCTGCTCTCACGGGTTCCCTCTGGGTTCTCCCATTTTCCCCTGCAGTCCAAAGATGGGCTGATTGGGACCCCTAAACTGCCTGTTGTGTATTACTGTGTGGGTGCCCTGTGATGGACTGGTACCCAGTCCACTGGTACCCCTGCCCTGTGCCCTCTGCATAGCCCTGTCTGTGACCCGACCAGGGTAAGTGGTTAGGAGATGGATGGATGTATTTGTTTTAATTTGCCAAAACCTTATTATTGTACTTATTATAGACCGGAATCTTACTTAAAATACAAAATATTAAGTATTCAAGAGTAACATAAGGCGATGAAAAGTTGTAATTACTTTATAAACTAGGCGCTAGTTATTAACTGAAGACTGGGACACGGCATTAACTAATTTTGACACTTGAAAAATGGAACGGAGGTGTTCTATTTTAAGGCGCGTGTTCTTAATTTCAGGTCTCGGTTCAGAGAAATGGGTCGTGCTGCACTTTAAGCCTATTTCAGGATTTTTTTTTTTTTGAATTTTATTGCTTTATTAATTCAGCCCATCCATCTTCCAGTCAGTTATCTGGTCTGGCGGTCTTTATTATCGCCTTTATGAGAATGTCAGTTTCAGCTCTCCTGAGGGAACCTCACAATCCTTTGGATAACTTGAAATATTGTCTCAGCATAGGAAGTATTAACAAGCTTTCTTATATAGCTGATAACTATGAATTACTTCAGAGATTTGAAATGTATCATGCTTGATTAGCTAGTCTGTGGATCCTGATTTATTATGTAGTTCTTATTTTGTAGCACATTCTGTCACGTGTGGTTGTGTTGTGATGGTGAAGAAGAGCAGTTCAAGGGCCCAACCGGATATTTGGGTTTGGGTTGATCCTGTTTCTAGGTTATAAACCTGCTCACCATTGGTAGTGTTATTGCCTGCTTCCAAACTGCCAAGTTTGTTATGAAACCCGACTTTCAGGAGTGATTTTGACTTCATTTTCAAACTGTTTTGGATACTTCAGCTATTTGCATTCCCAGCCTTGACAGACACTTAGACACTGAAGCAAACTGGCAGGTTGCAGTGTCCACTGGGGGAGGTGTTATCCCTCAGGCCAGTGCCGGTCTTTGTGTCTGCTGGTGGCGCTTGCTTATTTACAGCATTCCATCGACGCACGCTCGTTAATAAGTGGCCATCTGGCTGTCTGTGAGAATATCGAATGAATCTGATTAGCTACATTAGGATCAGGATTGATCATTTCCCGATGTGTTTAACTGGTGAATTAACTGGTAGCGTTCAGTTAGCCGGCATTCAGGAATAGCACACGAGTTTGTTTGTGAAGGCCGCACTGCAGTGGGAGAGAGAATGTAAGAATGTAGGCATCTAGAGACGAATAAAAGAGGGATGCAGAGGAAGATGCCTGGGCTGAAATGTCTGCTGTGTGTGTGTCTCCTCCTTTCACCATGTCCTTCATTCTGTTTTCGTTCGGTCACTGAAGCGTCCCTAACGTGGCTGGTCGCCCGTGGCCCTCGTGCAGGACCGATGGCATGACGATGAACGGACACACAGTTTGACTGATTAATAGAATCGCAAGACCCTCTTACAGTTCTTCGGTGATCAGACACACATTGGCCCTCTGCACATATGATTTGCCATCTTGATTTACTGGGTAAGCGTTTGGGTCTGGGATGCTGATGGCTGATTTAGCTGCTTGACTGATAACTAAAAACCTGGAGTGTCTTATTTTACCAGCTGAGACAGCTGATTGTTTTCATAGGTTCAGATTCAGTACCGTTCCCAAGTAGAACCTTCTTGAGCCGTAAACTAGTGTCCTACCGGTGCCAGAGCAGGACCCTTCAAGGCTTACGCATGGGCCCTCATTGTGCTCCTTTTCAGAGTTTAGTCACTCAGTGTTTTAATCACTATTAAAATACCGCTTGGATTTTTCCAACTGGAAATGCATTTTAATAATAATAGATACTTGATCCCCGTGGGGAAATTGTCTTTACTCCTCCCTCAGGGTCTTGCTCAAGGACCCGCAGACATGCTGAGGCTGGGTTTGAACCGGCGACCTCGTGATTACAGGCATAGCCCACTGAGCCTCACGCAGATGCCAAGATGCCAAACCCAGATTTTGGTGTTTTAATTGCTTAGAACTTTATTCATGTTTAATTTGGAGCTATCAAGGGTCTTATTGGATAAAGAAATATTCTTTCTTGGTAAATTTATATCTATCATGTACTGGCTTTTAGTGGTTTTAGTGTTTTCTAACCTCTTTGAAAATCGTCTACTTATCAGTCGAGAGTGTGTGACTCCACCAGGCAGGGCGCCGGGCCTGTGATCGGAAAGGGCAATGATGGTGTCAGTACAGTGATGTCACCGTTGGGCCCTTGAGCAAAGCCCTTAACCCCAGGGATTGGCTGAGCTGCTTCCTCACCTGTCTGTCGCTTTGGATAATGGCACCTGTGAAATTAATGTATTTCAATACGCTGTTTTGACTCAGCTGCCTGAGTCACTGAGGCACGGAATGAACCGCATGCATGTACCTAAGGGTTGCGGCAGCTGGTAAGTTCTCAGGATAAACCTTAATAGCCTGTAGACCTTATGGTGAGAGAACCATTAGGGGGAAACCTTAAAGTCAAAGCATAATTAATGTGATATTCATGTGGGGGAGAGAGGACCATTTTTCCCTTTCTGGGCCAGCCTGGTAACAAACAGCACAGTAAGAGCTCCAAGAGCGTAATTAATTTATGTATCTAGAATAAGTTGAGATTAATGGTGCCTGGTCCCCACAAAGAGGTAGGAAGCTGGCTTTCCTCTTATTTCCTTACGCGTGAAAATAGAGGTGAAAATGCACAGCAACCGTATACAGTCTTTGGAAATGAAAGCAGGGTTTAAAATAACAGTATCTAATGTTTACAGAAGCGATAAGCTTTTTGCTGCAGCTCAAAGTCGCCCCCAGAGGGACATTTGCTTAGCGTCTGCCAAAAGCTCGCTCAGCGCAGCGTGAAGCGTACATCCGTCCAGAGCTCCCCGCTGAAAACAGGCCGTCCGATTGTCACGGCAGAGAGGGCAGGCTGATGCCGCTTCCCCGGCCTCCCTCACTGCACCCGGCCTCCCTCACTGCAGAGGGTGTTGGTGCACAGTGCATTTTATATTTTAATCTTTAGCACCGTTGTGTGTGCATGTGTTTGTGTTGGAGGAAGAGGATAACACCACCTTTTGTTTTCTAAATTCCGTTTTATCGTCCTCATTGATGGGAACGGTCAGCTTAGCATCGGCGGATATTTTATCGATGTGGAGAAGCACTGTGACTGAAATGGCCGACGTTTGTGGAGATCTGAAGTGATATAAGGTCCCGTATTAATTGTCAAGGAGGTGATGGTGTCACTGTCTCATGGTGGACGTTGAAGATGGTTCATCCACGACGAGTCGTCTTTCTGTGTCGCATTTCATGGTCAATGGGAGATGGAACCTGTACATGTTTTACTTTCAGATGACATCTTGGTCAACCTTTTTTACATCTATGTTTTTCCCCCCTCTATTCTGTTCTATACCCCCTCATCACACACCATAACTTTATACACTTGTGTTTCTGCGCTTGACTTCCATGAGATATTCCATCAAATGTGCCCAATGTCCTTCATTTTAGGAATATATTCTTGGATTCTCTCCTGTGATAATTCCATCAGTCGGGTGTGTCAATTTTGTCCTTGGTGTTCAGCTCAGAATTTTAAATTTTTTGATTGCATTTACAGATCTTTGTGGGACCTGAAAAATGGTCCCCACAATGTCAAAGAATCAGGCTTTTATTACATTGTGAGGAACATTTGGTCCCCATAAAGTAATATAAACCTAATCCACGCACACGCACGCTAGGGCTGCATGATATATCGTCTCAGCATCGTCATCGCGATGTATACACCTGCAATAGTCACATCGCAGGACTTGCCTTGTTCAGTAACGCAAAGTAAATTAAGCGCAGAAATAATCTCGCAGATAGCATAAATATTGCAATATGATTTTTTTTTCCCAATATCGTGCAGCCTTAACACACACGCGCACACACACACACACACACACACACACACACACACACTCTGCCCTCTCCTCACGCGCCATCATTTTACGCTCCAGGCTTTACCGTTATCCGTGAGATACATGCCTCTGCCTGAAATCGTGCCCAACATGAAGTGCAGTTTCCTCTGGCGCACAGACCTGCATCGTTTTTTCTAGGCACAGAATTCTGCAAATGAATGGTAATCTAATTCTCTAACTGTTCAACGGAATTCAATAGTTCCAGAGTAATTAGATCACAGATTCAGATAATCCTTTCTAACAGATGGCTATTTGGTTCACTATTGGCTAAAATAGAAATTTTAAGGCACTCGCTGTGCGTAATTAGATAAGTGAGTATCTCATACACTTATCTTAAATATTGCATTTAATATTGTATTGTGCATGTGTGTGTACAGTATACATAATGTTGGACAGCTGTTTGTGATTTGGAGCAATCGCGTCCTTAAACTGACTATAACAGAATTATGCGGTAATAGCCTCTGACCAGAATGTTTTTAATTAACGTTTGCTGCCAGTTTCACGATTTATATCAGCATTTCCTTATTGGTGAATCTTTAGCTGTTCTCATGTTACACCGTCCGTAGAAACGTCCCCTGCCTGCCCTCCGATAAGCAGCCCGCTCGGATCCGAGTGACAGGAGCATTTAGGTGGAAGTTAGACGTGTGAGAGGATGTGAGCCGGTTAGCAGAAAGCCAGCGTGGAGCGCTGTCCCTGTGCAGCAGGAGGAGGTCGTCCCCTCTGTGTGACTTCACTTGTTGTTCTCACTCTCTTCCTCCAAGGGCCCCTATAGACCTGCGGAGATGAGCAGAGCTGGGTACAGAGGACGGTCCCGGCAGAAGCCGTCGTGCCGGAGGAGAGCACTTCAGTGAGGATGCTGCAAGTACTGCCTGGGTACCTCGGGGAAGGATGGTTTACTCAGCTGACGAGCCTGCCATGGATGCAGGGGAAGCCAACGGTACCTCCATCCCTGGGGGAGTCGGACCTCTGAACCTGTCCCGGCTCTACCTGAGCGTGCAACGAAACGTGGCGGACATGTCGACGGAGAACGCTTCCTCTGTTTTCATAGCAACCACGGGCAGGGCGGCCCTCAGTCCCCTAGACCGTGCGGGGGGCTTCAGCCTGCCCCTTCAGGTGTTCTTTTTGATCGTCGTCGTCTCCATACTGCTGGTCGCCTTCCTCGGAAACGCGGTGGTCTGCCTGATGGTCTACCAGCGCTCGGCCATGCGCTCGGCCATCAACATCCTGCTAGCCAGCCTGGCCTTTGCGGATATGATGCTGGCCGTCCTCAACATGCCCTTCGCCCTCGTCACCGTGGTAACCACCAGCTGGATCTTCGGGGACGTCTTCTGTCGGGTCTCGGCCATGTTCTTCTGGCTCTTCATCATCGAGGGGGTGGCCATCCTGCTTATAATAAGCATCGACCGGTTCCTCATCATTGTCCAAAAACAAGACAAGCTGAGCCCTTACAGGGCTAAAGTACTGATAGGGATCTCATGGAGTATCTCCTTCTGCTTCTCCTTCCCGTTGGCCGTAGGGGAGCCGTTCCTGCAGATCCCATCCCGAGCGCCGCAGTGCGTATTTGGCTATACTACTGAGCCGGGCTACCAAGCCTACGTGGTCATCATCGTGCTGGCGTTCTTCATCGTGCCCTTTCTGCTTATGCTGTGCTCCTTCTTGGGCATTCTGAACACCATCCGCCACAACGCCGTCCGTATCCACAGCCACCCGGACAGCATCTGCCTCAGCCAGGCCAGCAAACTGGGTCTCATGAGCCTGCAGAGGCCTTTCCAGATGAACATAGACATGAGCTTCAAGACGCGTGCCTTCGCCACTATCCTCATCCTCTTCTCGGTCTTCACCGTGTGCTTGGCGCCCTTCGCCACGTACAGCCTGGTCTCCACCTTCAGCCAGACCTTCTACTACCGGCCCAACTTCTTTGAAATTAGCACCTGGCTCCTCTGGTTGTGTTACCTCAAGTCCGCGTTGAACCCTCTCATTTACTACTGGCGCATAAAGAAGTTCCGGGACGCCTGCTTGGACTTGATGCCCAAGTACTTTAAGTTCCTGCCCCAGCTGCCAGGCCACACGAAGCGCCGCATTCGTCCCAGCGCCATCTACGTGTGTGGGGAGCATCGCTCTGTCGTGTGATGCCTAAACGGGAGAGCCGTCCCCAGCACTGGTACATCTAGGCGTCACACCCATCTCGGTAAACATCTGAGGGACCATCGGATGAACTGCTGCTTTGCAAGCAGAAGGATGCCTTGGATCATATGGGTCTGGTTTACAGAACATGTAAATTTAACTACTTGTATGGACGTTTCAGATGTTCGCGACGGAGTTGTCACTGGTTTCAATGCTTGTTTCTCTCTTGAGGGTCCGTGCCTATGACTTTAGTCTATGCCAATCTGAATGCTGCTACCTGTGGTGACCATGTGCAATTTCAGTGTACTGTATTTTAACTTGAATGTAATAAAAATACGTTTGTTACATTATCACTGCCTTGCTTTTTTGCCTGTTGGAAATCCAGAAAATCATGAAGTCTTGTTGGCTGCATTACGTTCTTTGATATAGTTGAATTCAAGCGGGGATCCTGAAGCAAGGCAGATGCAGAAGATTAGATTATCGCTAAATATCATTAAAGGAGGCAGAGGTGTGTGTCATTAAAGTCACCCCTGAATGTGGGCCACCTACTCAGCCTCTGGCTTCCCCCCCACCCCCCTCTTCGGTTTGTTAAAAGACGCTGAAGGTCATTCAGCAGACTGTTTGTTTTCCTTACAGACTGTTGCGTTGGTGCTGTTCACTTAATGCATGTGAAGTTAAGTTGCCGTTATTGTGCCGGGAAGAACTGATCTGGTCATGTCGTCAAAGGAGCTGAAGGCTTTCAGAAACGAACAATACTGCTTTTCAGATAGCGTTGTTTGCTCGATTGCAGCTGTCGTTTTAACCCCCCCGCCGCGTACAGTATTCAGTTTGCCTATGAATTTGAGGGTAAATCACTCCTATACCCAACAGGCCTCCTGGGTTTCTGTCACAGTCTGTGTGTCCACCTGACACACGACGTTGAGGTGATCATTAATGAGCATCGTTGTATTTTTATTTACCCTCAATGTGACGTGTTGCATTTTTGTGGTATGACTCATCAGCCCCCCCCTGCTCGACACACACAGTTGTGTGTCATGATGCGTATTCTTATTTCTGGTGTGCAGTAATCTCACACAAATGATCGTGCAAAATGAGTGACACAAAATGCCCAAAACTGGGAAGAGTCGGCCTCGCCCTTCACTGCCTCGCGCTTCACGGCCTCGCCCTTCACTGCCTCGCGCTTCACGGCCTCGCCCTTCACTGCCTCGCGCTTCACGGCCTCGCCCTTCACTGCCTCGCCCTTCACTGCCTCGCCCTTCACGGCCTCGCCCTTCACTGCCTCGCCCTTCACTGCCTCGCACTGAGGTCCAGCTGGGTGCCAGTACTTTGCTTCGACCTTGCAGTGAAGTCCGTGAGGCTCAGATGATGAGGGGTGACCAGCAGAATTGTCAGGAGGGGCTATAATCTTGAGATTTCAGGAGATCATCTTAATTTGGTCTCCAGTTTAAACTAGCTAACGTGTCACACTATCATCTGCTTAGTGATGTGCCAATTAAAGCTGCAGTGGATGTCAAAGTTTTCATTAAACTGATGAAATTGATACCTTTTTTTAACTATTTTTCTATATAATCTTTTTTGTTTGTTTTTGGATACTATTAGCTGTACTAATGTTTGCCCCTTTTCCTGTAACGAGTGAGACAGGAGTATCCTTGTTTTATTGTATATATTCAAAATAATGTTAAATATGTAGGTTTTTGTGGTGGGGGGGGCGTAATGCGGCTGTTCCCTGAAGCACAGCCAGTCTGTACCAAGGCACCAGCATACTCCAGTTCCGAGAGACGACTTTTAAAGGTCATTGTGCCCCCCCCATTTTAATGCTGTCGCTTGGCCTCAAAGCAAAGCCGTCTTCAGAGCCCCTTTGTAGCTGAGCCCCATCCATTTAGATGAAGATTAGCGCAAGTGAAGCAGAGGTGAGCCTTCCCAGGTTTGTAAACACACAGGATGGCGTTCCCTAATCAGCCGCCTCCCGGGAATCCATTGTACACTGTGACTAAGTGAGGAGGCACCATCACCAAGCAACAGAAACTTGTGGGAGTATCAGTATGAGAACACCGCGCGTTAGCCGGCTGAAAAACCCGACGTTTATATGGAGACGCGTGACAGAATGGTAATGGCAGGCACAAGGCGGGGGCTAGTTAATTACAGTTAGTTATAGGTTAAAGAACATGATTATGATTAAAAGACTGCAGGTTCAAATTCTAGCAAAGCAGTACATTTGCATTGTTATTGTAAGTTCAAGTCAATGTGTGAAATCACCAGCGTGCTTAAACGGTTAGCTGATTGAGAGTAAATGGAATCTGGCTTATCTCTTACCTAGTATGTTCTGAGCACTTCCACTCAGAATCCCAGAAATACAGTCATATAGGCAGGACAAAATAGAAGCAAGCTGGGATGGACATTTTACTGCAGACTCTGGCCGGGACAGACACTATGATTAGGGAGACCGGGGACCAACAGGAATCTCCCCACCAGCAAGTCAGCTACGTGTGCAGAAGGCAGGAAGCCATTGGCATAGATACACAAACACTCCACAAAGATACCTGGCAGGAAGGCTGTGATATGGGTATGGAAATCAGCACCATTCACATCCTGCGCGGAAAAAAAAATCATTATAAAAAAGCTCTGCACTATGCTTTTAGAGAAGATAATTATTCCACGTGATTCTAGCGGTTCTCTGTTTACCATTTCTACTGAAAATGGGTAGAGTAAAAGGCTCACTGTGTTTCCTTGATTACTGCCAAATGTCCAGAAGTCCAGTTAAACAAATAATAAAAAGTAGCAGTGTCACAGCCGTCCTTTGCTTATACGAATAGGAATACAGACTTGATTTCTGGGGTTCGCGTGTGTTTATTACGCCACCCTGACCATTGTGTCGCGGTCTCAGACCCCAGTCCGTCTACCAGCCGTCACTTCGTGATCACGATCCCTGGCATCTGTGTAATCCACGAATCACGGAGCAAACAGTTTAGGGCTGATAAGCACAGATACACATACTGTGCGGCGGGGGGGGGGGGGGGGGGGGGGGGGGGGGGGGGGGGGGGGGGG
>JAODKF010000045.1:2990261-3009636 GCA_026779585.1 Mormyrus proboscirostris | reverse complement strand
CTCTGCTGCATCAGTGCGCGAGAGAGACCGAGTGTGTTCACTCCGCTCCGCGCTCAAATAAAGCTTTTTTTAAAAAAATAATCAAATGTCTCCGTGTCGCGCGACGCAACGAATCGATTATGAAATTTGTTGCCGACTTTTTTAGTAATCGATTTTTATCGATTTAATCGATTCGTTGTTGCAGCCCTAGTGTATAAACTGACCCTTCAGCCCCAACACATATTAAATATTAAAAACATTTTCATCAGTAAAATGTACAAGAATGATATGCAAATAGCAGGCTGAAGACATGAAGGGTTCTCTCTGATGAAGGCAGCATTTCTACCTGGGAATAATTTGCTGCCCTTCTCGAAGAGCCTGATGTTGTTGTACAGGTTGCTGATCTCTTCCTGCAGCTCCTTGACGTTCTGCTTCCGGCCAGCACCAGCGCCGGCGCCGGACGACGACAAGAAGGCAGCCCGCACGACTTCCTGGTACAGCCTGGTGAGCGGCCTGCCGCACGGGATGACACGGAGCTTATAAGCTGGGTGCCCCCTGGAGGCAGGGCTGTGTCAGCGCCATGCCGACAAACGGGCACGTAAATGAAAACAAACCGCCGACCTCAGTATGTGCTCCGCCAGCTCAGAGATCATTTCCTCAGGACAGTCAGACACTTGCTCCTGTAGGACGGCCTCCACCTGCTCGTGGGACATGAAAGGGACTTCGGCTTGTTTGTTTCGGCCTTCGTGGGGGAGAGAAGGGGATATAATTGAGCACTGTAATTAAGCTCAGGGGCATTACACCATTCTTCGAGAGACGTAATTGCAGGTTATCAGGTGCGCGGCCCGGGATCGCGTTCAACTATGACATACGCAAAACTCCACCGCCTTGTGTGCGTCTCATCCTACCCTGCGGGGCCATGACCGCCTCCTCGTCGCTGTCCTCATCCCTCCTGCCTTTCTTCTTCGTTTTCCGGATCCGGATCTCCCTGGCGTTGCCGCCTCCTCCCGCTTTCGTGCTCCCGCCGCCCTCTTTTGGCACAGGAGAGGGGTGGGATTTCACACTAAGAAGCACTAAACAGCTTAATAAGAGGCAGCCCAGAAAAAAAATAAACAACACAGCCCATGCCTGAGGCAGCCCACCGCCCAGATTCACTGTGGGTTTTTCTCCTCGTCATCTTTAAACTTTTCTTTATCCCTGTCCAAAATCTTCCAATTATTTTCTGCCCACACGCCATCGCGTCTGCCGCGGCCCTTCCGGCAGCAATCCGCCCGCCTGTCCCGAGCGTCCCTCCCCCGCACGCAGCGCCAAACAGCGAAGCCACGCGCTTTTTCTGCGGGAGGCACGACGGACCAGACCTGCCGCTTTCTTCCTCCTCTCCTCCTTCCTGTCCTTCTTCCCAAGGGGCACCGTGTCAGCCAGAGTGGGGTTCTGCTTCAGGTCATCTTCAGATATCAGGAATACCGGGTTGTTCTTGATTTCCTGGCAAAGACGGCAACGCAAAAAACCATATCTAAGATGAGATGTTTTAGATGGCGAAGGAGAAAGATCACAGCCCCGAAGGAGGCTGTGGATCAATGGTGAACCACAGCACTCATGCAATGACATAAAAATAAACAAATTCCACTAACAGGTTCCTAAGAAGGAAGACTTACACAGCAGCCAAATGTAACTCGTATAGTGAACATTTAAGAAAAATACCAGAGAAGTGCTCTCATACTCATCAGAGAAGCTGGAAAATGGGGTTATTAGTGCAGATGTTGAAGCGGACATTTTTTCCGCCCTTGTATGGTTGGCATGGTTACGGGGGCGGCAGGCTTACCTTCTGGGCCTTCTGCTGCATGGACTGCTCGAAGAACATCAGGCAGCTGCTGATGAACTTCTCGCTGACCACCACGGTCCCGCACAGGAGCCGGGCTGATGACTGCACATTCGCGGCCCTCATGACTTCGTTCACCAAGATGCTGACGTCCTCCGAGGACAGACAGCTGGGCAGCAGGGGCTGAATGGGAACGGTACGGTGAGCAGACTAAAGACACACTAGTGCCCACAGCTGGCTTTATTTACACTACGGACTTAAGAACATCTACAGAGAAAAAAAAAAACAGATATGTCGTCAGTCTCAACTGGTCTGGACTCAGGGACAAACCTGCACGTCAATCCAAGTACCAGTGTTGACAGCCTCTTCGACAGAAGCCTCCACTTGCTGGATGATGGCCTGGTCCACGCAGGAGGCCTGCAGGAACAGCAGCTTTCTCCCCCGGAAGCGTTTCTTAATGTAGCCGACAGGATCTGGGATGCCGAGGCGGTTCAACGCGTCGAATTCTGCACTCAGTAACAGACCAAGCCACATCTCAGAGGCACGGGGACCAGCGCTGGCCTTACAGTACAGCGTTTGCTTGTAAGAAGCCTACAGAAGAGGAGCTGTGCAGCTCAGCGGGTTAGGACTCTGTGTCTGTAATCAGAAGGTTGCTGGTTCAACTCTCAGGGTCAGCAGAGTGATTCCACCAGGCACTTGAGAAAGGGCCATAATCCCATTTTGCTCCAGGAACTGCTGGGTCCTGCTGTCTCAACTGTACATCGCTTTGGATAAAAGTGTTCGCTAAATAAATAGATGCTAAAGTCTGATGATTCCAGACACGGTGAGGAACCCTGACATTAAATCCTAGAGAAAAGTACCTTGTCATAGACACTTTAACGTGTATTGAGATATAACAGAGGCAGAACCATCTTAAGGCCCTTTAGATTAATTGGTAGAATAAAATACATTGTATAGTTATTTAGTGAATGCTGTTACCCAAAGTGACGTACAGCTGAAGACGTCAAGTCAGACAGAACTCCTGGAGCGATAACAATGCGACTTGGCAATAGACTCTATTCTGATTTCAACACTGCATGTGTGTATATCCATACATACCCCACAAAGACAAACGTAAGCATGCATATGCACGCAAGGGTATAACTTTCAGTTGGGCACTAGGGTAGGGGGTTGAGGTCATTTAAGGGGGTCCAGGGGGCTGTATTGGCTGTGTTTGATTATTGTTGGGGTCGCAACCCCCTCATACCCCCCAAAATTACGCCCATGCATTCATGCATGCTGTCCCCACTAACCATAACCATAAGCATGATGCATTTACTATACAACAACTGTCTGACTAATTTATAATTCACTACCAATGTTACTATAATTACCACTACTGGGTACTGCAGTGAGCGTCAGCATTTTGAACATCACAGTCAACGCACCAGTTATCACACCGTACATAAGCACCCAAATATCAGTGTACCCAAATATCTGTTCTGCTCAAGGAAGGAATCCACCCAGCTGTTCTGCGTTCTGGAGTAGATGTCCGGGATAAAGACAGCCTTATCCTGCCGGCCGCCAACCACGGAACCTCGGAGGCGGCTGCTGTTCACCAGCTCTTCCAGGACGGCTGACGGACGAGAGACAGTGTGTCACACTGATGGCTCAATCAGACAGTACAGTATGGTGCTTTGGGGTGCTGGCGTGGGTAACAGTGATCAGCATCTCCCAGAACACATATGAAGACAGACCAACATTTTCACAACTCTACTGATCCCAGCGAGAAAGTCTTTAGGTGCCTGATACCGAAATGTACCTTGTACTGAAAATATCAATAAGACTTTACTTAAAGGACTTATGTATAATCCATTATAGATACCTTCATAATGCAATATAATGCATTCATGCAGTACTATAAACATGGCTAGAACCATTTATAAAAAGGTGTACCACATTATAGCCATGTCTATTATGCATTGTGAATGCTCTGTGAAGCTCTCATCTATAACGCACAATAGACACCTTCATAGTCCATTATAATGGTCAGTATAAGCCATTATAATGCATTATGAAGGTATCCATAATGGATTATACATGGGTGCTTTAAGTATACTGTTACCAAAAAAAGTACAAAGGTTGTGCAGAGTGATGGGGTAAAATAAGGCACTGTTTCCACACAGATCCATATAAACCAGACAGTGATGACCAATGCAGAAAAACAGACAACAGTAAAACAATCTCTTCATCATTTATTCACACATCCTAGAAATTGTACAGACTGTAGATGGGCTAGCTATCTCAGGTATTCGAGAATACTATGAAAGTGCCCCGTCCCGCGCTCACCATGATTACACGGCTGTTTTTTTTTTTTTTTTAAAACCGTCAATTCTACCCAGTTAAATTTCAGTCTGACGGGGAAGCACAACTCTGGAAAGCTGACCTCTAGCTCTAGAACACAGTGTGTGACAGGGATTTGAAAAAGGGACGCAGCTGTCAAACCCCAGCCATAAAAATAAATAAAAATAATCACCTCACCTGTCACCCACTGATTTGAAAAACGCGGGTTACTGTGCCTGTTAGACTTTGGGAAACTAACTTAAAGATTAGTCCTATGAACATAAATTCAATGCCAGATGTATTAAGCATTGGCAGCTGATTAACCCTAAACGCCCCCTGCTCTGGCTGGATAAATGCCCAGATCTTTTGAGGGCATGGCAGAATCCCAGTAACAAACTGCATCAGACCTGCACAGTAAACATTCCCTCTCCACTGCTTTGCATGCAATTTTAGTTCTTTTTGCATCACAAATCCTTTTTATAAATGAAATGCAAATGCAGTGTTTATCAACCCGGTCCTCGGGGACCCCCCCACAGTCCACGTTTTTGCACCCTCCCAGCTCCCTGTCTGACAGGACAGTCGAGAGGGAGCAAAAGCATGGAGTGTCTTGTGTCCCAGAAGATCGATTTGAGAAACACCGCTTTCACTAATGTCACTAATGTCGATATGTCACCGCGCCTAAAAAAATACATTTTACAAGTTTCTGTAAATTGAAATGGCTTATATACCTCTCCAAAGATCTGAAATTAAGTTTCTATCGATCATTCTGAAGTGTATCTAAACACAAGCTCATCCTGATGGTCATATCTCATGCTCTATCTATTCGCCATACTGTAATGAGATGGTGATTCTCCTCCCACACAGCAATAAAGAATCTTAAGTATTACAAAATTAAGTTGCAGCTGAGATATGGTCCATCTTCACTAACAGAGCTTCCATGATAATCCTCGCCTGTGAAACGCCCACATACATTCAGGTTAGCTAACATACACAGGAACGCCTAGTTCTTGGAGAATTACGGTGCTTTTTTCACTGTCCCCACAAAGCGTTTTCCATTGTAAAGTGTGTGAGCCATACCCAAGCCACACTGATATGGTTACGTGACCAAACTGAGCCACACTGGCACTGATATGGTTACGTGACCAAACTGAGCCACACAGGCACTGATATGGTTACGTGACCAAACTGAGCCACACTGGCACTGATATGGTTACGTGACCAAACTGAGCTGGTTGAATCACTACCATCTGACTAGTCGAAATGCAGGGAGATACTGATGTTCTGCTTCGATATGCAAGGATTATCTGAAGGAAAAAAGGGCCAAGTCTATATATCATCCGTTATTAATAGTAGCTAACATTGTAATGTATTGGAACGTGATAACGTGAAACTTGAAAATTTCCAACCTCCTACTTAGAACACTTAGCATCAGCACTGTGGAAAAGGTGAACGTAATGGATTCGTAATGCAAATTCATAGAAGCAAATGCTAATTCCGCTAGTGTTTGATGCATGCGTAATTCTCGCAGACGTGGTAGTGGAAACTAGCACGCAGAAAAAAAATAAATAAAATATAATAAAAATATAATAAGAGTCTTTGGTTTATGCCAGTCGCTCCCTCCAACCTGGTGACGCCTTTACCGAGCCGATCCTTCTGCAGTGGAAAACCAAAGCTGGCTGGAACCGCACTGTAACTAGTCTCTCTTCACTGTACAGCACAGTTCCTCTCTGCCAGTGGAAAAGCGCCATTATTCTGGCAAACGTTAAAATGATTTGCCGGTGGAACACAGCCTGCCGTGACAACCGCAAACACATTTAAAGAAGGTGACAATTGTCGCTTGGTGGAACTTAATGTTTTGTGGGTGATGCAGATCTACTTACAATAGAGCAGGTGTTCCTGGAACCCATAGAGGTTAATCAGATGATTTAGTTGTGTTGGCCTATAGAAAGACACAGTAATTGGATACTGGAAGCTTGATCAAGAAAGAAAAGAAGTATATTATTGGAGCATTAATCTTCTACTGCTAACCAAAGGTAACCAAAAACTACTAACATACGCCCACAGTATGTGGGCACAATCGTTAAAATTTTGCTATCAAAACAATACAACGCAGACCAATCTACGATAAAAACAACAACACTGAGGTATTTTAAAAACAGAAATATCATGCAAAGAAAAATATATTTCCTATAAATACTAGTATATTTTAGTGAGAAATGCATTTGCTTCGGTTTTCAAGTGTCTGATAAAAAAAATAGTCAAGGTCATCAGCACTGAAAGTGCAAACAGATCCTTTTCACAAGCCTGATACAGAGCTATAAAACTGGCCAAGCCGCGTTAGAGGGACCGCAGTGAGGGCAGTGAGGCCGCCTGGTCGCGCCGGCTGGGGCCTACCGAGTCATTGCACTGAAGAGCCCACATATCCGAGCTCTGTGACGAGCCAGGAATGTCTGTGTGAATATCACTCCGCGGTTATACTCATCCATCTGGCCTTGGATTATCCTGCCAAGACGCTGGGACAACACCTATGGATTAAAATATCAGGCAGGATGAGCCGCGGTGGGGGGGGGCAGGAGGTTGGGGGAGGTGAATACTGCACGATGTGTTACAATACAAGAGGAAAATATGAGCAAATGTAACCGTTTTATAAAATCAATATTATTAAATCACTTGAATGCACATAAACAAAAGCTGCTTCCCGTTATTTAAAAAATGCTGAAATGTGCTCGATGCTTTTCGCTCAAATGCCTGCACGGTTGCATTCCTTCCACGCAGTAACACTAGCAGTGGGGCTCCTTTACAGCAGCCTGTGCGGCTGGTCGCAGCGGCTGCGGCAGTGTGGCCTGCATGCGAGTACAGGCTGGCAGATGGTCACTCCTGCAGCTACTCTGAACGGACCAAACAGCCTCTGTCTCCTATGCACCCCTCATTTTGGGAGGGCTTCTCTTAAAATCACATCACAATCTCATGATGAACCTGAATAATGTTAGAAATATATAATATATTCCTGTATTTATTTGAAAATATATAAAATTTATATGATAAATAACAATTATAATACTATAAGTTTATATAACAAATGGTTGAAATAAATTATATATGAATGAAAAATCTACCCAAAAGGATTTTTGCAGTCGGTATCATGCAAATATACCCACTAAGACAAATGTCAGGCAAATATCCACTAAACCCAGAGCATAGCAATGAAAACGTGACATTAATAGAACAAAGACTTTAAAGAATCTGGTTGAAAGGGTGATGCGCATTAGCAATGGGAGGAAGTCTTTTAAGGAACTATATGCTGTCAAGCGTAAGTAGTCTGCACGCAACGCACCTCAGTCAGGAAGTCCCCAGGAAGGTCATAAATTTTGCAGAGCTCGGCGACATGGACCTGACCGACCTCCTGCAGCTTATCATTAACCTCCTCCGCCAGCCGGTCAAGGTAGGTCCTGGTGAGCAGACAGACAAGGCAGTGCTGACAGTCTGCACAAGCTGCTGTGCAATCAGAAGCTTCCACGCACAACGCATGCCGAGGAATCTACTCTTCATGTCAAATTGATGACAAAAGAAGTTTCATGTCAAGCCAAATAGAAACCAGTGACACGTTTGACCTTCCTTCACGAGATCACTGTCAATATGAAAGGAACAGCTACAAGCTGAAGTACACGGGAATTCATTTGTTTTTGCATACCGTATCTCGCTCTCCTAAGAGACAAAAGAAAATAGCCTGAGACCAGTCATTCATCTAGAGCGACAGGAATATCTTTCGCGGTTAAGGGCGACGCGGCTGCTCCGTCAGCAGTGAGAATCGAGACGGCAACCTTCTAAAGACAGGCACAGACGCCAAAGGCCGGGCCAGACACCATCCTGATACAGATACTAAATCAATGCACTCAAATTTCAAACTTGAATTGGAAGGACTGGTATTTGGCACTTACATAGATCACGCCGTGTACTTACTCATCGATAAGCTGCCCCAGAACCAGCTGAGTGTTTCTGTCAGACTTTGCTATATCATTGGCTCTGCTTTCAACATGGACCAAGTCAACATTAATAACCTGCAAAGAGAAGCATGTGGTCAATTGCCCTGCTGGTCAAACAAGGCAGGTAACTTGGCTTTAAAATTAGATAATTTAAATAAGAAAAACATATCACCCCCCCCCCCCCAAATAGTTTATAATTACCATACACTATTGCACAGCTACAGATGCCTGACAAAAGATAAGATGCCACTAAACCATACTAAACCAGAGTCATGCTTAGCTTTCCCAAATAAAAAACTGATAAAGCATCTATTTTGAGTAAAACTGCAAATGAAGAAATTATCTGTGCTGGGGGGTTACTGACCTGTTGTAGGTCTACAATGTTCACCCGACCTTGGTTTAAAAAGAAAAAAGAAAAAAAAAGAATTACATTAACTGCAGGGACATTATGGAGAAAGCAAACAATTAATATCATGACATTTTAGACACTCCATTAGCACCTTTGGCCAGTGTCAGGGCACCCCATTCGCCAGCCTTGGGGGCTGTTTGAACACAAACCGACTGTGAGCACGGTGAAGATGCCCTGCTTTTTCAGTACAAACCCGTTTAACACCTGATCTCGGTTTGCGAGGTATCTGTGACCCAGACAAACCTCCACGGATGTAGAGCTCATCACGGATCTCCCTGCTGATCTGAGCGGGGGTGATGTACTCCTTCCCATCCAGTGTGTGCACAACATCCAGCTGCTTATCCTCAATTAGCTTGGCAACGATCTCAATGCAGTTCCGCTCGGACAATCTGCAGAAAAATGACAGGAAAGAATGGGAAGTAACAGACTGCAGTTTTGAGTTAAATATAAACTAGATTAAAATACAAGAATTTAGGATTTAGTCTGAATTATGACGAAACCTGCAAAGTCACTTAAGTCAAATTTTTTTCCCAAGAATCAAGTCATTATAGTAATAATAGTCGTTCTGTGATGGTGCAAGAACGACCAATATTAATCTGGACAGTCAGTGTATCTTTTCTCTGGGGGGGGAAAACATAAACAAGAATTTCTCCTGGTCTTGGAAAAGTTTCAGCCTTGTCGGATGACTGCAGCAGTTTTACTTCTCAGGGACCCTGCAGGCATTTCATTTATCCGCTGAATTTCTCCATCAGCACATTTGATTAAACGTGATTGCTTGATTTTTTTAAAAGCATCAATCGAAATCTGCTTTCTTTTTTACTCAGCAATAAGACGGAAGGAAGATCACACATGGCAGAAGAGGGTCTAAATAAAAAGCAGAAGGATCATTTGTGTGGAAGTTCTTCATTTAACAGTTAATGAAAACTCGGTCGTCCGTCAGTATTGCAAAGCATAACTTAAACAGCACAACTACAATGCAAATAGTTCTTAAAGGTTTACAGTCTCGCCTAATAATGCGAGGTTGTCATAGATGTATGTCATATAGCCTCACAGAGTAATCTGGCTAACCTTTGTCATCAATTTGACTGTTTAAATTACTTCGTACGATTTCTGTATCTCAAAATAATCACTCCTAAAATGAAGGTTAGCCACATCATTTAGCTGGTTCATCTTACATATGGTACGTAATTACCATACAATATTATTTTTTGCAAATGTATTGTGTTGTTTGAGTAGGACTGAATGATACTGGGAAAAGTTAACATTTAACATATTTTTCATTTACTATAGCCAAATGGAACTTGTTTTATCCGATACATAAGTTGGTGATGTTACCGCGAGTTACGCCAAGACACAAAGTAGTGCTGACAAATTACTTGCTTTTGTTCAATATCATCACTATAGAAACAGTTGAGGATAAATGTCTTTTTGCAACCGGTGTTTGTTTTTCTCCTCCACCACCATTCTGGTTAAATTTCTTAGAAACGTACCACACTGTCTATGAGTGAGTCAAACGGAGAGAGCGCAAATGCTCATGCTGGCTCAGAGAGCCCCTGCGGAGCTCATGCACAGACAAAGATGAGAAACTTTACATATTTTAACATATACTAGATCATTTTTATTGAAAAGGATCGCCGTCATCACAACTGTAAAGCCTGTTAATTTGCTAAGTTTTGTTTGCAATGACAGAAAAGATGTTTCATGCACAGATGACTTGTGGTTTCTATCCAGCAGACTATCGCATTCTTTGCGATGTGTCAGTTGCATGCACGCAAGCCTCGAGTTGCAGGCAGCCGAGTGAGTAGCCCAGCTATTGCACAGTACTGGTTTGCAGTCACACATCAGCTGATGACAGATTCTCTGGTTTCCTACCACTGTCCACAAAAAAAAACAACTGAGTGCATGGAAGTGCAAAAGTGCACTGTGTGAGCACCCATCAGGGTCTGTTTCCATCTTGCACCAATCGCAATATACTATATTATATATATTATATTATATACAAGCCAAGCAATTACTTTATTAATCAAGTTAACCAGTAGATGACTGACATAATTAAAACATTATTAATATAATTGAATATGGTTTGCTAGTGGTGAAGTCAACAATCAAATGGACATATTGGAGTGACTTTAGCTTTAGGAAAGCTAATACACTTTGACAGACATAATTCATACACAAACACGAATTACTTAAAAATAAAGTTCTTTCACTTCTTTGCACACAATATATATATATGGTCTTGTTAAAAGCAGTAACTTGTATAAATATTTCACAATATTATAGAACAGACGACTTTATTAATCTCCGTGGGGAAATTCTCTTTTCGCCTGTGTCATCTTGCTCTTAATGATATACGGAGACAGCTGAGAGCAAGTGAGGTGGTCACATCTCTCACTCACACAGGAAATGTTATGAAAAATCTATATATAAACCTAAAATCAGCTACATCAAAAGCACTGTTAACGCTACAGACTAATTACATGTTAATTGGACTGTTACGTGTGCGCATATACTTGTCATGATTTGAAAATCTCTTTCTATCCAGCTGACCAAAGCTGGCAACGCTTAAGGAAAGGTGCTGCTTATGGTACTAGTAAAGTATGGATGTTAGAGGCACTACTACGTAAACTGCATAAACATCACCATTTAACGTATTTATATCTATTTTCTGAACTACACGTTTTGCTCTTTATTATGTTTGACTTTGCACTTTATATACCTCTCTGCGGCATGCACGAGTCTTGTTTTAAGAGCTACAGCACTTGAATATATCAGTTTTGTTCCACCTCTGTACTTTGTGGTCATTATTACCAGACCTGGGCCATCACTTGTCAGTAATGCCAGTGATACATATGAAAGAACACCTTAAACAATGCCCTTAAAGCACCCTCTTGCCTTAGCCTACAATTTAGCATGATACTACGAGCCGCCTCATGTTCTATGTTCAACGTTCTATGTCAGGACATAGAACGTTGCACTGCGTGCAAGTAGACAGTCATGTTGATTACATAGCTAATATCTGTCCAATTATTTGGCGTCGTTAATTTATTTACACGTCAAACATACAAGCGAGCTCCTCAGGAAGCAGGTCAATTAGCTACATCCGGGCATGTTTCAAGTTTAAATGTAAATTACGCACATAATAGATCTTATTAGATAGACAATGTAACGGAACAAACGGGATCTTGGGGAAAAATACAACATCACATAATACAAGTACGATCAAACTGAAAGTTAGACAAATCCATTTAGTGTTCCCAGTTAGCCAACTAGCCATATCTCAGTGCAGTTACCTCTGAACCGTATCTGCAAACTGCGCTCTCTGAAAGTCTGCTGCTAAACGTCTTATTTCTTCCCAGTCGGCTGCCATTGCAATTGTTAAGTATAATAATACAATAATATACACTTTACAGAAAATTCGCTTTACTATTTACGTAGTTAGCCGCCTAGAACTGCGCAGCCAAAAGACACACGTCAACATAAACCCAGCGTTGTACGGGTCGCAGGATGTTACTAAATTATGAAGAACGCGTTTGGAAAAACAGCCGCATTTCCAAATATCCAGCTCAGCGATGTGTGCATCGAGACAGCTGGTATTAAGATCTGCCTGGGGCTTAGGCGACTGCTAGCCCCATATGCGCTGTATCTGACAGTTTCCTGACATGTTTCTAGCGTTCTTCATCAATAAACGAATAAGCAGCTATGAATCACTACAAATATGTATTACATTTTATAATATTCAGAAATGGAGTGATAATCAGAGATGTTATACTATTTACTGTTTCTTATGTCAAGTGCTTCCAGTATTATTGTCTCTGGCAACTGAAGTATTTCAGTATTATTGTTCCCTGTGCAGTAACCAGCACACCGCACAGCCAGCCACATACTTTACAGATCTGTGTAATGTTTACATTTTAAAGTGTATGTAACCTAATTCATTGTATAGCAAACCAGCTTAATACAGGCTGTAAATTCAGTTCTTAAACCTTTATAACCTGAATTTTGCCTGCTTAATCTAGGGGCATTTATATTTTTCTTGATGCAGTAGCTTAATGTATAATGCAGCCCACCTAAAATTTAAGATAGTGAATTTCATCTTATGGTACCAGAGCATTTGAGAAGATACTAAGAGCATTTTAAAAATCAAAAGGCAATAATGGAATAGGATCTTTATTGTCACTGTTCACAGGGCAGCAAGAATGTATTTAGTAGCACACCAGTCAAGCAAAAACATGCAAAAAACAAACAATATATAAGCAAAACACTGACACATTCAGCATAGGTGTAAACATAAACGCAAGAATTTCACAAGACACATAAGTGGAAATGTAGTGTAAAGAGGCCATAAAATGTGCAATATACAGAAATAATGTTTGTTTTAATTAGTGCAAAACTGACAGAAAAGTGAAACTGTCATGGAAAACTACATGCACACTGAAGCATGGGGTAGAAGTCTTACAGCTCAGGGGGAAAAGCGATTTTTCAGACTGGTTGTGCAGGCAGGAATAGACCTGTAACGTATCTCAGATGGCAGGAGTTCGAACAGCTCATGTCCGGGATGAAATGGGTCTTCTACGATGCAAAGAGCTTCATTGTAGCAGCAGTTAGTGGCGAGATCAGCCAAGTCAAGAAGCCTTGTGGCCTTGTGTATACCATAGAGTTCCAGAGTGGGTGAGTATGCTCTCCATAGTGCCGTGGGACATATTACTCAGGAGTTGTTCTGGTAGATTGGCCTAAATCGATTTCCCTAGAAAGAAGAAGTATTGTTGGGCCTTCTTCCCAACCTGGCTGGTGTTTAGAGACCAGGCGAGATCCTCCACCACCGGACCGCTTCATGACGCCCTTTCTCACTTCTTCATTGTTAATTAAGTGCTGTATGCCCTGTCCTGCATGACTTCCTAAAATCTGCTATTATTTTGTTTGGTTTCCTTGTGTTGAGTGACAGGTTTTTGTCCCAGCACCTACGGTTAGGGTTAGCCCTTCATTCCCAGCATGGGGGTGTTATCTGCAAATATGATCATTTTATTGGTGTTTGGATGGTTGTAGTCATACATGAAAGTGAGTACAGTAATGGGTCTAACACGCAGCCTTGTGGAATGCAGGTATTGAGAGGAAGAGTAATTGAGGTGTGTGAGCCAAATCTCAGATCTGCTTTTCAGAAAGTCCATAAGCGAATTACTGACGGTGGGGCTGAAGCCCAGGCTGAGGAGACAAGGAGCTGCAGGAAAAGCAGAACAGCTGAACTGAAATCGACAAACAGCATCCTTATGTTGATTAAAACATTCGAGAATGCAAAAGAAAAAACCAAGCTGTATTTCACAGTTGTACTGTGCACCTCTGGCTTCTTCCCATGGGTTTGTATCTTTCAAGTTCATTCTCTATGCCGCTGGTTCCAAAACTGGGGGTGGGCGCTGATAGACGCTGATTTCCAAACTATGGAAATAAAATTAAAAATCATGGTGGTAATTTGGCAAGGACCCGGCAAGGACCCGGGAATGAGCTTTCAGGTACCTGACTGTCTCACCCAGTGGCCTGATTTGTGGTTTCTGGAAAATCACACCTTCAGCGCAATCATGACCCCCCCCCCCCCAAAAAAAGATTTTTAAATAAAATTTTGCTGAGGACTATTTCAGGTCTACAAGGACTTTAACGCTGTGTGTACCTCCAACACCACTTAAATCAGTAGTTTTGGGTTTCCAGTAAATTCCACCAACCTTTGAAAGGTATTAGACCTAGAAAGATTGCCTGTTGGCTGTTGTACCCGTCAGCTATATAAAACATACCTTCCTTTCTAAAGAAATAAAGTAAAAATACCTCGGCGCTGTTGTCAAATTTGGAGCCTAAGTCTGTGCAGTACAGAAGAGAGTCGATGTCAGGTACGTCTAGTCGATACTATAAACCAACTAGCCTACTTATAAAATCCATGCTAATGTTATTGGTAGTGTATGTATTCACCGACAGGCAAGTAACTCTGTGGTGAAGTTAGCCGGCTGGCTAAGACCTAATTAGATCACATTGGCCATTTTATGCTAAACCATTAGACTTAACGAAAAAAAACTGCAAAGACCATGTTTTTAGTGTGCAAGGGAGTGTCACTTTGGTTTTGTTATTCAGACATTTCGGCAGACATGCCACATAATGGGGGTGGTGAATCTCTGTTATTTTGGGTGTTATGGACTGAATAGTTTGGGATCCTGTGCTGTAAATGACGCTGAATAATGCTACTGCTTCACTTTAAGGACAGCCTTAAACGAACTGGCATGTTCATGGTTTGTTATCTGATAAAGAATACGGCCTCCCCATTCCTTCAGAGCTCCTTTCATCCCTCTGTGGATGCTATCTCACAGGTCCTGCAATGTGTGTAATGGGATATTGTACCATTCTTCAGAAAGAACAGCCGACAGTCCTTAGAGGGATTAAGGATGCGGAAATCTGCTTAAAAATGCTCTCCAGACCTCCTCATGGAAGATTCAGCCAGGTGACCGGTGAGTCCATGGAAGGTACTTGACCTCAACCTTGTGTTAGTGAAATCACTTGTGAATTTGTTTAGCAGTGTCTATAGTGGGGGACACCATTATTTCGCACTAGAGGTATATCACGAGGGAACAGTGCTTCCACGATAGAGTGTGTCTTATTCGGTAAATCATTTGCATATTTTTGGACATTATAGAAGCATTCAGGGAAATCATTAGTGCTAATGATGCCTAAGAGATGGTTGCCCAATGCAATAGTCATTGTAGGCTAACGGTCTCCTTTGGCTTTGTACAAATGTAAACCCATTGAGATGCATGACAAAGGGTGAAAGCTGACTCATCGGGCCATATTGTTTATTCATTGCACAGGGATTCAGGTTTTACGCTACTTATACAACAGAACCACATTTCGGTTAGTCCATTTTATTGATAAATGATCACAATATTTTTGACACAGCAAAACGATTGGGCGAACACTGTGCTACAATTTCCAACCTGTAAGAAATAATACATGAATTCCTTTCTGAAAGTACCGTAATGAGATAACTACAGAAATTAAGCTACTGTAAACAATAACCTTACATTGTACTTTTTTGCTCAGATGTTCATGTATAAGAAATAAGAAAAAGTTCTCAATTGAAACCCTTGCACACTCTGATCATAGGTTACAAAAACACATTATTTTGTATAGTTGGTTTCACAGGGTGATGACCTTTGAAAATATCGTTATTTCCCTACTTTTGTGCGTAACTACTTTTACTTTTGTTATTTATGAACTGAATCATTCAATACACACATATTCAACTAAGAATACAGGCACCAACAGAAATTCATTGCATATATCCATTTTATTGATATTTGAAGATGAGTACAAACTAAAAACTAAAGCATTACCCATAAGTTACAATTATTTATTTTTATCACAGAAATATTGCCCTATTTGGATAATACTCTGTCAAAAATCCACCTATACCTCAAATATGGTTTCCTCCTTGTCATCTCCAATTACAACTATTATTAATTTCAACTAAATAAAAACTGCTGGTGAAACCATTTTCACAATGGTAAAGCATGATGCCTGTTGTAAATGACAGCACAGAACATTTTTTTTTTTTTTAAAAAAAGCAACACATCTGTATTTAAGATGATGCATATTTGCCCATTTTACACTTGATATACTGTACATGGAGTGTGTCAGTTTTATACATTTCTGCTCCATATCCACGAATGTATTTTATATCAATAGAATGTCATTTACAAATGGCTTTACTTTGGTTTGAACTGTGACCAAAGGCTAAGAGTGACAAATGATACTCCAAACTTAAATAATGTAAAACAAACGAACAGCGTATTGACCGTTGTATCTACAATACTGTTGGATAAATCTGCACTAATAAAATTCAATACGACCCGACTTCATATGATTCTGACATTCACACACTTATTATGGTCCCACAAACAAAATGCACTCCTTGGATAACGTCACAAAACACTGTGAACTCTTTTGGATGGCAAATCTGCTACACGTAGGCTTCTGTCCTGTCCCTGGTGCACGGATGTTCCATAAAATGATTGTCTGGCACAGTGATTCAGTGGGGTATGTCATACCTCCAGGATTTCAGGTTTGAACGCTGGACCCGGCCGGAGGGATGGGTACATTCCTTTTCCCATTAAATGATTAAAGATTTAGAAACAGACTAAATTGTCATATGACATACTTGGTGTAGAACTGTAAACAATAATAACAACAATTGTGGAAATGATTCCATTTTCCCCAGTGCTGCCACTATAGATTAGAACATTACTACCCAATGAATCCAGGGGCAGACTGGCAACAGGAAGCAGCCTGGGAATTTGCCCCTGGGGGGGGGGGGGGGAAACGCCCTTTCAACGTTAACAGTCCGCCCCTGTAGCTGTATCTGCATACACACCGCATGCAAAAAACAGCATACAGACCTACTGTGTTAGAACGGCCATGGGTGTGGTGTCACTGTTAGTGGTCCCAGCATCATAATTACACATTGAACTGAAGTGACTATGGCTTACTGAGACTAAACAAACAAAAAAAAAACATCCAGTCAGTGGCAGAAATATTGGTTGCGAAGACTGTCCCGATTTTATTGTGCTATGACAATAGAAAACTATACATTTTATCTTAATTATAATAGGACAAATGTGGCTCAGTATAAATTTCTTGTAAATTTTTTGCCTGCCGTTTTGTGAACAAAAGAATACCCAAGAAAAACAATGCAGAAGGACGAGCGACGCACACCGACAGCGTGTTTTTGGATTTGCCACCACAACCATGGAGGGAAATTTGACAATATCTAAATTTTTATTGTTTATTTAATCATCTATTTGTGCATTTATTTCTGCTTTACGTTCCACAACAAATATTATTGAACTTTCCCCAATAAATGCTGAATCGTCCAGCAATTACTGGGTACTTTCCTACACCTCCTCAGACATTATTTTGTGGTCAGGAATATCAGTTTGTGGGAATGGGGATGTTTATAGTGCATCTAAATATGGTAAATTATAAAGAATAATTGTGTATACCCCCTACTTGCTTTTCAAATAAAAAGAGTGTTGAGAGAATAAAACAACTTAATTTCTGGGTATTTCTGAGTCTGGGTGTCATATTATCTTCAGTAATTACTTGTAGTATAAAAGTACACAGATGTTTATTCAGAATTGTTTATTATTTACCACTCCAAGATGAAACCAGAAACTGTCTAAGAAAAAGTTTGTGAGGCATGTTTAAAATTTTATGCCCACTGTTGAAGTGCTACTTGTAAAACTGTGGTAAATAGATTTGATTAAAATCGTTCTATTTTCAATAAGTTCCACCAAACCTAGGTAAATACCAGTCTATACGCATGTCTAATGTATGTTTTGTTACTTCTCACAATCAGATATTTAAAACTAATGATTTCAGTCAGATTCTCATGCTAGTTAGCCTGATGAATAAGTTTATTTTTTTTATTAATGAACATCTGTTATATGAATGACCACCGTGATAGTGATGTCCTGAAAATAACAATAAGTAACCTTTTTACAAATGTACCTAAACATCATTGTGTTTGACACTAAGTGGAAAAAACATGTTTATATATTTTGAAAACAAAATGTATCTGCATAGAATGGCTGATGTCAGATATCTTATTGCAACAGGCTCTATAAATGTAATGCCATGTGACTTTCATCCCCACTGACATATAGACTTGTACTCAAACCTTCACAATCTTCACTTTATCTTTTACTAAAATGCAGAATTTCTTTTAGCATGCAAAATGTGAGCTTTAATGACCACCAAATTTACAGTGTTTCTACAGTAGTACAAAGTTGCTCTTGAGAAATTTCTTATTAGTTAACAGCAAACTATGTCATTGATTTGAGTAAATCTGGGACTATTTCAAATCAAATAACACAGCATCGGTCCCCTACTCTAAGCTATGTATTTAGGTTTTTCATGGATGTAGGTGTGGAAGACTGTCCACGGCCTATATAATTAAGTTTCTCAATATTATAGGAATCTCAACATGAAAGTGGAATTGCTTTGCACAGCAGTAGGAAGGAAACTATCTAGACAACCACAGAAAGTAGATTCGATCAGGCTTTGAGAAAATGCAAATGCACCCTAACCAGGGTCATAATGTCTTCAGAGGTGACAGAACTATCATGTGACACATACAGTTTCCTCTGCTTTGCCATCTGAACATTCAAAGACTCATACGTTTCACATCACTTCAGCTTCCCCCACAGTGCAATACAATTCACAGTATATGATAAAATTTGCATCTTCGCCATTAAATATCCTCTGCAGTTTACCTTCATACCTAAACCACTATTTTACAACGTTTTTTTCACTCCAGATTTACCATATATATTCTTTGTAAAATAACTAATCTCCCATGAAAAATAGTTATAATTTGTCAAAACAATATGGTTTTCCATTTTAAATCTTGAAACATTTGAAGATACAATATCAAACATGGTATCAATTGCATCTCTGTGTTGGTTACACATCTTTATACAATGAGACATGATACAGTACGACACAAGTGACACTAAACCGATTTCTCATGAGTTTTGTCACGACATAAACAAATGCTTTTGATTTAGAGTTTTCTTGAAAATGTTGAAATTGAAGTGTCTCTTACAGTAAATCAATTCATTAGGTGTTTGCTGGAATTAGTACATTTCAGGGTAATACAATGACGTCTATTCAGTGGGTAAATATGTATGTTTCTGTTTGTGGTCCGTAGCCCAAAAATAAGGAGCTTTTTGGCATCCTGAAATGGAGAATGTTGGCAAATGTTCATGTTGTTCGAGTCAAATGTTGTTTATGATGTGATATTCAAGGGAATTTAACTTGTCCATGTATGTT
>JAODKF010000045.1:2946248-2961032 GCA_026779585.1 Mormyrus proboscirostris | reverse complement strand
TTCGCCTGTGTCCTGTTAATCCCCAGTTAGTGGTGTATATGAGTCCACGTCTCCCCTCGTCTGAGGTCGGTCATTGTCAATGTGTCAATGCGTATGGAAGTGTTGCTGTTCGTGCCTGTCTTTCCCAGTAAACCCAGTTTTCCTCGTCCTTCTGGCTCCTCTCACTTCCTTGCCCGCTCGCCTGCCAGCCGATCGTGACACTTGTGTGTGTTTTTTATAGGGGCAGGGCACCTTTAACTAACACCTCCAATCTCATCTCATTGATTGGATTCCAGGTTGGATGACTCCTGATCCCAATTAGCTCTTGGAGATGTCATTCGCCTAGGGGTTCACATACTTTTCCCACCTGCACTGTGAATGTTTACAGTGTTTTCAATCAAAACATGAAAACATATAATTATTTGTGTGGTATTACTTTAACCAGACTGTGTTTACCTATTGTTGTTACTTAGAGGAAGATCAGATCACATTTTATGACCAATTTGTGCAGAAATCTGTATAATTCCAAAGGCTTCACATACTTTTTCTTGCAACTGTGTGTCTGATTGATAGAAAAGTACAGGGGCTCCAGGTGGGCTGTGACCGGGGGTGTCCCGGTGTTTCAGGACCCGCTCCTCAAAGGTCTCGATTAAGAGTGCAGGGGGAGGGAACCATCTTTGTCAATGCTTACTGATGCAATGTGTTGATTAGAATGAACAGAGCTCAGTCCCGTTTGTCTGATTCATGTTTGCATGTTGCAACTGAATAATGCTGCTTACGTTGCCATTTCCATTTCCCTATAGTAACACCTCATCTTCTTTGCTATTTTTGTGTATTTTATAAATGTGACAGCTTTGTATATATGAGCACTCCGACATTGATTTTTTTAATTTGTTTTTTTGCAGAGTTTGCAATGTGTAAGCAGATTTATTGTGGTGCCACTCAAACTGTGTTGTGTTGTCAGGAGTAGGATCTAAGCACACAGTGAAAATGTTGAAAATGCCAGCGAAGCAGTTCACGTGTGGCACGGCTGAACTGGATTACAAGTCAAAGGTCACATTTGATGTTAAGCATTTTACTGCTTAAAAATGCTTATTTAAGCTCTATTTTCATTATTTGCACCATTGTGCCTCCTGTACCACATGTAGCCTATACTGTACAAGTGAAATTCCGTTCACAGTAGGGTCGCACTTTTTGTATTAGAAATCCAGTGTTAAACAGTTTGAGGAATTCTCAGTTACCTGCATCGGACTTGTGCCAATCCATTTTTAGGTCAGCACGTGCCTACTCGATCGATCGATCGATCCAGCCATCATTCACCACTCGCGTCTCAGCGGCACCAAACAAGGTTAGCTATCTTTAGCTGTTTACAGTTGTTAGCTAATCATCAGAGGTTCAATTTACAGAAGCGATTTTATCGAACTGCTCGTTTAGAATAGTCGGGGGGGCACTACATGCTGCTGCATTTTGTTCAGTCACCTTTATTGAAATTCCCTGTTTATTGAAATCTTATTTTTGTTAAAATAGTGGTAATCTCCGAGTCTAGTGAATGCACAAGTTCTAATTAAAATAAACAATCATATAAGCAGGCTTTAGCATTTTAAATATCAACAATCGCCCTCCAAAAGCCTGATAAAATCTCGTGTAACTTTTTACAAACATAATCGAAAATGCTTTAATTTAAATATGAAAACCAACACTAAAGCCACAATTTACAGAATACAACAAGCGCTTTTCGCAGAGATTATTTGGATTGGCATATTTACTAAGTTAATTACTGTGCATTTTAACCTATATACCGCAAATTAAGTAAGAATTAGCATATAAATGTTAAAATGCACGGTAATTTCTTGTCATATCGGCGCAAATGAACACAACACCTACGCATTCACGCTGTTACAACAATCGATTTCCGCACGTACGGCTTTTAAAGGTGAACGCGTCCTTGCGCACCAGTTATATGTCAATCCCTGGTAATAAGGTGGTTAACGCTGCAAATCCGCTCGCAACACAACGAGGGACAATGAAACCATAGACAAACCATTAGGGCTGAGTGGTATATCGAATGTTTGCAATATATTGATATATTTTCAAAACGACATAGTTCACAACACAGTACCGTTTATATCGATACATTTTTATTGTGCATTAACATTGGGGCTCCATTAAAGATTTTGAATAGAGACTAATAGTATTCGTTCCTGATTGTACGCTGTGGTGGTGATGTTGCACAGAATCCTCGTATTCGCAACAAAAATCAAAGCATTCAGTTAATTAGCACCTCACTCATAATTTGATGGTAGGGGTGAATCATTGTCACTTCAACGCGCATACATGGTAAACATTGAAATTTGGGATTATTTCTTTTTTCTTCGGTTAAACGTTACTGCTTTAAAATAAAGACCTTTCCAGGTTTTACGAGCACTTTCAATGGCTATCAGGCTTCTGTTTTCAGAACCATTTGCAAAATAGGCTTTAGGTTTAGGCTTTAGACTTAACAGAATAAAACACGTTTTTTTTTTTAGATATATTTATATCATGAACAGAAAAAAGTCTGGACATAGTGGAGTGAAACTCTTTTATGTCTTGGCAAGATATAGGCATAAACTATTTTTGTCTGAGACTTTTGTTTGGAATAAACATCCAAAGTTGGCCTCACGGGAAAGTTACGTATCATTATTATTATCACTGCTATTTAATAGGCTTTGCTAAGCAGGTAAATTCACGTGGGCTTGTTCTTTTCATATTAAGACACATTAATACCAACTAGCTGTAAGAAAAGTGGAATGTTACACTTTTTTTGTTTTCCTCCGTTTGTGCCCCCCCCTGGATGGATGGCGCCCTTAGCATTTGCCTATACTGCCTGTGCCACTGGCCGGCCCTGGATGAACCACAGTTCTGAGGCTGGTGAGCGTCAGCAGTTTCATACAGAGTTCAGTTTGTGTTATGAGATACTTTTGACAGCTGCGGAGGAATGAATGACCTGTTTTTAGCTGATTATGATGATGCGATGACCCCATTAAGGAGTTTACATATATTTTTAATAACCCGATTACTAAGTTTACATTACTAACTCATTCACAGCACACCAGGACATCTTATTCGGGTTGTTGCGTGTACTGTACAGGTAGTCATAGTAAACTAACAGAAAGATACAGATCTCATTTCCTGACTTGGGGACCTGCATGCTATTCCACTCCTCTGTATGGTCTGCAGGGCTGGACAATATGTACCAAAAACCTTATCTTGGTATTAGTCACTGTATAAAAATGGCGTATACACAAAATCCCATCCGAGATGACTGGTGGCCCATCTTGTGATTGGTCAGGATTCTGTTCAGTTAGATCTACGCTCATTTGCTTTTTCTAAGTATCTTGGTTGTTTTCCATTTTTTCCTGAACTTCGTCTGAATTTCTCAACCAGAACTTTGGCATTTTTTTTTTTATTATTTCAGGTAAATGCATTTAAATGCAGGTTCTGGTATCCCGGTAATGAAATTGAAATTTAGGTTAACACATTCTGATTCATGTAAATACATTCAAATTCAGGTTGTGGTGAGTCAAATTTGGTTTGCACGATACCCCTGTACACGCTTCATTTGGTCTGCATGTTTCTCTGGTAAAGCAACAGATGCGATCTACACGATTAGATCTAAACATCTTTGTAGTTATACCACAATGTTTTCCTTGTTGAGTTACCTTCCTGATGTGTTTCCCATCTAAAGCTGTTGGTTCCAATTCTGCCCCTAGTTCCAATTTTGCCCCTAGTTCAGTTTGTGTGCAGTTGTGTTTTTCTGCTTTCTTGGATTTTCTAGAAGTACTCAGAGTTCTTTCCACAATCCAAACACATGTCCCTGCTCAGGGTGCCCCACACTTTGTGGCCTGAGCTTCTTAGACACCCTTCAGCCTCTCTGCAACCCTGTACTGGATGAATGGACATCTCCATTGTCTATGTATAGGATTTTTTTTTGTCCATCAGAAAATGGTTTGAATATAACACAGTATCCAATATGAGACTAGACTGAACAGCCCAACCCTGCATATTTTTCTGCAGCAATAATGCGTATTGATTTCATTTTGATGCCTTTGTGGAAAAATGAACCAACACGGGTGATTGGAAGCAGAGAAACAAACATGTCAATTGTGGCCTAATCCGATTATTTGCTCTGGAAGAAGTTGCTCAGTGAGATGCCGAATAAAGCATTTGTGCACATGCAATATTTTCTGAGCTGAGGAAAAACAGTGGACAAAAACGGCATAGACAGCCGGGTAGTGAGGTGTGACCTACAGTATCTCGAGTGAAAAAATAAAAAGGCAACAACTGACGCTGTGTTCCTCAAGAACTCAGGAATAATGTTTTAAAGGGAAAGATGGAAGTGGAAGGTATCCAGTGTGATGGAAAACCAACTGTGCACCATCTGCAGAAATGGTCGAGTGTGGAGTTAACGCTTCAGGGTTCAGGGCCACTTCATGCGCCAGGACAAAGACGACTTCACATTTCCGAAGTAAACTTGGATTCCAGATTGAAAATCGGTCCGTCCATCTGCATATCTGGGTCGTGCGGCAAGGCGGCGATCCGAATCACAACAATAAAAGGAACATAAGCTGACCGCAAGCCTCCACTTAAATCCCTCTGCAGTGCTCTGACGCAGCCTGTTCTGTATTAGGAAATGCATAGTGTTGCACAAGACTGACCAGTGATTAGAGGAAGTGCTTTTGTTAAATTTAAACAGAGGAAGATCCCATTGTGTCAAGTTAAAACAGGTGGACAACGAGGCAAAATGCCACTTTTATAGATATTACTGTCCAATGTAGTGTAAACTAATAAGTTAATACACTTTTATACTGTTTTTAAATTTTTTAATTTATAAACTGTTCCAATTTAATTGGGAGAGGCAGCCTACTCATTTTAATTGTAAGCATTTTCAAAGATATTTGGACCATTAATTGCAAAACATGATTAATCTGATTATTTGAAGGACTACAGCATATGAATCTGAGCACCGTCTTGCTCCCCTGTTGATATTTAGTTGCACTACGACTAATCATTAATGTAAAAAAAAGGTCAAATATAACCATGTTGCACTTCTGCTCTTTTAAATCATTTCTGTATTGTGATGTTAACAATGTGCAGCCTAAGTGGGCCGCTTACTATATAATCTTTCCAGTCACATCCTTTATAGAAAAAACAAGAGATTCTAGATTGCATGTTGTATCTACAGTATATGCATTCACAGGTGTGCTGACTCTTGCAGATGACTCATCCAGCAGATTCCGGCGCAGGTCTGCAGATGCGTGTCTGTCTGCTGAGCAGTGTAGAGTGGCACCCAGTGCCAGAGTGGCCAGTCAGGGGAATCGTCAGGAATGACATATGCAATAATTGTATGGCAACGCTATTGCTAATCAGTGGCTCGCAAACTGTGTGGAACAGAAATGAATATCATATCAACAACCCCCCATGATGAACTTCATTATTCACAACACCAAAATCAAATATATATGCATATTATTACATGTACAGTTACTGGGAGGTCAAGAAAGCTTTGTGTAAGATTCTTTGTAGTAATTCTAGTACCTACAATATGTCAAGTACTGCCTGCTTTCATTCTGGGAACTTCCGACTCACAGGTGGTGTCACCCTGCTACACAAAAGGATGTTTGGATAAAGTATCTGCATGCCTAAGGACCAAGATTAAGCACCTCGCTGTAAGTTACACGGTGATACGAAGAACAACATGAGTAAAAAGGTTCATTCGAGCAGCCTCATCTTCTCGTGCTCAGTGGCGCAGCCAGTGCATTGTGAGATTATTATTTTCGTAGAACTCGCACGTCTTTCCGGACTCTGGCCACGGTAACCATAAGTGTGTGAAGCTTCCCAACCCCCCCCTTAAGGAAAATGGGGACCTGAGTCATCAGTCACCCTCACCACAGACAGTTTAAGACCCCACCTTTTTTAGTTGCTGTTTTCATGAAATTTTTCCTTTTTTTTTTTTCCTCACCCTCTGCACGGATTTCCCTGCAGCCCGGCTGACGGCTGGGTAATGATGCAGTGTGACTGTGCTCTGCGGGAAGTGCCTCCAAAAGCTCAGGCCATGCAGACAGGTCCGCTCCGGAGCTTGGAGGTGACAGAAAGCCATTCTGACAACTGCCTGACTTGACCGATACCACATGACCATATATGGCATATATCTGATCTTCCCCAGACAGACTAAGAAAGACACAGACCATCCCAAACCATGTGACGTCCACATTGCAGGCTGTCACAATATATCGGTCTTAATTGAAGTCCTTCTGGTGTAGTACTTAGCTATGAACTAAAACCTGTGGCCTTATGTAAAAGAGGTTAAAATACATTTATTCCATTTACTCAGTGTTTGTTTTTAATGTTTGCAGCAAAACATGTTTGTAATACTGTTTATTATTTTAGATTCAGATTCACTTTAATTCCTATATGTCTTGAGGTATTATTAGTAATACAATAGTAATGGTATTTGACTTTTTCATGTTGGTGTTTGTATGATTTCTGTATACGATTTGGCTGTAAGGCACTAATTTTTGCACACTCTACAGGATTTCACACAAATTCAACTACTGTGGATTTTTGTGCTATTAGTTTACAATTTAGTAAACACCCCAAGCAGTTGTCAAAAAACCCTAAAATATTTCCATAGCATCTATTTGCAGCTTGCTTTCAGCAGAGGGCAGTAAGATAAAAGAAATAGTTCTTTAAGGATGATGTACGTTGTGTAGAATGAACAGCAGGGGGAGCAGTGAGACAGGGTTTATGCTCAACAGACTCTCACAAAGGTTTTAGTAAAGGCCCACTTATGCTGTAAAAATATGTCATAAACATGAAAATAAATGAGTAAAATCTATGTAAAAATACCTTTTTAGTTATAGATATCTATAATTTTGAATATCTGTGAGGCAGGTTACGGGCATGTATTCTATGTGGGTCATTGTACAGACAGAAGTATCACTTACAATGGCAAGAGTACTGACAGTGGCAATTAACCGGTTACCAAAAACAATCCGTAGTTCAAACACAGAAGCAGAAGGTTCTAAAGCAGGGAGCTCAGCCTTAATGAGGGCAACAGACACAATACACACATCAAACGTGTGTCTGGTACCTTTGTCCATTTGCATGTGTGTGTGTCATAGATATTATTATTATTATTATTATTATATATATATATTTATTATTATTATTATTATTATCCGATTATGACCAGCTGTTTTCTGTCAGTTTGATTCGTCCGGTGTATTTAAGTCCACGTCAGAGTCTGTAACCCCAGGTCTGTCGTTGACGTTTTGATGTTACATGTTCCTGTGTCCTGCATTTGGAGTGATTCCAAATAAACCCTTCGATCCTGATTCTTCGCCTCCCCGTTTCTGCTTTCGTGTCCAGCAATCATGCCAGTAATGGTGACTAAAGGCTGTTATTTCATGTCTAGAGGGCTCTAATAATGTTAAAACCGCATTTAGAAGGTCGTCAACAAGTTTTCTATGCTCTAACTACGAAAATAATCGATTTATAAATAAAGAATCCTACTTCGCGGAAATTCACTTATCGCGGTAGATTCTGGAACTGATTAACCGCGATAACCGAGGGCCGACTGTGTGTGTGTGTGTGTGTGTGTGTAAAACTCACGATTCAATAGTTTTTTGTCAGGAAAAGTTTTTACCTGGAAAAGGGACAATACAAAAGTTACATCTTTGATATGCACAGTGATTTTTTTTGTCATATGCAGCTTTACCAGGGGAATACGAATAGCTACGTCATCTTTCGGTTGTGCATTTGGTCATACGAATAGCTACGTCATCTTTCGCTTGTGCATTTGGTCATACGAATAGCTACGTCATCTTTCGCTTGTGCATTTGGTCATACGAATAGCTACGTCATCTTTCGCTTGTGCATTTGGTCATACTTTTATACTAAATTAGATCTATCATTGACTAGTACATGTTAAATATAGCACAGCTTTTTATCACTGAGGAACCTTGGATCCATGCAAATCAGCGGCACATTTCATGCCGATGACCACAACACTACAGTAATAATGTTTTACATATTTGCGCTCTACCCACCCTGCCTCTGTCCTTTGATCATGGTCAAAGTGTATATGAATTAACTGCGGCAGCACAGCCGTCTTCAGCGCTGCTAAAGCGGATTGTGTTGTCCTCTCGTTGAATCTCCCACATCGGCGTGAAAATGCCCAATGCATGAGCCTTTGGCCCCGTTTATCCGGGATGATGCTGACTGCCAACCGCCGAAGGTAACAGGTGCCTGAGCCACAGAACAACCACAAAAACACAACTGAGGTGAAATGAACACTGCATGGAAATGACAGAAAATACAGCGGACCTTCCCATCATTTGGATGGGATATTAGAAGTCTCTTTGCAACAATTTTGTATTTTATTCTATGTTTCCAGATTGCGAAAGCGTTACATAGTATAGTTCTTTTGGTCATTTAAAATTTTTGAAAAAATCTCCAGTTCAGCACGGGAAAAAAAAGAAAAATAGTTCAGTGAGTTTAGCCTTATAAAAAGACGCCATGAGTACTGAAATTCTTGCCATAACATTGTTTACGCTTTCTTTGTTTATGGAATGCGACATGAACAACTAACAAATATAGCTAGGAATTTATCAAGGTAATGCCACCTAAACAGATGTGGCATGTGATACAGTGAGTGGGAAAGTAATTTATATTTTTAATATAACAAATGAACCTACAAATGCTAGTCTAAATAATAGTGAAGATAAATCTTGAAATCTTGTAAATAAATACATTTTTGTCAGACAAGTACTTTTGACAGCAACATTTCTAGTGAAAAAAGTGCTTGGTAGACACATCCCTTTGTGACAGGACGCATAGATTGCCACTGACGCAGCCTCATTATAGGGGAGAATCTGCCTGACACGTATCTTGGCTATCGCTGCAAACACGCACACATTATTTGCCAGCTATATGAAAATCTTAAAAGCAACCATGCATATATTTCTGCTGATATGCGAAAACGGCATGAAGACATCATTTTGAAGGAGACAAGCTGAACTTTTCTTGGCACATCTGACATGGGCCATTATAATAATCGCTGAACAGCACCCACCCTTTCTTCTGTACCTGGGACAGGACTCATCAAGCACGTCCCAGCTTAGAAACACTCCCCGTTCTTTACTTTGAAAGCTGGGCTCTAATGAACAAAAGGCAAGCGGGAAGGAATGTCCGAATTGTAACGACAAAACCGGAATGAACTTCGCAGACCTCTGTGAGCTCGACATGCAGGTAACAGAAACAAACAGTATCGATCAGCTGCTCTCGAGACACGTTTCAGTTATGCAGTGGGCAAGGAAAATTTTCCTATCTGACCCCATGTCAACAAGAGGGAAAAAACCCATACTGTACACCATAGCTCTTTTGAAAAGCACATCTTTCGAATGACCCAAATCATATATAACCAAGCTGGCTGAATGAGTACTAATCAGTAGTTTTGTATGCTGTGTGACCACTATTATGCAGATATGTCACCTCAATTGAGAGGTAAATAAAGCATAGATATATAGGACACTCTGTGTGTCCAACTAATAATACGGTGGGTCCAGCACACCAAAGGAAGGGAAAAGACATTGGAGGCTGGAGACTAATCGTGCATTATCATTTTAAATTGAAATAAGTATGGAGTTATAATAAAGCGTTTCCCAATCTGGTCCTCGGGGACCTGCATACAGTCCATGTTTTTGCTCCCAGGTTCCAGGAGGAGCAAAAATGTAGACGTTTGTGAGGGAGCAAAAACGTGGCTTGGCAAATATTCTTATACTGTAATAGCATCTCAATCGTTGTTTCTTTTAAACCACAAGGAATAAAACAGGTTACATATTTCTACACTTCCCCAGTGTTTCATATATTGTCTCCTCTCATTTCCTCAAATAAGACGAAAATGTCATTTAGATAATTTGAGATTAAATTCAGTTACATTATTTCGGCTCTTATTTGGTCATGCCTTAGTGCTGAAATGTAAATCACACTAAATGAGGAATCGAAAGGCGGTGAAAGATGTATTTCAGAGTTTATTTCTCTCTCTTTGGGAGGTAAATAGTTTCACTTCCATTGCTCCTTCCTGGGGGGTTTAGGTGTCCCTTCTCGGTCGAAAGGCTTCCACTCAGCTCCTGAGCAGCTCCACTCCGCCAAAGATTGGGACCCCCCCCCAACCCGCCCTCTCCTCATGCCCGCTATGACAGATCTTTGCTCCGCCTCTCTGTGATTACTCCGCAGGTCCTGCTGGGTTTTCAGCGCACCGGGCCATCAGATAGACCCACTTTATTTTCCGTCAGAGTTCTTATATTTTTCCCTCCACAAGAGAGCCCCCCCCCCCCCGCCCCACGGATTGCCTGTGAAAGTGGAAGAAATGAGGGAGTATTTCAAAAAAGAGGGAGAGCGGGGTGTGGAGAGAAAAACACGAGTGATGGTCCTTTGCTAGCCCACCCTGCGTGTGTCCTGGGAGCACTTTGAAAACTATCAGCCAGCGATAAACATAAAAGGTATTCGTGGGAGGCCTGAAGACCGGCTTGGCAGAGAAGCACATTTGAAATTGAAATATTTAACATCTCATGAAATGCCAATCCCGTCTTCCTGTCAAAAGTTCACGTTCAAAGAGCTCTGCACTCTTCAGTCCTTCCGGAGACGGCAAGTCCATTGTCCTACTTGCTTAGTCCTATCCTAGAAAATGCCTTTCGGCAGCAAATGAACAGAATCGGAGCCTTGCAGTCAGCAGGGCCTAAAAGTGATAAATAGGGCAACTTTTTTGGTTGCCGTCAACGGGCAACCAGGCGAGACACAGGGCAGCTAATCAAGGCAACGGATAGTTGGCAACAACCAGTCAGAGAAGTGCAAATCAATTGCTAAGGTGATGGACACTGGAAACACGGACGTTGAAGCTCCAAGTTGGTCACATGATCGGTTGCTACACTGTAGCATTCTGATTGGAAGATCTGAAAAAGTTGCCCACTGAGATCAAAATCCACATAGAAATTTGTTGCTTTTTCTTGATGGGAAAGTGCCCGAGCAAAGTTGCCCAGCAACACTGCCCCCTGTATCATCGCCTGAAGGCAGGCTTGTTGTCACTGTGGGTGGTAAAACTGTCAGGGGTTGGAGAGTCCTGTTGACTCCACGTCCGCACAGCCTTCTGGAAGACCTCCAGGGGGATTGGTGAAGGATCGTCAGGAGGGAGATGATGTATGCGTACGGTAGTGCAGGGGGGGCATTTGGAACACAGCATATTTCCACTTGGAGATTGCAGATAAGCAGAAAAGTTTGGCACACGGACACTTTGCCCGCGTTTATTTTGCAGTAATGCGGTCTTACAGTACAGCCTCGTTTTACCGATGGTGCATTTGAGAAATTTTACAAATAGTGTGGTAAAGAGAGCAAAGTGATATTTAATGTTTGATAAATAACAATATACTCTGTTTTGCACATTGACTCGCGTCGAAAAACCGTGTCTTAAGCTGTTTCTTCCCAAATGGAGAGGTTTCACTTGCCAGAATGCAAGGAAAATCAATCGCTTTACTGTATGATGATTTTGCCACTGTACACAGCTGTATTATTTTGCTGGACATACAATACTGAGTGGCCTCCTCTGTGAGCTGCGTTGTCAGCATGACGAAAGCAGGGGAGTCAGACAGGGTGCAGTGGGAGCCCTCATTCCCAGTGGTACCACCAGACCTTCTCACTAAGACACTTCCCGCATTAGCATTGCTGCCCGGCCGTCTTCCACGTGAAGACACGCCCCTTACGGCTGCCCTGTGCGACCGCTCCCTCAGTTCCCATTAGCCCGTCTCCCACCTGCCAGCTGTGATCTCACGACATGAACAGAGTGATAAACAAACCAGCAACGGCCTTGCGTATCACTGGCCTTATGTCATTTTTCCCAGGCTCTGTGAGTATGTTTTTATATGGGATCAGGGGAGATTAATGTGCAGGGGGGAGGGGGCTTCGATTATAAATTCCCCACCCCTTACTATTATTAAACTACAGACTTAATATAACAATATTCAGCACTAAATTACATTTTTCAACACACCAAAGTGCTGCGCCCTGGAAATGTAATCAGCATGCATTTCAGCTTCAGAGCCCCAAGAAAAAACAACAAAAACTGATTTCTCTTGACCCAGTGAAAAGCTCCTATGGACGTATAAGGTCCCCGTCCTTATATCCGTCATCGTAGCTGAGAAACCGAGTCGAGCCAGTCACACATAGACTGCCTTCACTTCTGTTATTTACTAGTTTCTGCTCCATCTAGAGTCTGGACAGTCCTTCTCCATTTGTCATCAAAGTACTTTGGCCTTTAATGCCTTAATGGTATTATGGGCCATACGCAGCAATAATGAAAACAATCAGTCAGTTCATACTCAAGAGTACCTTTTATGTAATTGTAATGAGCCTTCTCCTTCATACTTACTCATTTGTTTTAATAAAAAAGAATGTTTAATTAAAATATTAAGCCAGATTTAAGAAGAGTTCATGAAAGAATTGTATCTCTTTTTAAATTATGTAATATCCAATAGCAAATGGGAATCTGGCAGGAAGTATCTTCCATACGATAGTGTGGTATCATTCCAGAGGTCACATGCAAGTTCTTCAGAAGACAAACCATTTAGACATGGTAATGTAGGACATCCTTAGGTGGGGTTCCAGACTCAGACTCATCTGCTGTGTTTTGACCTGCCTGAGTCATACAGTAGCTAGCTGCGATGCGAATTTCCAATCGCTCTCCGTCCGGCGCTACGCTAAGTGCAGTGTGACCACTGGCGATTCCACTCTCCCGTCGACTTTAGCCGCTCATGGCGGACGAGGGCCAAAATCGGCAGCATTGTGCGTGTTAGGCTGAGGATTTTTTCTTCTCCATCCTCGAGTCCCTTGAATGGAAGGAGTGCTGTTTACTAGCTTTGACGAGTGGACGTGGGAGTGACGTTTCGGAGCCCTTAAACCACTCTACCCAAGCAAGCTCATTACCGCTAATCTGCCGTGCAGCTGTCCTGGCGCATCCACAACGCCCTCTCCGCTGACGTGATTTCATTAACATGAAGGATACAGCTTATTAATGTGCACTGATTGGAAACAAATAACATTTTTAATTGCATTAAATGCAATAATTTCTACGATAAATGCAAGTTTATTTATTTATTCTTGGCTTATTCCTTTCTGTATATATCCCCGAAATGACAAAGTGTACTGCTGACTATTTAAAAACTCCTGCACGCCCCGTAACTCTTCAGGTCGGGAATAGTTTTATTATTAGTCTCCATTCCATGGGAATCGGTGCCTTGGTCGTAAATGGCCACATATTTTCGTTTGAAGGGTGACGATCGCAGATTCCATAGTTTAATGTCTGTTTACCCAAACAGTGAAAATAATTTCATTATATTTTCTTTTATTCTAAAATCCTTGACTCAATCATTTTAGGTGAGATAAAATCTGCCTGCCAAATTGAATTTTTGTTTAATGATGGCGGAATGACAGATTAGACACGATGACTTTGACAGGTCAAATGGTCAGTAATTACTTGCTTGCTGGTCATCATTGTAATGGAGAAAAAATGCCAGTATGTCTGCTTGGTGCCATTGACAGTATATTTATGCCATTGTAGTAACACACCAAATATTGCTTTTTGTTCCAGTTCAAGAGCTCTCTAGGTGCTTTTATGGTGTTGTTTATTAGTAAGAGGGCACTGAAAGAGCTGGCTGCAAGAATTGAACTGTTTATTAAGATCTTCTATATCGAAAATGTTTGTGCAAGTGACAGCTAGTCCTGGGCTAATTGGGTTCCCTAGAATGGTATCAGCCATAAATGCTTCACTGAGCAATAAGAAGAACGAAATGGAAAACAAAATAGAGAGACAAAACAATGATCTTTCTCCATATTTTGGTCCTTTAACATCACTTGGCTGACAAAAGTCCAATGTACAGGCATTATTTGCCTAGATATACAGGAGATGGTTCTTTTTCCCTCACAAACTCTGAAGCTCACTCTGTGTCGACCTTCGGTTCGGGGCCCTCACCTACCTGCTTGATCACTCCGTCGGAACCGGAACCGTGAAAACGAGGCTGCGCGGCTTTCTGTAAAATACCTCGTCTAATGCCGTTAGACAGGTCAGACAAAAGCATCTGCTGAGGAAATAAACAGAGCGGGTTTGGGGGCTGCTGGAATGCAGCCAGCTTTTGTCATGTATATCACCTGACATCTGTGCATTTCCTCTGAAAATAACATTTCCTCAATGCCGAAGGGCAAACCTACTGACTGTCAGCGGCAGATGCACAGGAACCGTTTGACCTCCTGCGTTTTTTTCTCACAGTATTATGGAAACCAGCTGAAGTAGCTACACAGACACTTGAGCTACCGCCTCTCTCATTTATTGATGTGCTTCGGAAAACTTCAACGGGGTAGTGAAGAGGCGCTTCCATGGCAACAGCCTAAACGACGTGCAACAAGGAGACTGTACAACCAATTAATTTGTGCCAGCTTTAGAAGCTAAATCACTTAACATACATTGCAATCAATGTATCCTTTTACAACCAATTCCAGATATGGGTAAAATGTGTGTTACAACAAGAAGCAGAGAGATCATTATGCATGGGAGGATCCATGGGAGGATTTTGCGTACTGCTGTAGCTCTGTTATTTTAACCATTAATACACACATATATACTTCTAATATTCAAAGTTCTTAACGACCAAACTCCATCATACCTCTCTGATTTGCTTCTCGGGGGGGGGGGGGGGGGGGGGGGGGGGGGGGGGGGGGGGG
>JAODKF010000045.1:2920485-2932223 GCA_026779585.1 Mormyrus proboscirostris | reverse complement strand
TGTATTATATATGTATATATATATATATATATATATATATATATATAGTCAGTGAAACTTTTTTCCCAGTGGTGTGCAAGTTTTTCATTATGCACTGATAATTCATAAAGTCAGAAATCACCAATGAGAAGGCAGGACTGCGAGTCATTCAGAGGCCGGCGCAGTGCTGTTCCAGTGCTTTCTGAGGGCTTTAGAACTCCGCCTCGTCTCGGCACGCAGCCTTAACATCCCTTTCCTTACTTTCCCTCTTACATCCTGCCCTTAATTAGCTCTCGAACCTCTTTTCTTTTCTGTGAGGAACGCCCGTAAGCTTTTGCAGATACACAGGGCTCCTCAAAATAATCAAGTAAATTATATCACTTCTAAACACACATTAAGGAAAGAGTAAATGGGCCATTTACATTATAATGCACATCATTTACTAACTATAATTCTAATCAGGTTTGCACAAATATAAATGCTGATGACTGAATTCCCAGTGTCCCATTAGGTTTCATCAAGTTACGATGAACACCATTTACGCCCTCCTTATTTTTGGTGCACAGCATATTGCCAACAGTCTTCAGGATCTGCATCTGTTATCTTGACACAATGATTGTAATAGTCTAATGTGTTACATTAAGCATAACAAATCTATCTAGCTATCTGTGTCAATGCACTGAAAGACACGTCTCTTACTCCTAGAACCACCCGCCCTATACACAAACACGCTCACATAGAGCGGGGGGGGGAAACAGAGTTTAAGTTTCAGCACACAGGACAGCCGAGGGAGTATGAGAAGTTCATTTAGATTTATCAAGAAAAAATCAAGAACACAGAATAAAGCAACAGAACCTCCGCCGGGACCTTTTTCAGCTACTTCATTTGCATAAAGGTCCGCACATCAAACGCGGAGATGCCCTTTTTAAAATATTAATGTGTAGCTTGTTTCAAACTCCCTCACTGACTTGTGCCACCTTTTATCAAAGGCAAAGGGAGAGTGAGAATGAGCCAGTGAGAGGCGTGGAGGGGGGGGGGGGTCTCTGTATTTTTTTTTTGCCGATGTCCCACTTTTTCTGCCGTTTTTATTGGTCAGCTCATCAGGGCTTCTGCCTTTGGGCTTGACGGCCAGTGTTTGAAAGCCTTTCTTTTTTCCTATAGACTGCAAATGCCTTATCTCCCCTGAGGAAATTAGGCTTGCCAGCATAATTTACACTATGGAGTGAGTACAAATACATTTAAAGTTTGTGGTAATGCACAGATGATAACCCTGCGTAGGAGAATTAAAGTGCTGCACAGGCAGTGTCTGGGGCAGCAGGAGGGGTCCTGCGGTGGCACGTTTTGCAGATGGAGCTCCGTGCCACTTTGTTGTCGTCTATTGCTGTTTACATCGCATTGCTCTTACATTACCGTTACTGTTATTTACTGTCCTGTTGCCGCACTGCCATGTTTTTTCCTATTGCCAGCTCATCCTAATGCTGGACTGTCTGATCTTATTACTTACAGAATAGAGATGCCATGTGTTTAAGAATTCTAGCGGCAAATAAACCTCTCTTGGCTCCTGATTCTTGTCTCCGCACCTTTGCAGACCAAGCTTCTTGATGTACTACAGCGAGTCAAAAAATACATCTGGATTTGTTTGGCCGGGAGAGGAATTTTCCACTTCGAAAAAGCTTTGTGATATTTTTTGTGTTTATCAAGCTGCCCCTGGGGAGTGAGTGGCCAATTTGGGGTTTGAATCCTTTCCCCGGCTCTGTATGTGTGTGCGCTGTTTGCATGTTCCCCGCATACCTGTGTGGATCTCAGCAGTGCCTGTCCGTGATGGGCTGGAATCCCATCCAGGCTGTACCCCAGCCCAGTACCCTGTGACGAACTAGCACCCAGAATGTCCCCTACCTTTTGCCCTGTACTACCAGAACAGGCTGCAGACTCGCCGTGAACCTGTACCGGATAAGAGGTTGTGCAAAAATGGATGGATTCGAAAGAAAGGAAATGATCCTGTTATGTTTACCTGTAATGTTTTTGCCAAAATTAAGGTCCTACTCTGCATTTTAAATAGACTGATGTGCTTTTATGTCAGTTTGTTGCTTTTCACTATTTCTGATATTAGTTTTGTTATTATTGTTCGAGCAGTAGAGTGTGATACTCTGTTACCGCACAGACGAGACAATACCGTTGCACGCCGTGTGTGTGTGTGTGGGTGTGTGTGAGGATGAGGGACCGTGTATTCAGCACGCTACAGGGATCCGATTTAGTGCTGTTGTTTTTTTCCAACAAATGTTCTGAAAGAAATTGTAATTTATCAAATTTCACAGTTACACACCTCATGCTCCTCATAAGTAAATTCTCGTAGCATTTATCATAATATCAGAGTAATATTATGCCATTTATCAAAGGTAATTGTGGTTTGGAATATTCCTTCAAATTGAATAATATCGGAGAAAAAAAAAAGTTTATATTGAATTCAGATTTCTTATTGATGAGAGCTTCTTCAGAAGTAAACAAAGCAAGGCAAATAATAATAACACTCAAACCCCTCAGTAATATTTTATTAAAGAAATAATAAGTCACAGAATCTTTTCCAGAGTTGTTCCTGTTATCTGGCAACACTCATGCATTACACATATCCCTCTTCCTCACGCACTTCACCAGTCATCCTCCATTACACTGCTTTCGAGACGCACCGCTCTGCAGGGCCAGCGTTAGCGTGTCGGCACTCTGCTTGTTCACGGTCCCGTTTCGAATCTGTCCCGTCGTCACGTCGCGACGCACGTGGCCTGGCTTCTGATGGATCTGGCGTTCCGTGCTCTAGGTAAATCCGGGGCAGCATTTCTCAGAAAACTCCTTAATATTTCTGACTGGGTAAACAAGGCGCGTGTGCGTGCATTTATAAACATCAGGCCCGAACAGATTTTACTCAGATACGCTGAGAACGGATTTGGTTCGGGGCTGAAGAGCTATAAGGCACCATAGAGGCTTGTTTGAATTGGAGCAACAATTGGGCTTCACAGTGAAAATCAGATGGTGTGAGAGTCAGTATCCTATGTAGCTCCAGAGATAGGAAAGGTTGTATAGTTTAGTATTCATAGTGCTTTTTAAAAATATTGCTTATGTGTTATGTAATATGTTTCTCAAATGCATAATGCCAAAAATGAAAGGAATATACATAAGTGAAATGGCTCCCTTCACACATTTATAGAAGAAACCCATCCACTGGGATTTAACTCCTGCCCGTTCCTTCTGTGATCGTGTGCACAGAAGACGTTTATTTGTGTGGGTCGTCCTCCATTTTTGACGTCTCACTGCTTGGCCGCGTGCCAATAACCAATATGCATGTTATTATATTTTTTATCAGATGCATTATGTCACAAAAATGAGAAGGAAAACAGAAAATCCTCCCAAAGGTCTTCACTAGCTTCTATACTCTATTCATTTTCTGTGGCAGGAGTTCAAATGAAATTCACCGTAAAGGATCGGAGGCAACAAATGCCTTTTGAATTAAAGGTTAATGTTCCACTGCGTGCTGTCGCCAGGGTTTCATAGCAATCAATATGCGATGCTAATCTCTCCTGGATACGTATTATTATATTTGCAGTCATTTATATCTGCACATCAAGCTGAAGGTACTGCTGATGCGAAGAACAACATCCGGCTATAAATAAAAGCGAATATTAAAAATTAATCACGTCACATGTAATAACTCTTGAGGGACTGGCATAAAAAGCACGTACAGAGAACCATGCAGACCAGCCTTAAATGACTGAATACTACTACTACTAATAATTATAATAATTATTATTAAATCATAATAATAATGAATATTATTATTATTATTAGTGAAAACAACAACGGACAGCATGGGAGTACGGTGGTTAGCGCAGTGGCCTCACACCACGGGGCCCTGTGGTCGAGCCTCTGCCATGGTTCCGTGTGTGTGATTTGCATGTTCTCCCCGTGTCGTCGTGGGGTTTCCTCCAGGTACTCTGGTCCCCCCCCCCCCACACACACACACACAGAGTCCAAAAACATGCTGAGGCTAATTGGAGTTACCAAATTGCCTACAGGTGCGCCTGTGTGAGTGAATAGTGTGCCAGTGTGCCCTGTGATGGATTGGCACCCCATCCTGGGTTGTTCCCTGCCTTGTGCCCTGTGATGGGTTGGCACCCCATCCTTGTACCCATAGGCTCTGGAGCTCTCTGTTTCCCTGAGTGGGACAAGCTGTTACACAAAATGGGTGGATTAATAATGCATCTTCTATACCTGCTTATTCAACCCAGGGTCACTGATCCAGAGCATGGGTGCCAACCCATCACAGAATAATAATAATAATAATAATAATAATAATAATAATAATAATAATAATGGTACAATTAATTATAGTCCAGTGAAATTCGCTTGTCCCCACTTTAGCGTCCCCACTGCCTTTCTCCATATTCTTTCTCTGGCCATCGATGTCTTTTCTTCTCCAGTTCTATTCCATTAACACTAAATGAAAACGTCCTGGCCACCAACCAACGTCCCATTTCATTTTAAAAGGTAATCTTTAAAAGGTAATTTGTGAATTCCTAAATCAGCCTTTTAACTGACTTTTAACGAGTTAATATAACTAGTTTGGTTTAATGAAGAAATCACCATCATTGGAATCCACCGTAGTTCAGCGCTTTACGTTCCCCCAAGCCAGAGTTCGCCTGACAGTTTGTCTTTACATTCTGTGAATCTCCATATGTGTCTAATATACAGCCAGGGGAGAGACGCCATTGGCATAATGTTGGCGAATATGTACTTCTATAGTTTGCATTAAACAGCAGGCAGGCTGGCAAAGGCTGACAGTAGGCTATATACTTTAACCTGTTTCAGAGTAAATGGGTTAGAAATATCGGAGCGGGCGCTGATCAGGTAACAAACGCACTGAAAAATCACCCCAATTATAAGTTTATCGCAAGACTTATCAGAAGTTAATGAACTGCCTGAAATGTGGTCTTCGCCGTGCAATGGGCTGGGGACCACAGCGGCTACTCGAGTTTAATTGAGGTAATATAGTATCGATCTTCTCCCCTTTTCTGCGCTGCTTTTACAGCCGCGACGCTTCGGGCATGCGAGTGACTAAACAGTTAGTAACACACGCTATGCTTTACTGAGTACTGTGTCACTGGTAATGACCTAATTACCTGGATGATAAACAGCCTCTTCTGGTCATTTGTCACATGGTTTCTAAACCCAGCAGATGCTGTTTGGACTTTAAGAAAACTACGGTGTACCGAAAAATGCGTTCGGATCGGCAGAGGGACGCCGAAGCAGTAAATAAATAAAGTACCTATATATAAAAGCATGGCTAAAATGGGCATTACAAAGGCTCAACCGGAACTTTATAGTGTATGAACTTTCCCCACTCCTTCCAAAGCTCCAGAACAATATACTTTTACTGTCATCTTGTACAATCGCTGCTAAATATGGTGTGTCATTCATCTTATTTTGTAGGTAAACTAGCTCTGTTCCTTATTATTGTTATTTTTTGCCTCTATAGTGAAGATTGCCTTTGTCGCCCTAAAAAGCACAATTTAGAGAGTATTTCTTAACCAATACCCGACGTTTTTGGATTTTTCACTTTCCTTTTCTGCATACGAGTAGACCTAAAGGAACCAGGGTTTAATTTATGTCTATAATATTAAGAAAATAATTGACCTTCAAAACGAAATGAGAGCAGGCGCGCGATCAGACTAAGGGACATTCTGAAGCTCTATTTATAGTTAATAGGTCTATAGGAGTTAAAATATCCCTGCATGAATTACATTTTATAGAGCACAAACAGTGTCTTTGAGAATCAGAAGACCAGCATATCAGTAAGTGCAATAAAGCCCGATTTCCTTCTGTATCTTAGTAAAAAGTTATTGAAGTAGATTTGAATAAATAAATGAATATACAACAAATTACCTTTCCCGTTTGCTTCGGTTACTTGTCTGCTATGACTTCTATGCCAGCAAAGAGCAAAGGTCAAAGAGAAGTCCAGGCAAAAGTCGGGTCGAACACGTTTATTAATAGTCTCATCACAAGACACATTTAATCACTGCTGGGGCTGGACTCTTTCAGCAGGTTCTGCCCTGACGTGGTGGGGGGCTCGAGAAGCCGAGAACCAGACATGAAAATCTATTTCCGCATCCAGCAGAATCTGTGACCTCCTCAGAGAGCCGGAAATGTGAGCTTCCTCTGCATTCCCAGCGTCGGCGGCCTTTCAGGTTCCTCGAGGGGCTTCCTCATCATAGCTGCAGACCAAAAAAATGGAGGTCAGGAAATGCGAGGGAGAATTAAGAGAGCAGACTGACGGAGGAGCCTCAAAGCTCCGTTGAGGGCTTTGACATTTTGCATTGCTTTGCTTTTGATGGGCAGTACGGCGCCTCAGCGGGTAGCTGTGTGATCCTGGGCTGTAATCGGGTTCCTTCTCAGTTCTTATCACTTCCTGTACATCTTCCTATGTCTCCACTGGATCCTCCGACTCCCTCCTACAATCCAAAGACAAAGTTTCCTGGTGACTTGGTGACTGAAATGACGCTTAATTTGCCATTTGCGAAAGGCCAAGTACATCGGAATGCTTCTTTTTACATTTCCCATCATGCTCTGCTTTGGGACTCGGATGTGACGGTATAAGTGAGGCACAGGGTCTAAGCACAGGGTCAGCTATTTATCTGGTGTCCCTGAAGCACTTCGGGGGATTAATGGCCTTGCCTAAGGGCCCAAGGGACACGTAGCTATACTGCCATAGACTGGATTCAAACCAGCAGGAGCCAATCAGAGATACAGTGCCGAACATGCAGAGTTATACACGGTAGGTGTTTGTGTGCGTGTGTGTTTGTATATAAGCAGCCAGTGATGAAGTTGCACCCTGTGTTTTCTGTGTAATGTGGGAAGGAACCTAAATACCAGAAGGAGGTGTCAAAAAAGTTCCACCAATATCACACAGTTTTATATCAGCACAAATAAAATTAGTTCTGTTGCATAAATCCGTGTTGTATTTCACGTGTGTTTTGAAATACAACTTTGTGTGTGCACTGGGGACAGTGCGGGATGTGTGTGCACTGGGGACAGTGCGGGATGTGGGGACAGTGCGGGATGTGTGTGCACTGGGGACAGTGCGGGGTGAACGGCTTGTGTTTGGTGGGCGGTTTGATGAATGGCCCTAACAGGTTATTTAAGGAAGGGATGTGCAATTAAACTCCGCCTCGGATGAGTCATTTCTCCGCCACATATAGCGTTTTAAACGAATTGCAGTTAGACACAGATTTTCACATTAAAATGTTCCGGGCTGGGAGCTGCATTTTATTATGATACTTAATATCTATATCTATATATTAACTGCAGGCAGTCTTCAGGTTACAAACAAGATCTGTTCCCTAAATCTTTTGTTAGGTCCAATTTGTAGGGAAGTCAGGAAAATGATGATATAGTACATAATAATAATTTTGGGACAATAATAAAAGTAACGTTATACGGTACGGCACCTCGAGGCAACGGAGCACTGAAGCTGCGCAATATTTTCATGAGCGTCATAAAGCAGTGCATGTCGTTACTAAGAAACATTGAATTTTAATACTTTAATGTCATAGGCTCTATAGCAGTCAGGTTGTAAGTACAAGCTGCCCGCAAGTCGGACGTCCCTGACCTGGGGACGGCCTGTAAGCTGTAGTTTTAGCTTATGAGACGACTAAGTCCAGATGATGGTTTACATATTTGATGCATTAAATGAATGGAGTTCTTTCTGCTTCTGCGTGGGCGTCCTCTCACAAGCTGTGGGGCTCAGTGTCTTTTACACTGCCCTTGCGTGAGCCCTGTGATGGATCAGCCTCCCATCCAGGCTGTGCTCTCTGTGCCCTGGTGCTCTGTGGCCGCGCATTGGACAAACACATATGGGAGCTGGATGGATGAAGGTGCTAGCAGATTCGGAATCAACAGCTGGATCATCGAAATCCATTTAAATGATGCTATGAAAGAGTTTCAGGTATTTACCATATGTCACTATAACTGGAAGACGGCCGTACCTGCGAGTGAGATTTAAAGTGATGAAAATTCATCTTCTGCTCTTTTAGCGTGAACATGTCCTGTATCTCTAGGTAAGGCTTATTTCAACTTTTATTTCCAAAATCGTAATACATGTCAACTTCATGATGAAATGACAATGAACGGTAAAATAACTTTCATTTAGCTATACTGGAATTTTAAAAAAAGAAAAGCTATACTGGAATATGGGAGATATCAAATTTATTAAATGTCTCGCATAGGCTAGATGGATGTTTGGATATACTGGTGCACTGGTCAGCCCTGCTGTTGCACAGCCTTGGGTTCCGGGTTCGAGTCTCTACCCCAGCTCTCGGGCTGGAGTTTGCATGTTCTCCCTGTGTTGATGGGAGATTTCTTCATCTCTTCCAGATTCTCCCTGTAGTCCCAAAATTTGTTAAGATGAAGTGTGTGTGTGTGTGTGTGTGTGTGTGTGTGTGTGTGTGTCTATCTGCCCTGTTCTGGGTTACTCCCAGCCTTGTGGGATAGACTCCGACCCGACAATCCTTCATAAAACAAGTAGACATATAATATCAATGGATTATTGAGATGTCTGCATATAGAGCAAAAGCAAACACTATGAAATGAGAATGGCAGTAAATCCATTCTAGCCATGAGGAACAGTCCGATTCACGTGCTAAGTAACCGTCCACAAGTGCATTGTTTCACTGCGACGTCTTTTTTATGGGGTGATGTCAAAGGATTTTAAAATGTGTTGCTATGATGTTTAGTGCTGGTGAGAATCAAGTGACAGGAAGTTAATCAGCCTCCCCCCATCCCAATAAGACCATAAAAGACATATTCTTCAGGCAAATTAATTGCAGAATTAGTCAGGCTACACTTGCTGTCAAACCCATTATTTACCTACACCCAGTATGTTTTATATAAAGGCCGACACAAATCCATTTTGTAAACGTGCTAATAAATGCACAAGTCTGAGCATTCTTACAATGATTGTCTCATACAAAGGATCAGGAAGATTGTGTGGTGCCCTGCAGTCTCTCAGCTTGTATCTAGGTGATGTAACGCGCGGTGCTGGGGGACTGGGCAAACCTGACCAGGGCCCCTTCCCATCATTCCATGCGGTGACCTCCCACTGGATAAGTGTCCAGCCATGAGCTGACTGTGAGGCGTGAAAGGTGTGAGGGGCAGAGGAGTAGAGGTGCGGATGCCAGATTGGGTTTTTAAAGCCATTGATTAAAAAAAGCCTCCTTTCCATTCGCACTGTGTTTCTACCTCCATCTGTTCCTGCTGTCATGAAACCTAGATCTGCTGCCCGCTGCAGTAAGTTTATATCTCTAAGTTACCTGTTGTCTGTGTCTGTCATGTATGGACCTGGCATCCCATCCAGGCTGTTCTCTGCTATATACCCTGTGCTTCTTAGGGTCAGCTGCAGGTTCGCCTGTGTCGGTGCCATGGGGGCCTCCAAATGGCTGCCTGTGACCCCCCCCCCACCCCAGGAATTGGATATTTGCCTATTATCCAGAGGCCCATCTGACGACTTCATGGATCACCCAGTTGACATCTTTGACCCTTGCCTGTGTCATGAACGTCACTTATAAGAAAGTTACATATACCATCCATGAACAAATATACAATAATGACTTTTTAATCCTCTAGAAGTTTGCGCATGGATCTGTTTGTACCCTGGAGATTAATAACACCCAAAGGTCACAATGGAACATTAAACACAAGCATAATACAACCTCTCCATTGTGGTTAATAAGTACGTTCCAGGGTTTTCTGCTAAATTATTAAACTGGTTCGAAACATTTCTCTGGAATATTCTTGGGATAGCGCTGGAATATCTGCAGTTCTATGGTCTCCTGGTTACACATACTGTTTTATACCATGATTTTTTTTTTTTAAATGGTGGATATATGTCGACGGTGCATTTTTTGAGTATTTTCATAACAAACACTTTGGGGACAGTAAAAACATTTGCACAGTGACAGGGCCCATGCCGGCAGTCACAGTGACAACGTGGTAATTAGGAAGACCTCGGCAAACAGCCGCAGTGGCGACACAGCACAGCATCATGATACCACTGCAAGGATGTTTCACTGACCCGTGCCGCAGTGCCCGGCAGAGAGACGCAGTGTCGCCAGTGCCTGTCTATCGTACACCTCCCTCGTCTTTGAGGTGGGTGCCGCTCGGTGGATGTCTCCCGTCAAGCGAGCCCATTCCCCTGCGGAGTGACGTGATTCTAGGCAGAGCACCTTCCTGTAAGTCAGATCTCTCCAGCAGGATAAATGATTGCCAGACAACACAGTGCTCGCCTCTTCCAACTTTGCGGTGTCCATGGCAACTGAGTGGGGGTGCACGGCGGGATCCACAGTTAAAATATGTATCCCTGCTAAAAGCTCCAGAAAGAGATGCGAGGCACGGGAAACAACAATCGTCGACACATTTCTGTGATAATCTCCGCGAGATGCTTTTTCACACGGCACTATTCACCAGGAAAGTGGCCATATTGGTTTTTAAAACTCCCCGGAGCTTCGTTTAAGGATTTTCTGATTTGTTTAAACTTGCCGTAACCCCACTGCTTTGGCATCCTTACTAATTTGTATTTTTATATATATTATACTTATTATTCGCGAGCGGCTTTGGATAGAGCTGTTTTTTTCCAAGCTAAACTCTTAGCTGGGTGATGGTCTAACATTTTGAACTTGGAAACGTGTGGCATTTTTTTACAGAAAGGGAAATATTTTGCCTGTTTAATGGTGCGTGAAGGTGATTATTTCACACTGACCACTGATTAGCACTTTTTTTTCGGACAATTTCCATGCAAGAGTTTAAGTGCTGTATTGCAAGGAACTCTCAAAGGAGAATTTATGTAAAACCACATGTTTAACAGCTATTCATTTGTGGCATTTGTCCAAGTTAATTATTCACATGGTACCAGTGCTCAATAAATTATATGAATTACCAACAATGTTTAAATCCATTGGCACTTCTGATCTGTCTCAGATATTAGATTTTGCACATGGAAATTAAATGTGATTATATATGGTATTAATGTATTTATCCACTTATAGTATGCAGCTGTTTCACTATGAGGTAAATAATTCCGCTTCAACCAAGAAAGTACTTAAACCATCCACGCTACTTATCTCATGCTTGTTGAAAAAAAGCACATAATGTCTGGACAATCAAAAACAATCACATTCAAAAAAAATATATACAGCATGCCTGACCTGAATCATAGATTAAATCTCAGTCACATTTTGATTTCTTTGTCTCTTTTTTGATTGATGCATTCTTTTTTGTTATTCTGTGTCTTGATGCAGTGTTTCATATATCTTGTGCATGTGAGATTATGCACAAGTTGTGAATAACATCTGATTTGCAGTGTTCCAGCTGTGCGCTTTGGCCTGAAATGCAGCTCAATACTTTGAGAGCATCTGTCTTTCAACGTCTCGCATTCTCACAAACTGGGCCGACACAGATGCCTTGAAAGGGCGGCGAGAGCAGAATGCCTCTGCACAGGATGGATGGTGGCATGTGGGGACAGCTGCTTGGGCGAGGGACAGGTTGAGTATGTCAGGGAAGATTCCGGCGAGTTGTCCAGCACAGGGCCTGAGCAGACGGTCTGGGGCGCCCTCCCCTCCTCAGCAGCCTTCCTAACATTGACTCTGCGTAGTACGGCCTGCACACTGGTGGCACAGAATGTATGGGGTGGGTCCTTTTTTTAGGGGGGGGGGGGGGGCATT
>JAODKF010000045.1:2894144-2907262 GCA_026779585.1 Mormyrus proboscirostris | reverse complement strand
CCAAAGCTGACACTGACCAATAGTATGCGCTCATGCTCAGCTGTCATATATCACCAAAGCTGACACTGACCAATAGTATGCGCTCATGCTCAGCTGTCATATATCACCAAAGCTGACACTGACCAATAGTTTGCGCTCATGCTCAGCTGTCATATATCACCAAAGCTGACACTGACCAATAGTTTGCGCTCATGCTCAGCTGTCATCTACGCCATATACTTTAGCAATGTGTGGCTAATTTCTGCTCTTGCTTTTTTTGAGTAGCACTAAAACAATGGCCCCCATGGAGATAATGCTCTAGAAATGTTGCATATTGAAATATTCAAATGCAAACACATTCGCTTGAAAATTAGTGCAACTTTAAAATAACAGTTAGAATTACTAACATAAAAAAAAACGCAGACACACAGCAGACAATTATGGCTTGGACAAGATTATAGGTTTTGTGCGAGGAATACCTGTGACTCTTGTTGTTCAAAATAGGACAAAACATGCCCTCTGTGGCTAATTGTCTGAGCTGAAAATACTCCCAAAATATATTTTTTTATGAAGTGATTAATCTCACAGCGGTGGCTTCCTTTGTAAGAACTTTTCTTCTAATACAAAACAATACCAATAATGGTTTAAAATAATTAAATTCTCTGACCTAGGCCAGATGCTGTGCGGTGGAACTGTTGATTAGGAAGATTTCATCCTCATCTCGTTGCATAATCTCTGGCTTGCCAGAAGGAGACAGAGAAAAATCATTCATATTCAAGGGAAGCCTTTTAATGACTGCGCTAGCTACTAAATGAGAGTGATTTCTGTAGGAAGCAAGTGCACCTGTATATTCCTGTTGAGCAATATGGATTCAGTATTCAGTACTGCTGAACCATGACTAATTTTTCATTCAACACAAACTGCCAGTGATGAAAATATGCACCCTTTCGCTATGTGCCTTAAGACGGCTTTTCCATATAGTAATAATTGTTTCTCCACAATTTTCATCGTCCTCGCGACTAGGCATAATCACACGCATTATTAACATGCTATTTTTGCGATGTTTTGAGGGATAATGGAGGGTGGAAAAATGGAAGGAAACAAAAGATATATGGGACGTTTCATTTGTATTACAAATTCAAGATAATTACAAATACAAGCTCGCAGCGGGTACAATAATGTGTCAGACAGACATTGTACAGATAACACTGAAATGCAACCTATATATAGATCACGTTATCACAATGGCAAAAAAACTAAACGGCATTATATTAAACCGCATCTTCTATTAATAATATGAAAGAAAAATGTTGCAGTCATATGACATCTCCATTATCTCACAAAAAGAACCACTTTAACAGGCTTTTGGAAGGGAGAACAAGGCAAACTTTGTTTATCAGACCTTTGCATGACCTGCCTCTTTCAGTTACATAAAGTTTCCTGCGAGTTTAATTTGAAATGCACTGAGAGTGTCAGGGCAGCCAGTGGCAATCGCGCGCGCGTCTCCAGCTCAGTACAAAGCCCCCTGTCAACCACGCGATAGGGGGCTGTCTCCGCGCGCGCCGCGTGCAGATAGGGGCTCTGAAGATGAAAGCTCTTTATTACGAGTAGGGAAAACAGGAAATAAATAAACTGAATTTACATCTTACAGAGTGAGCAAAGAAGCACTTGAAGCTTTCTCCATCGTTTGTGATGTGCGATCATAATGGCTTGTCGTTTCTAATGATATTTTAAAAATATTTTTCACTGAATTAGGTTCCTTTTTAGTACAACGTTTGACATCCAAAAACAGAACAGTATACTTAAAAAACTGGGCGTGTTGAGGCTTGATTAGATAAATTCATATGTTGACAGCACATGTCAATTTCAGCTTCTGCACGATTGGATTAATAGTAAATGAAATTGGATAGAAGACTAGCTTATTTAGATAAGATAAGAATTTTTATTGTCACTGCAGGTAGAGCAGCGAAATGTCATTTGAGAGCACTCCAGCTAACACGTATGTAGTACAGCATACAGGGAAAATACAAAAATATAGAACAACACACAGGACAGAAATATGCACGATACAAAAACGTCTGAAACCAGAACTACACACTGAAATATCTGTATATATATTTAATGGGTTCATCCACGTTTAATATTTTCAGGTGAATCATCTTAAAAACTCCGTGGCAAACAATGTAGGTACAAAATGTCTTCTAGGTAAATATCTTAGCAGAATAACATTTGCAGCACATACGTGTTATTTTATCCTTGAATATAGTGTGGGACGAAAAAAATCATGTACGTCGTATCAACACAGTTTCCACATGACATAGCAAACATAAATCACTGCTGCAATTTGCAAAGAGTCATCTGCATTTACCGCTGGTTATGTCATGATATGTTATGTCAACATAAGATTTTTTTAAAGGACGTCTTGCGTTGTAACGCCGCATTCTTTCAGCCTTGGGCAGTCCTGTCAGTTTATTTTGAGCATAGGTTATGTGTATTATATTATTGTTAAAAAAACGTTGACTAAATGTAGTCCAGTGCCACACTTGGCTTTCATATGTATAGCGTAAACAAACAAATTAATTCCCCATGTTAAAAAGAAACATTGTCTTGACGGGCTTTGACACAAGCTGGCACTTGTACATAAAACGCCTTCTTTCATTATAATAGCCAAACCCTTATCGCAACGAAGCACAAATGAATCCAGGAACTCCTTAGCAATCAGTTCATAGTTCCACTTATGTCTTCCCATTTATTTCAATAGACTCTTATATCTTCTTCTTCAATTGTAATAAAATAATAATAAAAAAAAAACAAACATGATACAAAATCAGAGAATTGGCCTTCCTTTGATCTAATATACAAATGGCACTTCATGAATTAATATCTAAGCCTGTTGAAATGAATGGGATTCCGAGGCAGGACTGCAGTCAGTCACCGTGCGGTTGCTAAGCAGTGAGGTCACATGTGGCCTCTACATCAGCTGCAGTGAAGATGTACGGTAATTGCTGCCTCTTCACCAGGACGATGACGTCTAACCTTGCCGTGGCTCAATCCAACCCTGGCTTTCCCAGTTAGTTTCTCAGTTGATCGGAACTCAATAGACAGTGACAATAAAACGAACATGTAAGAAAACTACATATTTTGAGATACCAGTGATGCTTGTTTTTTTGAGAATCACCCCAGAATTGTAAACGTGTCTCTAGGTCCAACATTCATTGCAAGGACAATAAATTTTATCCTTCTTTATCAGTCTATGCCCTTTATCTGTTTTTCAAATTCAATTAAAGTCAGTCCAGGCTCTTCTCAAAGGGATTTAATGCAACCTGCGAAAGATACTCCCTTCACTCGGAGCACTCGATCTCATTTTGTGTATCTGCGCCGAATTCTAAGCAACAATTAATCCCCTTGAAATGGAGTCTCATTGTGTTGTTAGAATCACGGCACTAACGGGAGCTCCATCAGGGCCGTGCGCACGGCTGTGTCTAACACGCTGACAGTACAGAAAGACAGAAAAAGGAGTGTAGAGACCACGACCCTGCTGAATATTTACCTCAATAAATTATGAATGTAATTTGTTGGGCACAGGGACAATATTAACTTTTAATGTACAGATGAGTCGGTAGGGATCTGCTGTGTGTCACGCAGGATGAAGAGCTATTTCTACTTGAGTAAACATTGTCGGGGATCATTCCTGCTGCTGATATGTGTCCAGCTGACAAGCCTGTTGTAAGACAGATACAAAACCAACCCTATCTCTCCTCTCACGCTACCCTGAGGGCAGCCGCTTACACTCAGGCAGACTTTCCGCAGGAGTGCATCTTAACATTGAGCTGAAGCATAATGAACAGTAAGTCATCGCCGTGCCATTGCGCTTTCGTAATAACGAGGGCCGCGTTGCGGGAGGGCGAGGCCAAGGCTGCCTCCTTCTCTGCCGTCGACTTTGTGGGACTTTGACCGGTTTGCTGCGGCATTGCGCTTCCAGGGGGGCGCTGTCCTTGCGACGCTGCTCATTTGGGCATGGGGGACGTGTCGGTGTCGCGCCGCATCCCAATCCCCCCCCCCCCCCCCCCCCGGCTGATCGAAACGTTAATCAGGGCTGCTGACATTCCCAGCTCTCAGACTTTCAAACTTTACATTCTGATAGCATCTTTGTAATCTTTGGGCTGAAAAGAAAAAGAGAAAAATACACTTGGAACACTTAAATATATTCTTTTGAACTGTAGCAAATTGCATGCTTTTCTGTTTCTTTCTCCCACAAGGGCAATTATGTTTGCTTGTTTGTTTAAAGCTGCTGTTTATAAATACACATTCATTCCAGTTACATTTAATAACATGATAGAATACCAACACCTACAATACGCACTGCATTCATGCAACTGCAAATGAATTCAAATTAAATCAACATCCCAGTGTGACGAACAAGCATTTTCTTGCATGGTGACAAAGGCAACAAGTATGAAAATTCACGTGAATCCCAGATATTTTATATGACAATAATTTGCTGCGGTTCCCCCATAAAGAAACACATGCTCACCATGTAGAACGAGCGAGCTGTAGCACATATAGGCGTAATGTCGGACTGTACTGCCCCACTGTGCTGCAGTAGCCTGCTCATTCAAAGACCAGCCAGACCCAGAAATGATTAAAGTGGAGCAGAAACTGTTTTTCCAAATACTCCGCGTCTTGAAAGATGGGAAGGCTGAAAAAACAGGACAACAATGTAATCCACAATGCTGCAATTTCTTTAAAGCGTGTAGTGACTGTGTAAAGGCCTTGTGAAAATCACAAGGATGCTCAGGCTTTTCTAAACACGCTGCATTGCAGTGTACACTGCCTGCACACCCTCACTATGGCAGACTGTTTATTTCAAATTATACTTGCTAATGAGAGCAGAATTTATTTTTGCTGTCATTTACCGAAGGTATAGGGGGAAAAAGAACTGAAATGCTGATCGCACAAGTATTTGGACACCTCAACTCAACGTGTCGTGGAGACACCGCCGTTAGTTCGTGCGTCGAAAATCTCCACTGACTTTTTGCACCAGGATATTGCAGTTTTTTTTTCCCCTCATCCTTCATAGCGGATTTGCTCCGCCTTTCTGAAGAATCACTTCTGAACAGCGGTTTTCAATTCTTCCTTCAAATATATATGTGCAAAGGATTTATTCTGGAACATTTGATTTAATTCAATTCAATTAATTTCTATTTTCTACCATGCCTGCTCAGAAAAGCTTAGCAAGGGTATAGCGCTCAACATGTAAAACAATGAAAAACAAGAAGACTACAGCGACATATCCATCCATCCGTCCGAGCCTCCGGCCAGGCAGCCAGCGTCACGCCATTTTTCCTGGTGAAGGTTGGGATGTTCAGAGAGATATAGAAGCAAAACACTGCAGTGGAACAAAGGGTTTTGACACAATTACTAAGATTAAAGGCAAATCTTAAACGAGCGTCACACTCCGTCGCGTCACAGAAAGATGCTTGATTGTGTGTTTCTTTCGCAGCATCACAAACTTTTAATGTTCCTACACATTTTAATGGCAATTATTATACTATTAAAGGCATTTCTGTAATAAAATGAGTAGCTGCTCATGTATGGTAGATGGTAGATGTGTATAATCTGAAGGATGGATACCAGGATTACAAAATCACATGTAATAAATCACACGCACACACAGGTAGAGAGTGCCATGTCGCAGGACCAGTGCAGGACGGCGTCGCGGTCTCCATAAAAGGCAATTCAAATAATAAATGTATCTTAACTGCTTTGTTAATGAATCCCTTATGCAAAAAGCAGGACAAAGTCAAAGGAAAAAAACAACAGTTCCATTTCTCACAGGGTGTTATAGATACACAGATAGTTACATGTTAGATGTTACAGGGCGGTATATGCATCGATTCCGAATGCCGTCTTTCTCTGCATCTCCGTCTTACTGTCATTTCATCCAGGATGCATCCCAGCCTTGTGTCCTATGCTGTTTGTCTAATATACAGTATGCAAACATATTGTGTACATACTGTAACTGTCCAAATAAACATAAAGGTAAAGGCATTGAAAATGCTAACAATAAGAATTCTGCTCCACCGACAAACTACGATATGTTGCCACGAGTGCCAATTATTTCATGTGGCATTCACAGAAGAATTTCATGTCGCATTCACAGAAGAATTTCATGTGGCATTCACAGAAGCAATTTTGACATTAAAAATTCAGACTTCACATGTGTGGCAAACCTAACCAGGTAAAGTTAGCCGGTGAAGACAATACCTATGTTTAAGAGAGGCTCAGACAATTAAAAGCATCACAGTCCCACCAGGATTTTTGGTTTCTGCACAAAGGCATTAATAAAGAAATAATGCGAGGTGCTAAGCTCTGTATCTGCTGGCTTGGAGTTTTAAGACATGCATTTCAATTATGTAGGGGGCTTGTTAGAGATGACAAAGAAGCAGAGAGCACCTTTAATTAATCATTCTCTCCCTGTGAAGATTGTCGTGCCCTTCAAACTTGAAAGCCGGCTGCAAGAGCAATTATTTGAACAGGGTCCTGCTCTGTTTCCGTCCGTGTTATCACAGTCCTGCTAGGTAAACATGTTAGCCTTATATCGAGGGCATTTCGATAATGAGAGAGGTATAACAGGACAGCTATGCTTTTCTGGGGGCCGCTTGTTGTTTTATTTGCCTCTGCCGATGGGATTTCACAGTTTATATAGTGGTTACCGGGTGTAGACTAGCCTGAGGGATGTCTCTCTATGCCGCTTACACGTGTTCAAGAAAGACCTGAATCTGTAATACAGCACCGATACTCACTGCGAGCTCCAAGAGAGACGTCCCCCCCATCTCCAAAAGTATAAGTTTGTAAAGTGCAGCTGGAGAGTTTCTCACATGTTGAGTTGTAATCGTGTTTCAGTGTGTGCAAGAGCTGGAATAACCTGGCGTGTTGAGCTAATGTCAGAGCAGTGCTAACCTATTCCAGGGGAACGCAACAGTGATTTAAGTGCCACTGACAGCACAGTTATTTGAGTTGTCAGGAATTTCTGTGATTTGGCTACGACTCCGCTGCACAACCAAAACACGTTTTCTTGCTCGCAGAGTTTTGCTTGAATCTTTCTAATAATTCTGGTAGTTTCCCCTCTACTGGGCCATGGCATCTTCATCAGCTGCACCTTTGCTTGTTGGTCACTCTTATTTAATCCCTGGGATGTTCACTGTATTTCATCCTATATTTGAATTTCATTTTAAGGTCACTGTTTTTATGCTGCAGACTTGCTGTCTCATGTAGGATAAACCCAAACACGAGGAGCGTACAAATTTGTAGATTTTTTAGGACATTCTTATTATTCTTTCCACTTCTTCTTCATAGAAAAAAATCCAAAATCCAAAAAATCTTATTTTAACAGGAGCTGCGGAGCCGTTCTCTGCATTAACGCGCTGGTACTGAAATGGAGGCCCTTCCACTCCGACTTCAATGAGCTCCCTGCTCCTTTGTCTCCCGGTTCATTCATTTCTCGCGATGTTCTTTCCGCCAGTCTGGCAGGATGGTGAGTGCGTTATTCTCAGAGACAGAGAGTGCTGTCAGGCTCACTTTCTCGGCGGCGCGGACTCCTGCCTGGAGACTCTTTCCGACCCGGGGGCCGGCGCCACCCGACTCCGCGTGCCGTCACTGTGACCCCCCCCCCCCCACCCCGCGTTCCCCGCCATCCTGCATGTTCACTCTGGGTCATCAGGGGGACCATGCTCATGCTGGTGACAGTCCTTCAGTTCTTCTGCGGGGGTGGGGTCCTTACAGTTGCTGGGGGGCGCCTGTGTCCGAATATAGACAAATGGGATCAGCAGTTTCTGAGTATAAGAGCTATAGCTAAACACTGACTGCGTTAATGCATTCAGGCCTTCTCCGTGTTTCTCAGAGGGACCCCCCCAAGGCCACAGATGATTGGTTTCCTGTCACTCAAGTATTTTCCCTCCCTTAGGCAGTTGAATCCGGTATGTTCTGCATACAAGTCGCAGAGGCACGGACAGCCGGTGTTCCCGGCCTGGACATAAATCTCAGATGGACGTTCTTTGCTTAAGCCTTTTTCTCTACTTGTTTCAGCTGCCAGCTGCCAGACCTGCAGTGCAGGGCCTGGAAACACGGTGTGGGAAATGCAAGGCGTGTTATTTACCTTCACGCTCTGATTCGTTTTTCTTTTAATCGTCGGGACAAAAAGCAGTGAGGTGTAATGAAAAATGAAAAGCATGATCGTTTCATTTGCAGAAAACCCTCAGCAGATTGTCCTTTCCTGTGAGAAGCACAGTCGCAGGAGGCACAGGGGCACTGGGGATCTAACGCAGACACTTTATGCTGAAACGCCGCCAGGATCGGACGCAGCTTCACAGCCAATGAGCTGGGAGCATTCAGAAATGCTTTCTCTCCTGCGACATGCAGAACGCCCAACGTGAACCGCGGCAAACGGAGTGGCTTCTCACTGTCAGCTACGCCAGAGGCTTTAACAGATGCAGCATGGCACACGATCAAACTGCTTGACCTCCCTTATTCTTGGACACCGCTTATATAAAAATAATGAAATATATATGAGAGATCAGGTGGTTCCGCGGAGTTGACCTAGATCCTCTACATCTTGACCTCGCGCCGTCACTTTAAAAGCAACGTAGCTGTGGTAATTCGCAGGTTTTAATACTTGGATATAACCAAATACTACACAGAGCAGTAGAGTGTTTAATTAACTCATTTTCATGCATACAGTATTTATTATCTGGCTTGCTTTGCCTTCACAGGTAGCTACCAACCTAACTACTGGGCGCCCGCTTTCCACGACTAACAAGTTGCTTTGATGATTATCGTTTGATGTTGTGGCACAATGGGTCCCGTCGCCATTGCATTACCTTTGCAACTGGCATATGGTCTTTTTTGTCAGTCTAATCTGCTCTCTGCTCTCCACGTGACACGCTGCCAGTGTCGGACCCCCCCCATCAAAAAACGATGTCATATGTCACAGTTAGCAAGAAACAGTGCCACTAAGCATCAGTGCCTGCATTCATTTTTAAATAATTTAATGGATTATGATTTGAAAGTGATACAATTTCAGCACAAAAGGCTCTGCCTTCGTTCTACAGTATGTCCTAATATAAAGAGCCTAGAACGGTCTGGTTGGGGTTTGAGGCAGAGAATAATCGACTGTTTCTAACAGGTTCTCTGTTTTTGGGGAATTGTGGAGGGGTCATTTGTTTGGGTTTTGAGTGACAAATGTATTTAGGGAGTTATGGAAACATTTATTTGTTGCGATTTATAAATTCTAAATATCTAGGGACAAGTGTTTTGCTTTCGATCTCTTACCCTCAAGAGACAAGACAGAGAAACGCCACACTGGCCAGTGCAAATGGCGCCGGGAAAGAGATTCGATGCAAATTGTCAATAAGACATTTGACGGTGCTGACTGACAGCCAAGCGTTCCTTCCAGAATTATCTTTTAATTCTGACTCCAATGTTATTCCTAAACTGCTGCAGCTGGCGCCGTGCGCCAGACAGCAAATGGCAAGATGAGAATTAATGTTGCTTGTGTTGAAGCTTTGATGGATTTGGGTTCAATAGCTAATTTTTCAACTCTGTGTAGATGCCGGTGCCTGAAGACTGGAGTTGGAGAAACCTTTATCTCATTTGGCTGTTTATCTGGGCAGTGAGTATATATTTGCTCATAAAAGAACATTATTTAACATTAGAATATGTGCAAATTAATCGTAGCACGATAAAAAAAAAAAACAAGAATTTCTTCTTAAAAGTTACTGATATCTTGTTGAATGGCTAGATGAACATCGCTTCTGCTCAGGGGCTCCTCAGTCATTCCATAAATTTGTTCACCACCTGCACACTTAATTAATGAACTTAATTAGTTAAATAACTCAGTGAGGTATTGATAAGCTGAAAAGGGTGGGGTATTGGTCAAGTCAAAAAATACATGGGTCTAATGGGTGGTTGCTGTAAATGCCGGGGTCATTTTAAGAGAGGTTTTGAATTGGCTAAGCTGACAGGCTTTGATAGACAAAATATCATAGCTTAACACTAACAGGAAGATCATTTAAACATTTTCTTCGGGTGCTGATATAGTGCTGTAGATATGTGGAGTGAATGTCACAGTAGTGTAGTGTTTTTTAACAAATACCTTTAGAACGATCAATAAAGTTGCCTCATAGTATATAGAGAAACTAAAATAATAAAGTACTTGTCAAAATAATAATTCTTTACTTAAAGTGACAGGTTGTGCAAGTTATCAGGCTTTAAATCTCACCTCCCACATCGCCTCGACACTGCTGTTTGGATTGTAAGCCGATTGGAAAACAGTCAATAAAGAGCTTTCACATTATTTCATAATTGGTATAGGTGTGAATATATATGCTGCTTTATGTCAGCTATATGATGAAGAAGAAAAAAATGCATATTTGTCAATAATATACACACTCTCATTAAATCATTAGTAAAGGTGTGAGCAACATTTCGTTGTATAATGAAACAAACATCCCATTGGCTCCCTAAAGATACTGTAGATGGCCTTCAAAAACCCACTAAGAAATTCAAATTCCAAAACAAAAGACAATTAATTGATAAACTAATTGCAACTAGAAATATCTGGGATTTTATGTGCAGTATATAATAAATAATATGCAAATAAACATTAGAATCCAGGTTGAATGGCTGTTGTTTAAATCCACATTGCTATTGACGGATGGAATCAGATTAGCCAATACAACGCGCCACAACAGTCGTGATGAGTACTTAGCTGTGGTCCAGGTGTCAATGAGGCAATTAGTCTAACAATGACTCACCCGCGGAGCCCTGGAACGCAACCTGGATGACAGACAAAGCATTTTTCCCTGGTTTTGATTGGTCTTCAGAGACTTAACCAGCAAAAACCTGCCATTATTCAGGCCCACAGTTATGGAGACCAAGATGCTTAACGCTGCTAGTCATGTTATCTGGAACAACATAAACATTTTTTTCAATACGACTCGCATATCCTATAGCATCAAACTTCGCCCATTGGTATATGTGGATATTATATAAGTACCCAGGTATCTTGAACCAGATGTGAAAAAACAGGATCCCTTGTAGCGCATACAAATTTGCAGTGACCTTCGGGCCAGCAGTGTGGGTATATAACCAGAATCCTACAATGCTACACTCAAGGCCTTAAACCTGGTATATAATCTCTCTTTAGCTGCAGACAGAATTCATCAGCACATTGGAAGAGTTAAAATCTGAGAATTATAAACTGCCATTTTTGCTAAGGAACTGCTAAGACAAGAATGTTTGAAGAAGATCTCGTCATAGAAACTTGACTCATCGCAGTGAACAAGAGCCCAACAGCAAGAAAAATGGGGAGGAGAGAAATCTGGCCAATTTATTGCAACTATGCAACTTGAGATTGACAGTATTGATTGAGCACCACCTTTCTGAAGTAAAGTTGCATTTAATGCCTTGAAACATGTTAAATACACGAGCGACTAAAGGGGAAGAAAATCTGATGACTGTGGAAACAGCAAATGCATAATGGAGTGAATTTTCTGTATGATTCAATTTCCATTACTGTAGGTGCAGAGTGCACTGCTTTGCTCATTGGACAACAATTTTTGGACACACCGGGAAACCTTTCACGGAATGATAAACTTTGTCTTTTTAATGGGCTAAATCTTCAGCATAGATTTCCCATCTCATTTAGGCGAGTCTGACAAATAGACTGTGATCATAGAACAGCCTGCGTTAGCGCGTAGCAAAGTGGTCCCGTCGAATAGGAGCCCCTGGTACTTTATAGCTTGTACAGTAAGCTGTGTTCCACTGAAATGTGCTCCTTTCGCCATATGATCACTGAATTCCTTTTTTATATATGTCTTCTACCTATGAACCAACAAAAATAAAGAGATCTTTGTTCTACAATGGGATATTTTGCAGCTCAGCCTAACTCTGTGCCAATTAACAAAGATATTTTTGCTCTGCTTTAGAGACCCCCTTTGACTCTGCATATAAATTAACAGTTTAGTGATACATTTAGCAACATAAGTAATTAAGGTGTAATAATCCAGGCTAAGATCGAAATGCTCAGAGACTCAGCTTTGACATTTTGTCCAGGAGAGTTTTCACCTCCGATGTTACGGAGGTAGGTCTGATACTGTACGACTGATGGCTGGGAGCTTTGGCGCGATTATCCTCGGACTGTGAAAACTAGGCTGCTGTGATTTTCTTTAGTCTATATAATGAAACAATGCAAAAAGTACCAAGAATAATGTTGGCTTCTGCTCCTCTTCTGGACGAATGGGACGAGCGCCGGGCTCCCTGCTGTGAAATAGAGCACGCTCTGCTACACCATAGCAACTGGAAAACTATATTCTTAGCCACAGTAATGTCGCTATTTTTTAGCAAGGCAATGATGAACTGAAATCCATATTACTAATTTGTTACTCCGATTCTCTTATTCATATGTGGTACAGTAAAGCCAACGAAAAATCTTTAGGAAAATGGTGATATAATCATGATAAAGGCAGACAGTTTTACATGGTCTTTAAGCAGCATCACATAGGACTGGACCGTATGAAAAGTTTAGTATCTTCCTGGTCATCCATTATCCTCCGTCATTTAGCCTCATTTCATTTAAGCCATATTATGATTGGAGAGAGTGACGGATTAGAAGCATGTGAAAAATCCAACGTCAAAGATGGAAAGTAAAAATAAGTGACATTATACCTACATGCAATTATGAAACAACCTCATGTAGCTCCTCTAGTTTAATGGATTCCACAGATGTTCAGATGACCAGGGTAAGGAAAAGAATCTTATATCAAATTGTTTTTTTCCCCTCTGTGTGGAAGGAAGGGCCCCATTAAATGAGACGTTTTGCCTGAGCTATTTTATTTATTTATTATAATTTTTTTCCCCACCGATGCATTATCCTCTAGACACGTTGTCCACTCTGTCTCAACAGCTGTCTACTTCCGACGAAATTGACTTTAAATTCCTCATTTGCTACCTGGAGGAGAGGGGGACGTGGGCATAATGGCCTTGGTGGCTTCATTTGGGGGGGAGTGTGGAGTGTCCTTCCCGTGTCATTATGGGGTTTCCTCCAGGTACTCCGGATTCCCCCTACAGTGCAAAAACAT
>JAODKF010000045.1:2882700-2894044 GCA_026779585.1 Mormyrus proboscirostris | reverse complement strand
GTGGCTTCATTTGGGGGGGGGGGAGGGGGGAGGCTGCCAATATCAGTCATTTTCACATTTTCTCTGCCGGCTGCATTTCGCCGCCGTCAATAATCTCCAGGCTACAGTACGCGGCCTAAGCGTACGGGCTAATCTTTAAGACCACATCTCCAATTCTTCCCGCGACTCATGATCCCTGCAGCTCCCAGAGATGCCGTTTCGGCAGGGCGGCCAAAACAGCCGGCTGATTATTTACAAATGCAAATCGAAGTGGCCGCATCAACGGCGCTGCGATTTTCCCATGACAGGCTGCCCGTCTCTCCTCTTGTTCCTCATGAAGTATCTGTACTCATTAAACGCAGAGGCTGCTCAGGAAAAACTCATCCTGTCCTCCTTTTAAAATACAGACATCAACTTTTTTGCAACCCCCCCCCCCATCCCCCCCGTCCTCCTTTTTACCCCTTTTATTGCACTTCCTTGTGAAGTTGTCACACTTCAAAGCGACGGGATTGACAGGACTGCCGACTGAAAGATTCTATTCATCTGCCGAGTGGAATTACACAGGCATCTCTCAGAAGAGCCACTTCAGAAACCAGCTCTCTTTTCTTTAAATATCTGGCCCCTGGATGACACACCAACACAAAATATGTCTGCGAACAGAACAGAGAAGAGGAGGGAAAAAAATAAATAAAATCCTTGAGAAGAGCTGTAGCGTCGCAGCTGAATCGAGCATCAGAACGTCAGTGCTGCACAGACTCTCGCTAAATTAAATGACAGCAGAGTAATATATTGTGGAGCAGCTCACCTGCCATTGGTGGAAAAAAAATGCCGGAATATTATCTGCAAAATCATTTTGTTTTTTTCTTTTGCGAAGTGGGGATTCCCAGAGCCAGCTGATACCGAGTTTGTGCTCTTTCGCTGTGCCCTGCGCCCGGGGAAGGGGTTTTACGCAACATTCATTCTTCTCTGGCTCCTGAGGTACTTTGTGTTCAGTGCGTGTCATAGGCAGGCTTGACCTCGCCTGGTCATGGCAAACACTGAACCGTCCCTGACCTGCCCGCCGCAGAAATCTGTCGGCGCTTGGGACCAGTCCATTGCCTCTATTGCACAATCCATCACGTCTGTCGGCCTGTGATCTTGTCTCGTATCCCAGGCAGAACTGTGCGCTAAATTTGCGGCGGTAACGGCGCGTAAATGGGAATGCGCTGTGACTGTTCGGAAAGGAGAGTTAAGAATACTGCTGAGTTGCTTCCCGGTGTATCCCCTACGCGCTTCACGGGCGGGTATCATCCTGCCACATGGCACTGGTCACAGAGACGTCTCAGAGCCATGTTTTAAGAAACATCACGGAAGATGCGCGGACACGCGTGTGATAGTAATAACATTTGATAAGATGCTTCGGGTGCAATTTTACGACGGGAGTTTTTACCTTGATCTTATTTCGAGCCATTTTCGAGCAGCCATCTGGGAAATTTGAGGGCTGAGGTGTGAAAAAAGAACCTAACATTCCTGTTTTATGCTCATGATGAGATTTTGTCCAAAAAAAAAAAAAAAAAAAAGTAGTAGCAGCAATCTGTGAGGTAGGTATGCATCACTGCGAGACGCGTGCTGCATGACAATGCGATCTTGGTTTCCAAGTCGCTCCGAGGCTCCCTCCCCCCCCAAACTTGGAATGACACGACAATCCCAGGTCCCTCATTTTCCTCTGCTACCATTCTCATCTTTTTTTTCCGTGTGCAAACTCCCAGACTGATCGCTGGCCCACCGCTGGCAAACCTATTAACCAGAGCTAAAGCCATTTAGTAAGGTTTCTAGAAGAAGGAAGTCTAATTTGTTGTACCTTCCCTGACCTATTGTTCGCAATGCAGGTCCGGTCATAACAAGACCGACGTAAACATGCCCATACATTCAGATCCTCTTCTCTGCTCCCACAACACTGTTCCCCAGTCGCTGACACCATTTTCAGTCGAGCAAAAAAGATATTCTAACAAGACCAAGGCAGCTCAACTTTTTCCACCAACTCCGGCAAAGGCAATGAATGTGCTGTGATGGGTAGGTCTTTGTAGCCTAAGCGGCAATCATAGCTGCAATTACCGCAGCATAATTACAGGACTAATTGGACATAACAGAGTAATTGTGGCTGTAACCACCAATGCTGCTCTACCAGTGAGAATAACGAGAGCCCAAGGCGATCAGCAGACATCTCAGCCGTGGAAGAGGAGCCTGTGTGCTTGGAAGGAATTGCGGTAGCACTGAGTCCTTGTGCCCCCATCCCTCGACCCCCCCCCTCCAAAACGAGCCCCCACCATCACCAACTCCATGCACTAACCTCACGTCCACTGGGCTGGATGTACGGCAGATGCCCCTGGCACAGCAGACCGGCGAGCCAGTCAGAATGATGCCAGTGAACGCACAACGCTATCCATCACTGTCAAGGATCCATCATTATTCAAATATAAATCCTCCTCTTCTAAGCCACTGCTTTTCTTATCTGAGTGTGAGGTCTTTATCAGAGGACCTCTGCTTAATTTATGACATAGGTGAGAGAAAAATTTTGCTCCATGGAATTACTGGTAGGTGCGGTGAAATGAGCAAACAAACAAATTGACAAACAGTTAGCATGTCGAGTAGGAAACAGAAAACCGCCCTGCATGCCACTTTCAGACAGACTCCACTTCCGTGATTTTCAAGGAGAAGGGGGAGAGAGGTATTTAAAGCTGCCGTTTTTTACTCCCAACCAAGCGCAGGGACTCCACGGGCTGGAGTGGAACGTAGAGCGCAATCCAATGTCAGTAACGTCACTTGCAAACAGCACATATTTATAGATGACAAAGTGGATTGTTCTCTCTTCATTTGATTTTATTTCAAAACATGCTTCGTGCTCTTTACGTAATTTATATTTCTGGAGGACAGAAATATTGCTGTGAGGAATTACAGCAATGACCCAGATTCACTGACTCAAAAAGACTGGATTGCAATTTTTGTTATATTTATTGATTTACCTGGTTAATTTGTACCTAATCAATTCTGTCAAGCATGTTTGTTTATTACCAAAAAAAAGAAACGTTCTTTTGTCATATGGAGTCTATAACTGTCTGTTTGAAGGTCATCCAATGCCTTTGTTTGATACTGATGTACTGGAAATTACAAGTTTGATTTTTGGGTCAGAACTTTGAAAAGAATATGCTCCTTAGTCATAATCTCCTCCGCTTGCATGAAAGACCCAGTGAAAGCCAGACCATCTCCCACTCGCAGAATTTTTCAGGATGCCTCTGGCTTAGCAGGAGATTACAATGGATTTGCCACTGATCTCACACACTCTTATGCAAAAATAAAAGCCCTACGTTCAATAAAAGCCTCCGCTATGAAGGTTGAAGTCAGTTGTCATGGGATCATGACAGTGTTTCCGACTTTGCTCAGCTGGCTGGAGTGATTTTCAGTTTGAAAAAATCTGGACATGCATGCGCCCGCAATTACAGTATGTTACCAGGTTTGTTACCTTCTAAATAGTCTGTAGTGTTTGCATCTACCCATATGCTTTTGATGTAGCTAATTTTAGGTTTATAATGGAATAATATAAATTTGCCATAAGATTTTTTGCATGAGAGTGGGAGTCTGAAAGTGTGTCACGCCAGATGTGTATAGTGATGTGTATGATCACGTGTGCTAAAGATCTGACTTAGCTGAAGGGCCGGTGCTTTTCCCCTGAGCAACCAATCGCAAACTCTAACAAATAATAACCAAAAAACCATCCACACAACAGCCCACACACTGTAAGAACAATTTTCTCTATTGTGAGCTCGAAAAGCAGAAAGTGTATTGTCCCTCTCTGAAAACACAATCACGGTGAACGCAGGTTTATTTGGACATCAGAGTTTGTGATTAGAAAATCCACAGCTGACACTGCAGAAAAATTACCTCATGAAATGATGAAATATAGGTGTAACAAGCCAGTAAGGTTTACTGTGGCACACCCTTGGCTGCCGCTAAGGTATTTTTTTCTGCATTTTCTTCATATTTTGCCTGAGTCTGTGAGGTGGCTGCTTCCAAGGCATCGCCGGATGAAGCTAGTGCCTGTATTGTTGTGCTGTTTGTTTTGTACAAAATAAGATTCTTGCCGCTGTGCAGATTATAATTGCCCTTAACTTGATGGAGAACCTTCTGGTGGTGATGGTGTATCAGCCCAAATGAAATTAGGGAAATATGTCTGTAGGTGTCTAAAAACATTTGGCTACAGGTTCTTTCTGCAGTCTGGTACTGACTGCCATGATGTCTGTGCCACTTTTAGGTGGATTTTTGGTCAGCATTTTTGCTTAGACTATGTTCATATAGTGTGGACTATCTATGATCTATAATTATAGACTTAGAATGTCAATCACTTTGCTTGTGTGGTGATTAAGAACTTAAGTTGGTTTAATATATTTGTCCATTTTCAAAATCATTGGCCAAAACAGAGGGCATGGATGGGTGATCCCTGCAGAGAGGTCCATCGCACCACAGCCATCTTCGCTCACACATGTCCGCACATTAAGGTTAATTTGGAGTCATCAATTCATCTAAATCACACGTCAAACTGCAGGCTGCACGCAGACACACCTGGAGCTGAACTGTAGCCCTGCAGTTCCCATCTGCATCCCTCTTAGTGTGAGGTGGTAACCTGTGTAGCTGCATGTTTGCCACCTCGGTGCGGCAGCGATGTCTGTTGGTGATCGTTAGGGCTGTGATTGGGAAGGAGCTGGGAAGTGGCAGTCTGGAGCCGTTTTTGTGTGTGTGTGTTTTATAGTTTTATATATATATAAAACACACACACATGAAGACATTGTGCATGAGACAGCAGCACACACAATGCAGTTTCCCATAAGAAAATCCTGCGACCGCGTTAAAAAGTGACGCATGTATTTCATCATTCCCTCACTGTTTTTTTTTTCTTTCCAGGTGTGAGTTCATTCCAGGTCCGTTTGTTTTGGTGTGTTTTTCTGTTCTGCTGTATCTGTGCTGGACATGCTTGTGACACGTTTATGGTTAAAAGACACAGTTTGGCCTCTTCACTTGTGTCCAAAGGAAATTTAGAAGCGTAAAGCCTAGGTCTGCATTTCCAGCAATGTAAGCGGTAAAAACGTTACCTGCAAGACACGCTTAAGGAGTCGCGGGTCGCTGGCAAAGATCCTCTCTTGTTTTTTCTTTACATAAAGAGCTCCATCTTAAGCAGAGCGTGTTTTGGTTGGGCAACAGTTCTGCATTGTGCCTTTTACGCACCCGAACCTCTTTTTGGAATAGGAGGCTGAAACGTCACACATCACTTTAATGCAAGAAAAGCGACTGCCGCTTTCCCGCACGTAGCAGTAAGGATGGATGGCCCCCCCCCTTTCAAGAAAACACCCGGTCACTGAGGACGGGCCGCTGCACATCGACACATGATGTAACGTCAGGACATACGGAGATGCTAACGCTAATGCTAACGTCTTGCACGGCGCCATGGTGACGGTCATAATGGGAGTGTTGTGCGCCGGCGTTCTGGCTCCGACTCACTGATGTGCATCCTCACGCGGCTGGGATTTGTTTCTCGTTTACTGGGGGAGTATTCATTGAACAATTCCTAACTGGAAGCAAAATCTGCCAGTGCCTATTACCTACTAATGGCTGAGAAACATGGTGAGGTATTAGTATGCTTCATAAATGCAGTTTACGTCGCAGTGCCTTATAAATGCGTTATCATTTTCGGCATCAGCTGGAGTGCGCTAAGCAAAGATATCATATTGCAGTTAGAGGCAGCTTCAGTGCAAAAATCGATCACTGTAAAACTTGTATCTAGATTCATACTGAAAATAAATCTGTCTGCTTCCCAAATATTGATTTCAGTCGTTTGAGGGCATAAGTTTCTATTTAATTAATTTTATTGATTGTTTTAAACCATATGTACATGAATCTTAGGTGAAAATGCTTTTAATACGGGCGCCATTATGGCCGTGGACTAGCTCAGCAATTGATTACCCACAATAAGGAGTCACATATCTCTTTTAAGACACGAGAAGATGACTTGTTCTTTTGTGGCAAGCTCCCAAACAAGCATTGTTTTTATTTTATGTTCCGGCACAAATGCTCAAACGGAAAGTAACAAAAAAAAAAAACACGTTTGGGAGACAGTCTTCTGGCCGCTTCCTGAGATTTAGCGGCATGTGATGAATATGAGACAAAAACCATAAAACAGGAAATAAACATTTGAAGGTCAAAAAGTTTCGACTCTTTTCCATGTGGTGCCACAGAAACACAGGGGGCAGGAAGCACTTTCAGTTAATAGCAGCCACCGCAGGTGCATACGCCCCGGAGAATGACGACGATCTTTAGGGCAGTCAGCCACCGCAGGTGATCCTGCTGCCGCCGCTTCACTGTTGCGTGACACGACACCTCTCCTCACTTATCTTTCATTCGAACGTCTAGCGCGGCGATTTTTCGCTGCTTGGAAAATGCCAACACTGTATCCGATTACCAGGCGCAAGGATTTCACACGATTAAAATAAAAATAAAAGGTAAAATAAAAAATACATTTTACAAAGTCACCTGAATTCATGTAGAATTATGATGCTCTTCGAAGGTTTACCTGGTCTGTGGTCGCAGGTTTGAATCTGGCCCAGCTTCTGCGTCGTCACCCTGCATTTGTGCTGGTTTGTTCGTGACACTGAAGTTCCCTTTACTGTTTAGTGTTCAGGTGTCTCAGACGACTTAATAAAATGTGTGTGTGTGTTTGTGTGAGTGTGTGTTTGTGTGTGAGGGCCCAGTGACAGACTCTGAGCTAGCATACTGCAGAATCTGAGTCATATGACCCAGAATGCACACAGTAAGTGGTTATTTCTGATGATTAGACCACCCACTCTTTAAAGAATTTAAAGACATAAACCAAATCATTTTTTTTAGTTAATTTTAAAAAGTATACTTTCCATCTCAAGAGCACATAAATGAATTTAATTGTATTTTATTCTTTGCTTCATATTATATTGCAAAAGTACAGTATGTAATTATCCAAATTTGTTCAGCAAAACAATGGTGAAATTTAGTGACAGTCTTTTTTCTTTAAACCATGCTTCTTTAAACCATTCCTCTTAATAACAATGGAACCGTGTAATAATTTTAGACGTGGGAAATAAATTGAGGGTCCGAACATGGAAATACAAAGATGATGCAATTTAAAAAGCTGTGTGATATTTCTGCACACTTCCAAACAGATATCTTTATCATGAAGGATGAAACCCTTGGGAATCTCCTTCAACCTACGTTGAACTGCTATGAATTTTTGACCTATATGATTTACAGCAAAACCACTGTATTTCCAATTAATCTCTCTGGGCCCCCTCGCACTCTCTCGACGTTTAGCTTGCTGGGGGGGGGGGGGTCTCTGCTGAAAGGCAGATGAGCCGTTATTCATACATTTCCAGCTGCGGCAGTTTTCCTGTAGCTATATTTCATTTGCGTCTTCAAAGACGCCGGTTTCTCTACTTTAACACGAGAACATAATTCCTGTCTAGCAGTCAGCTGACAGTATGATCCACTGTGACAAGCATATTTCAATAGTTTAAACTCCTAAAAATATAGCATATTAGAATTAGCTAGCAGCTTTAAAACACAGAATTACTCACAATTTCAACATGAATGATGCATTTTGTCTTTTGTATTTTTTTTGTAATCCTTGTACAGTCAAATCATTTCACAAAAATGCATGCCTTGGCGTCCTTCTGAGAGATTCCTTGTGCTTCCTGGGATAGCCTCCAGACTTGGTTACGTCATTATCGAAGATGGATGGGTATTTTGTTACTGTCCTGTGTAATTTCATGAAAAATTAAATGTAGCTGTTGAGATCTATTTTCTGACCATTAGCTATATCCCATTAAATTCCCTTATATATAACCAGAGCATAGTACTGTCAGAGCAGAATATGCTGGTGACTTCTGCATTAGGTATTCAAATAAAGGCAATCCGGTGTGGGGTCACAGCTGACCCCGCTGTTTATTTTCCCTGGGATATTTTGTTCAATATGTATCAACAAGAGCGGAAGGAATCTCCCAGAGCGCGTGGGGCATGGATACACGGGGCCGCGGCAGGGCTCCCACGGCGCCGCTCTGGAGCCGGCTGATAATACGCAGCTGTGCACAGTTGTATCTTTACTATCCTGCGAGCAATTCTGTGGCCCGTGAGTCACACGGATGACGAATCAGCTTTTTGTCTTATTGTCTTTCCAGCCGATCTGCTCTCAGGTCTCACTTGTACCACATTCGCAAAAGAATCGACACTTTGCTCAGTAAGACGGTAAAACCAAATCTTATCTATAATTTTGCTTCTTGCGCCCCTGTAAAAAATAGTAACTTGAGTAGGACTGAGCACTGCCTTTCTTACCGTGGGCTTTTTTAAAAATTATTTCCACCATGCTTGGTTCACTTAATTAAACCAGAAACACATAAAATGCTTCAAAGAGAGGGAATCAAGCAAACTACGATTGGGCACCTTTCCAAAGACACTCACACTGTGCCCAAACTCTTTCTGATGACTTTTGTAGAGTTACAAACCCTAATATGCTCTCTTTTCCCTAAAAACGTCCTTGATGTTGATGTTTGATCCTTTGTAAGAAGCTTCAGAATCCCCAGTCCCATAGTCAATTATAGCTTAAATGATTTAAATCTACCATTTACCAAAAAATACAAAAATAAATGAAAAACAAACTCAATGGGCTTCAGTTCTCCTTCGTCTCAGATCCTAATCGGAGATTCAGCCATAAGATATTCAAAGTCATCTTTTTTTAGTTATAACCTTTTCAGTTATAAAGGTAGAAATAATTAAATGCATGGTGCTCAATTATAAGGACTTTCCTCAATTTTTAAAGTGGGACTAACTAAGTAGCTTAAATTAAACATTGATTTTTAGGAAGGGGGAAAAAATGTTTTAGGTAGGTAGCTCAGGTAATGGTGCAAATTTTTCACACAAAAATCCCGCTACGACAACAGACATCCAAGAATTATAGAGCGCATACGCCACCCACATCATGATTTTTGTCTTTTTGTCTAGTTGAGTGTATATATTATGCATATACACCATACATCTACCCAACCATTTTTTTTTAAACTGCTTTTCTTGTTTGGCAGAGGTGGGAGGGGGGGGTTCTGGAGCCTATCCCAGAGGCTACAGGCAGGGAATAACCCAGGATTGGGGCGCCGAAACCATGGCAGGGCATATTCACAGCTAAGGGAAATTTGGCAGCTCCAATTAGCCTCAGCCTCTTTGTGGACTGTGGGGGGGGGGGGGGTAACCGGAGAACCCAGAGGAAACCCCGCTATGACACGGGGAGAACATGCAAGATTCACACATGGAACCATGACAGACTCAGACCCAGGTTCCAAAACTGGGAGGTCTAGATATACCTTTAACTCATAATGTAATAATACAGCTAATTTTAATTCATGTAATTCATATTTTATAAGTTGGCATGCTGACAGATTGTGGTTATGTGAAAGTTACTCAAAAGCTTTCAGTGCTTTTGAAGTGCTGTGCAATTATTTTATTTTTTTATATATATATTTTTTTTTATTATCTTATTTTTTTTTGTTTGGTTGCTGATTCAAATGGCAACAACAAAATGAAGTATATCTATGGTAGATATATAGGAAAATACCTTATAATGAAGTCTGTCCATATATATGTCTTTTTTTTATTTGTGTAGCGAGCCATGCAGTTCATCAGGAATGTACTTTCTCTGCCCAGTGCTTTCAAGTTAAACATTTATTAAGGGACCTCTCATAGCCAAAGTCATTACAAACAGTTTCCTTTCCTAGGCAGTGCTGATGAATTGCACTATAAATCAGCATTACTTATTTGAATTACTTTTATATATTAATTAAAATTATTCATGTACTGGTGTGAGTTTCGCTTTTGTCAATAAAACAAAATGAACTGCATAATAAAATAAATAAACTGCTTAATAAAGCAAAACAGAGAACATTCTATTCAACTACCATCGCTACATTTTATATGACTTAATCGGTCACTTAAAATATATAATTATTATTTTTGTGGTTAGAGATCCACCATTTAATTAAGAACCTGTAACGTAAGATGAACAGAGGGACAAAGTCATAAGTGGAAGCTAATTAAAACATTCAGTGAAACAATGACTCATAAGACTGGGAGAGCAAAATGTAGCTTTTGGCATTGGCCATGATTGGCAGGTCAAAGGTCAGTATATGTTTAAGATTTTTATTGCAGCACGGCATGGTCACATGGCTCTTTCCATGAAACCTGGACACATTTAAAATGTGTGTTGCAAAGGATGAATTAAAACACCGTATAACTCACATGCTTGTACTTTTTATTACCAAAACTTAAGAAGAATGAAGCAATAGTCAGATTCTGCAGTGATACTGGCTCGTTCCTGTCTGTTACCTTGCATTGTCTGTCTATCTAGCTGGTTTCATTTCTTCACTTTCAGGAGGACGCATAGGAATCTCCGGCGCCTTCCGGATAATTCCCTGTGAAAAAGGTCTGCATTCCAGGCTACTTGTATGCTGATCCCAGATGGATGCTCTTCCCAACAAAAACTGGGTTCACAGGACAGGCGGTTGGGACTGATAAACAGGAGAATGTGAAAAATCAGGGTACGTTTCACTGGGAGCGGAGTTCAGGACACTCCTGTTTAGAGCATAACAAAGACACTGTTCTGTGAACAAATCCTCAAAATGGCAAGAGGCCAAAGCGGCCCTTCATATCTCAGTCCGACATCTTTGCAAAAAGTAAACAGTTATTGCCAATACTAATTTAGCATATTATGCAAATAATAATAATAGCAATAATAATAATGAGTGAGCAAACAAACGAATAAAAACGCTGGAACAACCTGGCTTAGATTACAGAGTTTAGCCGCTGCAGGACCTTTGGATTCCACATTACAGACCAAAACGAAAAACAGAACAGGTGAATTTCATGATTCTTCTGCGAACTGAAGCGAGTCGCCTCTTTGTCCCGCAGTACGACAGGCACGCTTTTCAAATTCCCCTTTAGAAAACACGAAGAGCTATTTGATACTGAATTTGTAGTTATGACCGAACAGAGACGCATCGATTTCCTTGGCAGACGGACCGGTCTGTCTATACACAGGCTGAGATAAATCAAGGGATTTGATTGCATTCCTGAGCAAACCAGACATCCTTAGTTGTGCTACAATCCAAAGGTGTAACTTTGGATTGAACGTTAGAGGGCTTGAGATCCCCACCCATTCATCATGACAATATGATTATTTTTTTTTTTTGGGGGGGGGGGGGGTTATGTTGCCTGGTTGTGTAATTTACACCGATGCCACAATCCCAATTATCCTCTTGTTCTGTGACCG
>JAODKF010000045.1:2871685-2882600 GCA_026779585.1 Mormyrus proboscirostris | reverse complement strand
CCTTTTTTTTTTTTTTTTTTTTTTTTTTTTTTTTTTTTTTTTTTTTTTTTTTTTACCTGATGTCAAACTGGAAATTTTAGCTTTCTTTGATAGGCCAGTCTTTTTTTTTCCTCCTCCAAACCCACACGTATTTATTTAGTTTTTTTTTCCCTCCTTCAAGAATGTATGGAGCTAAAATCAATGTGTACTGTGAGGGGGAGATAGGGCCTTTGCAAGAAATTGCATACAAAACATTAAATACGGTTGCTAAAATATTTTGGTTGCTCTGTGTCTCCTGCTGTTTTCAAAATGTTTAGCAAATATTTTTGCATCTCAATCCTTTTGTATCTGGATGGGCACAAGGTACACCGGAGAGATGTGTTCTAGATAGGGTAGCTTTTACTGTTATTTACATACCTACAGTTCCTCTGCCTTCAGATAATCTCAAAATTAAGATAATCTGGAAATGCGTTTGGGGGAAAAAACATTTTATTTCTGTACCTACTCCATTTTGCTGTTTGTCTCTTCCACGCAGCCCCATGGTCTAAACAAGACCTCTGATTCAATAGGTTTTTTTCTCTCTGCTTGTGATCTGCACATCTAAACAGCTGTGTGGCTGACCGTTTCTGTGCAACATTTCATTTATGTTAAAGGTGCCAAATTTTAGTCTGTGATTTGGCTTCCATGGCTGGCCCCTGCATATGCGTGTCTGCTTTCCGGTGCGTTCCAGAGTGCTGGTTTAACCTGACGAGGCACTCTGAGCCTGTGTGCCCATCAGTTCGCTTTGTACATGTGACTATAAGTGCAAATTTTTTTTCTTTTTTTTTTTTTTCTTTTTTAAACCATATGTAAATTTGCTTTTTATTTATTTTTTTTCCCCCAAGTATACAGCAATGACGTCATGCTTTGAAGTGTAATGCGACAGCTATTATCAGTGTTTAAAAAATGAATGATGGAGGTCAGCTCAGGGGCAATCATCTTAGCAGAATTTTATCAATAGCTAGTCCTGCTTTGATGGGTGGAAAAACAAGAATGCTAGATGAATGGGGCGCATTTGCGCATTTATAAATGTCAAGTAATGCGTAAGGGCCTCTACGAAGTATCGTAAATGCTACCCGTGGTAATGGGCAGCAGCGGCGACCAAGGCCTGCCTCGTGGTGTCTCTGTCTACAATGGAGCGTGTTCATGTTGCGAATGTCTTTTTTGTGATTTTTTTTTTTTTTTGTTTTTGCAGCATGTCAGTGATGTGAGGGGTGGGTTTCATCTTGACGAAATTGTCACCAACCCCACGACGCTTTCCATTTTTAGGCCGGTGAGACGACCTTGATCCCGCGGCTCTGGAGCAAGTGCCTGACACTGTGGGCGCTCGTAGTCGCCCATGTAGTGAGCAGGCCTGCCGCCAGTCTGACTCGCCGTGCTTTTCGTTTTCCCCTTCGGTATACTTGTTGAGCTGATGCAGAGGAATCGGGTAAAGCTTCCTTCACTGTCTCGCCTCGCTGAAGCATTTCTGTACCCAGACTCTCTCTCTCGTTTACCAAGCGAGTCTGCTTGACTGTTTTCCATCATCTAGCTGTCCCCTGCCCCCCCCATCCCTTTCCTCAGGGATTTGACAATAAAACCATCTGGCAATCTGTTTAGCTACTTTAAAATATGTTGTGTCACTGCTCCGTATATACATATTTATTTTGCCTCCATCCACGCAAAGCGAAAATACGGTCGTGCCAAGAGCTGTCCAGAGGAAGTGGGTTGTGTTTGGCTTAACAAACCTCTGCTTATTTTCGAAAAACTCCCCTAACAACAGTTGGTAATGGCAAGAGTTTTAGGACTGTTGAGGTAAAGCCAATAAATGCTGGTTACCCACATGCCTGATTCCAGGGGTTGCCAGTTGTTAAACTCGATTTAAGCCTCTCTGTAGTAACCCAAGAAATAATGACCGAGGAAACTTTTCCCCACCCTGAATGAGACGCACCCCAAACAGATTGACACTGGTTTTGTTGGGGGCACAGGCGCGGAGATGTCGTTAGACGCTGTTAACACCTATGAGATTGCTGGGGTATGTAGTTGAATCCTCCTTTTCCAGGAAGACATCTGGGTTGAATTGCAGATTGCAGTTGGCTCTGCTCCGGTCCTGTAATATTTAAGCAGTTGATGCCAGATTCCTCCTCCTCCTGCTTCTTTTTCAGTCCGTGTGACTTGCCCCTGGCCTAGTCTAACACAACAATAGGCAATACCTTCACCAACCAGCAAACGTTTCCATTGCTTGCTGGCTAATGAAAATGAACATATGCTGTGATCGTTTATTGCCATTCTCAGCACCTGGTTGCAAACTAGACTAGTTAAGATGTGACGCACGCTAAACCAGCAGCTGGTTTCAGGCGGGTGTATTGCTGGGATCTGCATTCCTCCTTGTGCTTCTGTGAAGCTGCCGCTGTAATTGGTGTCCTCCAAGACTTGCTTCATTTGTTTGGCTTTCACAGTGGAAAAGACAAAAAAAAAATGTTTGTTTCTAAAAGGCAGAGGAGAACTCGAAGTGTTGAGTTTTTATTTGAACTTGAAGTTGGGTAAGTTCAAATTTAACCAAATTATTTACTCTCATTCGTTGGTAATTAACATGGACACACTTCAGGTTTTGTGTCAGGGCTGTTAGTTCATAGGTGACATTTTGAGGCAGAACTTCGTAAATCTAAATATTCATTTTGGCTAAAAAAAAAACTGCCTGATCCAGCAGATTTTTGTCCTTGCCAGTACATTTTGGGAGGGTGGTGGGCTAGCGGTGGTCCTGACATCTGGAGGACACTCTATCAAGGTCAGTCACAGTTGCATTCTGCTCCCCTTCCTGTGGTAAAGCTGGCAGAAAGGGGGGTGCACAGCTGTTTCTGACCCAGGAGGGCACCAGCGAGGGCAGGCCAAAGAAAAAAATTCACAGCCAATGGCATGGAGGGCGCTAAAACCCAAATGTGAACCATGAGTCCTGCTGATTTGACCCTTGCTGCCAATGGGATCTTTCAGAACAGTCCAGGAAATGTGAGATGACTGGAAAATCTGGTTATTCATTGTGTTGCTGCTGTCAGAAGCTGTCATGGTCTGCAGAATCCATCCGAGGACCTGCATCTCTTTCTGCAAGGCCACAAAATGCTCTAGGCATGACTTTCTCTTCTGGAATTGATGTGGATCCTTCCAGGTCTGCCAGCATCCTGAACCTCTCCATAGCCAAATGGTGTCTTTACTCCCAACTCCCACACTGTTCTTTCACAGCAGCAGTTCAGCACACATTATTTATCCACAAGAGGCTCCTTGTGCCATGGCTGGGGACATGAAGGCAAAAGGCTGAACAGACGGAGGATGCTTAGAGATTGGCCACCTGGTTGAGCAGTACATAGGTCCATGTTTGCTGAAACCGGCATGCTGAAGTCTTCCATATCTCTCACAACTGCTCCTGGCATAAGCTATCGCACGCTAATCGCCGCATTGGCCAGCGCCATGTCTGTGCTGTGTACCGTAAAGATTCTGGTACTTTTCAGCGCACTGGAATGACACCGGTGAGCAAAGGAAGTGTCTGAAGTAAAGATCCATGTGGATCTAGTGCCTGTTAAATCATCTGCTTTGGATGTGTCTGGAAAGGTACTTACTGCTGGACGACTGAGGAAAGGCAGACTGTTGACAACCGTGATGCAGCCACTTCATTTGTTGTGAGACTCATCAGGGATGGTGTATGACTCCGTTAAGGATTTGTACCCATGTCCAGAAGGTTGTGGGTCCTAATCCTGTGGCTGGCAGAGAAAATCATATCACCAATGGGCCCTTGAGCGAGGTCCTTAACCCCAACCACTCTAGGGAAACCGTTGGCACTGATTTTAGACTTTTAGTGTTTTATGGGGAGGTATTTTCAAAGAGATGAGTGCCTTGCTTGGATCTAGTTACCACCAGATTTACAGCATTCCAAAAGCATGTGTGATTGATGGTTATCACCATTAAATTGAGTGTGGCTGTTTTTATTGTTTTTTTTTTTTTTGGGGGGGGGGGGGGGTTATGTTGCCTGGTTCTGTAATTTACACCGATGCCACAATCCCAATTATCCTCTTGTTCTGTGACAGAGCTGTGGGAATTCCCCAGTAACCTGTGCTATGAGTTGGCAGCTCAGCATTTCCATTTCAATATATTGTCTGTCTACTGCACTAATTGAGAATTGTATTTGAGAACTGCTGAAACACAGCAGACTTAATTAAGTGTGTGTTCATTTTAATCTTTTGCCAATTTATCACAGGTGGAAAATAAAAAAAAAAAAAATGACATCTAAGCTGTACTGCATTTGTGGGTCAGTATACATTTTTTCAATGTCCCACCCATTTCACTATTAAATATCGCTATAGCTTAATCTCAAATTTAAGGTGATGCAAAATTTAATATAACATTGATTGGCTTTTAAAGGCGTATTTTCGGTTCTAAGCATTTTACGTCCTCAGGCAGAGACAGGAATTTTATTTACATATCATAGTCTTGAACACAGTCAATCACATTCAATGGAGGCTGCTGTTGCTTATCAAACAACCCTTTCACCATGTAAAATAGCACTGATTAAATATTCATTGCGGTAAGAAAGGGCCGATATGTTGATTTCACATTGATTTCACCCCGCACGGAAATCACTCTCTCCTCCATGGACAACTTTCTTGGAATTTATATTTTGCTGGCATGGTAATACAACCTCGTAGTCACACGCTGCAACATTCTCCGACGCTTAATTCCTGTAACTGTTCTGAAAAACTGGCAAAGCACTTCAGTAACATTTGAATGTAAACGTTTGTTTTTTTTTTGGTAATCTTGCGAGGAAATGCTTCTGTAAATCGTTCACTCTGATAGGCTGTTGTGTGGCCTTTGAAAGACAGTTCCGACCTCCCCCACTCCCAAGCATAAATCACAGCCAAGGTGGCCTTAAAATAAGCAATTTCTCAGGATAAATGACACAATTTACATAAGGGTGCCACATAAAACTACCCCTTACCTTCAGTCTGATTTTCTTGTCTCTATTTCAGTACCAAAAATGACCATTGAAAACTATGAGGGCTCTTGCACTTAAACCAGAACCTGAATCCATTGTGCTAAAATAGGTCTGATCTACTACATGCCAGACAAAAAGTGCCAAGTGAGTGAAATACAAACTGATTATGCGGTTTGATGTAAAGTCATTAAAACTTGCCAGGGTGCCCATTTTATTCCTGAGAGAGAATCCGCATGATTTATTGAAAAGGGAATTTAAAATCTTTAAAGCTGGTCTGAAATCCAAAAGGCAACACATCAAATGTCACCAGTACATGTGACACGGTGACTCCAGCCCCTGCAGCTCACCTTGGTATAATGTGAATGTTCCACGTGTCAAACTGCACATATGATAATGTTCACTTTGATTTGTGTCCTGTTTACCCAATGCTCTCTGGAACAGGAGTCAGAGAGGGGAAAATAATACTTATTATACATAATTCATATATTGGTTTGGCTTTTTAATGAGGCACTGAAACCCTGAGTTACACACCACTCAACCACGTTTGCCGCTGCATAATTTCTTAACGCCTTTCGAAGACGTTCAGGTCACTCCCTGCTTTATATGGGCACTAAAACAAAAATCCTGGGATTCGACTTCTCCCCACAGCAAAATAAAAAACAAACAAACGATTGCCTTCAAATACCATTCTTTTCAAATGTTCTGTTCTTCTGCATCAGGGCACAACCCCCAATTACAGAGGGAATTTACTTTTTTGAGTTTGGGTCTGTAAATTTGGTTTAAACCATATAATGTGTATTTGAGTTTAGTTTATGTTCCGCAGTTTGAATTGATAACAGCGAACACATAATCCCTGAACAAACAGGATAAATGTACAATGTTCAGTGTGCTTAACAAACAGTCTGCGCTGTGATATGTGATTGTCAGAATATACAGTGGGTTTGCTCTGCTGCAGATTGGCAGGAATAATAATAAAAAAAAAAAAAAAAGTCAAACGTGAGGATGTTCTGGGCGTGTGTGTCTGTAAATGCATCCGTAAATCAGCCCTGATCCTAACCCTTTTGTCTCCTTCCAGAGGCAAAAAAATGTGGTCTGTGGGCTGGCTGTCATAGATCATAATGATAAGAGGAGCGGTGTACATCTCTCACACCGTGAAAACGATTCTAACGGGACCGCACGCGCATCTTATTCTCTCAGCCATGATGAAAAGAGGAAACATATCAGGAACCAAGATGGGCATTCCGACAAATTTCCCAGATTCCAATATGATACAACAACGGGAAAAACGTGACCTCTTTACACTTTGATTCATTCTCATTCAAAGACACAAGCATTTCCTGCCATCATAGACAGTTTTCAGTGTCTGAATTTATATCCAGAAGGGAAAACAATGTTATATGATAAATAAACATAATGCAAATGTGTTCCATTGCTATCAGTATGAAAAAAAATCACAATGGTAATACCCTAGCATATAAATCTCCCTTTAATTTTGCTCCCAGATTGTGTCTAATAAAGATTTCTAATACAGCCTCCTCATTCCACTGATTCTGTAACATAAATATTTTGTCTAAGCAAAAAAAGGTTAGCATCCTGTTAAATAAACATCAGCACTGACACCTTGAATATTGATTACATAATGCATTACCTTTAGGAGGGATGACAACAGTCTTTTCCAATTTGAAATCTGTTTAATATAAATTAGAAGGTAATAAATAAAGTAAAATCTGGAATTTCTGAGTGTCGCTATCAAACAGATGTTTATTTCTTAAAAATAAGTTGTCTCCTGTCAGCCACCTCCAGGAATCAGGGCAATACTCTAATGATCTGATTTTCATTCAAAAATATGCTTTGATCTTGTGCCTGCTAATGCCTTGACAGCTGCGCGTTAGCCAGTTACCATTTATTTCATCAACTTCATCACAAATGACCGGGACAAATCCAAAGGTAAAAGTGCAGGGATTCATTTTCAGATCACACCACGCTCTAATTATCATTCTGAGAATTACTCTAAACTTCATTGGATGCCCATCCATCTTCAGGTCTGTCCATTTGCAATAATTCCTTTTCAATTAGGGTCACACTGGCTGTAAGCTGATTGCAGGATTTATAATGTGGTAAGCAGGGTTCCTCCTGTAAGTGGCGCTGTTGCTCAGCACGTCTCTTATATAATAATTTAGATAGAAGCTGTATATCCATAACATAACTCTCCAGAACAAATTTTAAAGTCAAAGTCATTACTGGGCTGGAAAGGTAAGATGGGGATTAAGGGTTATTACAGTGTTCTATAATACTTCCATAATACTCCTGTAAGGATTGCCGCATAAATATGCAGACGGTCCCGAGGTTACGATGGGGTTACGCTCCAATAGACTAATGCAAGGTGATGATATCGTAAGGGGAAAATGCATTTTAGTACGGTACATCTAACCTAACAGTCATCACAGTGTAGCCTAGCCCACCTTAAACATGCTCAGAACGCTTACATTTGCCTACAGTTGGGCAAAATCATTAACGCAAAGCTTATTTTATAATAAAGTGTAGAATATTTCATGTAATTTATTGAATAATCATACCCATCCTAAAGTCAAAATATCGGAACACGGGCCACCGTAACCCGCGGGGTGTCTTCACATCTTTGTGCGTGTGTCTTTGCTAACTTTAAACAGCCAAAACCTTTGGTCAACTCAGAGGGCATCCAGAAATAAGTATCTTTTGATTAAGTATGAAATTTGCACAGTGTTGATGAACGCTCCCCTGGTAGATGTATAGGATTATAAAAGACTCATCTCGTCAACTGGTGACTCATTTGGTAATATTCTCTTAGCAGGAAGCAGCCGTCACTGCTCACTGGCCCATTCTCTGAGAGACAGAAGCTGTTAGAGTTGAGAGTTGACTTTGACAGCTTTTTCTTATGAATTTTAATTCCAGAACACTGATAAGTCTTTAGCAATGGCTGGGGTCCAATATGACAAATCAAAGGAATCTTCACATCAAACAGGTATGCAGAATTAAAATTATCATTAAATTCAGCGTTTGATGATTTGTCATGACTCTGTTAACAGTTTATGCATAATCAGCCAAAGGAATGACTTTCTAAAATAATTTACTTGTGTCATTAGTTAACAGACAGCACTATTACAACAATCAGCTAATCACATTAGCAAAGGTTAATTTACTATGTGTTCACCTGAACAGTGATTTGGGGTTGGAAATTGCTACAAATGTAATCAAGGACATGATGTTGACATTTGTATAAGGTATTTCTATATGTCAAACCTCAAAAGGAATATATTCTGGAGGCAACTGTCACAGAAGGATTTTGCTGGTGAAAAAATATTGCGAAATCATATGTCTTTTCCTCTGTCAGCCAGATTGTCCTGCAAAAAAAATCTAATTTAAAGCAAAGTGTGTCAACCTAATATGAATATCCTCCACGTATCCTGAATGATCACAATAAATGTTCCAGATCAGAAACCAGGCAGTCTATTGTCTATCTCTATCCCTGCATCTAAATTGACTCTGTCCAATCATGACTCTATTCCCAGAAGATGAAGGCGTCTGTGTTAATCTTCCGGAAGATGACTGTGGACACCTTGGACAGCATCCTGGCTCTGAATGTGGCTTTGCACTGCTTGCTTTATGACCATTGCAGTGCCAGGATAAACGCTGTACAGTAGCTTTCCTGAGGTTGCATATAGAGACAAGATAATCAGACATGCTACAAGATAACACAGACATAGATGCATAGGGCTATTCCAGCAGCATATGGTTTTTCATAGTTGTTATTGTTACGAGCGATCGAATGAATTCAATGTTACCGCTGAGAAATTTGAAAGGAAAAATATCACTGCTTCTATTACATGAGTTCAATATACAGCCAGCTGTGAGGAGTGGGCTCAGAGGTCACAAGTGTAATATGGTAACTGATGATTTGCAATTATTGATTAAGTTAGTGCGTCAATGTCCAAATTGCTAAAAAATCACTTATCAATGTGAGCATCAAAATAACAACCATCATATTCCTTTGAAATTATATGTTTGCTTTAAATACAAAATTAATGTGTCAATAAGGTAATTCAACAGCAAATTGTCTAAAAAATTACCTTTTACACTTCGAGTTGGCTCCTATCGGTCTCCTAAATGCAGAATCATTACTTTTCTACAAAGATTACAGCATTGACTTAAAAAAAGACTGCCAATTTATTTGTCTGAATTTATGACTTCTTCACACAAGCTCCTAAACTTTATTAATATAAATACTTTACAGCATAGCACAGTTGCTGAGCTCAACAAACTGCAATTTCACCGGCAGTAGGGATCCAGTAAAAAAAGCAGAAACTACTCATCCAAATATTCCGAGCTAGTCACTGGACAGAAGGCCCACAAAATAAATATCCTGCTATTTGTCAAATGTAAGTTCAGCTGGCAGACACGAGAGCATATTCTCAATTCTTTTTCTTGCCAAAGCTCTCTTGATCTAATCAACTTCCTGTGTGCGGCAAGAAGGACAAGAGCGGCTTTTTGTGCCCAGTCGCGGCGGCCTTGCATTTTCTGTGTATTTTGGCGGGCGTGTGCCATGCTCCCCCCCTCCCCCCCCCCCCCCGAGCCGAATCGGCCATTGGGCACCATCTTACATTAAGCACAGCTCAGAGAGATGAGTTTCAGCAGGCATCCCCCAAACTGCTGAGTACTACAGTTGTCACATTTGAAAAATGGAGGTGCAGGGGAGAGCGGACGGAAATAGCCGGCTGGGTGGAGCAGGAGGTGCTGTGGTGGTGCTGGTGGTAGTTATGGGGGGGGGGTTCCGGAAAGTCCTGGGGGGGGACGCGGAAAACGGATGGGGGAGCTTAGCAGACGGCGTTCCGCATGTGGGCGGTCTTCGGGGGGCGTCTTGGCGACGCCGCCTACTTCATGACATACAGTCACCTTCCCGGCTCCTTGCAAAGATACCGTCCTTGACTATTAATCCCGAGGAAGATCATAAGTGAGAGGAGGGATGTTACTGGTCAACAGGTGGGAGTGACCAGCAGAAAGGCCCATCACCTGCACGGCACCCAGAATCGCCCCGTCTGTCTGAAGGCCTCAGTCTTCACACGTGACTTAACATGACTGCTGCTGTCATTGGTACTCAACAGCCATATGGTGTGATTCGGCAGCAGTGATCCGTCGGGAGTCTCGTACGACCTGCGGGTCGGTAAAGACCAGGCTTATTCAAATCACGGCCCTCATGGTCTGAGCGCTGCTGATTTCCCAGCCTTCCTTTACCTGTGAGCCAGGTGTGAATCCTCTGTGGCCAGTCAGAATCAGTAATTATGAAGCTAAGTACCTGGGAGAACTGAAAACAAGGTCTGAATTTGGAATCGAGGGCCAGATCTGAGGAGCCCTGGTAGAGACTGTGGGCCGGGCGTTTTGTCTCAGGAGTCTGCCGTCCTGGAGCTTAGATCGGAGAGTGGGCCAATCAATTTTGCGTTTGTTGCTCTGTTTCCTGAGCTGCTGAGTAATTTTGGGGCTTGCAAAAAGTCACTTCAGGCAAGGAAGAAAAAATAGGAAACCAAAAAAAGAACACATCTTTCGATTTTGTGACAAAAGATAAACGGCATGGGAAATTAGACGAAAAGGAAAGGAAGTATGTGTGTTATTAATTTATCTTTCCTACCTTTAGTAACTGTTCAATAATATATAATAACGTGTGCCCTTATATTTTAACTTCCATTGTCTAAAAATAACTCGCTCACCTTTATCTACGCGCAGAACGGAAGCGGAGGAAAGTGAAATGTCTTGATTTCAGTGATGCACGAGATTTACCCCATGGAGAGACGCGGAATGGAGAACATGCATCCACCACATCCATAATTCATGAGTATAAATTAACCCTGAGTGGTGCTCCTCCATCAATCACAGTGGTTTCCATATAAAACAGTGTGGCTGGGCTGG
>JAODKF010000045.1:2857483-2871585 GCA_026779585.1 Mormyrus proboscirostris | reverse complement strand
TTTCTTTTTTTTCTTATTTAGTTAGCAAAGCTTATAGTTAGTAATTTTATCTGTAAATAGAGCTTAATTACAATCAGGGAGGCGGGTTGGGGTTGGGCCATGAAAGAGGTGCCCGCCAACTGGAGTGCAACTCATGGTCATGTGTGTCCTAACCTCCCTCCAAAATTAACCACCCGCCATTTCAACAGGTGGCCTGACACCATAACGTTCAGCATGGGAGGCGGCGTGGGTGTGGGCTCTGATGGTGCTCCAGATGTCATGCTTTCTTAGCGTTTAGAAGTAATCAGCAGGGAATACTGCCTTCCAGAAATGACTGAGAGTATCAACAAAAAGAGTATAGTTACTATACTGATATACAGGTAAATATTGTATTTTACTCCCGCAATAAACTAACTCCTGCTAACTAAAAGCTCTACTCACTTTACTGTCATAATTTTAATGCATATATATCCCCATTTGCTGTGCAGGTGAAAAGCCTTGAAAATATCCTTCAGCTATATCCTGAAAATGACCATCTCGTTGAGAAAGTAGAAAGAGCTCTTTGAATTCAGGGCAAAACACTTAATTTTAGCACTTAATTTTGATGTGATTCTGAATTCCAATTGACTTTATACCATGACAAATCATAAAGAAAACGAACTGAATGCCATCCAACACTGACTTGAAATAACAGATTTGTTTTACCGCCCGCCAACCAATCAGATTTCAGACACAGGAAAAAGACAGATGACGGCGGCTTTCTAATCCACAAGTTAATTTCACTATGAACAGCGCTAACATTTGATTAAGAGGTTGACTCATTTCCATGGGACAGCTGTTATTCTAATTACTTATTTTTTAGTACTGTACCACTGTTTCAAAGGAGTCGTGACTGGTATGTGAAAATGTGATGTCCACAATAGATGTATTGAATTTAACACATGAATGTGCACTTTGACTATTCACCTCTCAGAGAAGAATACTGTACAATGCATGAATGACCTTGGTGAAATGAAACTGACATTACCTTTTATATTTAATTTTTACTTTCTGGAAATACAGCTGCATGTTTTATTGATTGCATAACAGCAATGATGGGCATCTCCAAGAAACCTTTTTGCACCCACATGAAATTTAGTATAAATTTTCAAGAGACATTTTTTAATATATATGAAAAATTGTCCAGTGTATCCTTATAAGTCTTCCATTATACCTTTAGGGTCTTACGGTTAGATTAAAATTTGTGTGACTCTGGAATCTTTTCGATCACTGATTAGACTTGAAACTGTTCGCAGTTCTCCCACAATGCAATTTTGTCTAAGATCGACTAACAAGGTAATCTTGCCCTTTATAAGGTAAGGCGTAGTCTCAGGGAGATATTACGGGTTACTTTGCTGAGGGCAGTCTTCTCTCAGTCTTACCTCAGCAAATGCATTACTGCAGTTCTTAGAGGCATTGTGCTATCGGAAATAAAGTCTTTTCAAAGGCACACTAAACTACCATCCTGCATGCAAGCCACATTAGAGATTCAAAGCATTATTCAACGGAGAGAAAGGCTATTAGCTCTGCTTTCTGGGACATGCTCCGGCTCCGATCGGAATTCTGGTGTGGGTAAATCCTCACAAGAGTTCCTCAAACAAGCCTGCCGTTTTCTTCCGACAGACCAGCTACGCACAGTGAGATAATGACATTAGCTATGGTGCCCCTTATATTAGGATCGCTGTTTGTTTAACTGCATATTCATTGGCTTTGTGCTGATAAAACCAGAGAACCTCTCCAGACCGTCACTGATGAATTGCGATGGAACATTGGAGAACTGCATTGTTTCCATATTGGTGTGTAAAATGATCTCTGGCAAATTGACTTTGAAAATAGGATGTGTCTGCTATCAATAAATTGTCTACGGATTTCTTTTTACTTCCAAAACTGCTATGGGCAAAATCACACAATGAGTGAAAATACAATAAAAACACAACTATGTTTAAACGTAATTCACATTCAGATTTTTTTTTGGGAAGGAAGCATAGCTTTGAATCAGTGATAATTCGGCAAGATATGAACACGATACCTGCCTCACGTACATTTTAATTATGACATGTCCTCCACGCTTTGCCAGTACACTTTGAATGTGACACAATTTTGTCTAATAAAAAGATATAAATGGCTTTATTTATTGTCTGTATCATTGCCCACATTGTCTCAGAAAACTGCCCTTTGATGAAGTATTGGCCCATATCTGTCTCTCTCTGATTTATCCTTTCGCCTGCTGTGCTAAAGGAGAAAACGTAAGGAAAATAAATGGGCTGGATTTACACAGGTGCTTCGGAGCTCCAATGAGGGACGAATCTTTAATGGATTCAGTGATTATTCATATGCATTAATAATGACATCCATCGGCAGACCTTTCACGCAGGATTTATCCCCTTACGATACCCTCTGGTCGTATTTTAAAGCGCACGCCAACAGGCGGGCATCAGTAAATACTCGCTAAAATTGGTTTCCTGTAAGCCACGGCTGACAGAAATGTGCTTCAGGAATGACGCAGCTTGTTTCCTGCCTCGAGAACAAAAGCAGCGTGTCAGAGCCTCCTCAAAGGGACCGTGGCAGTAAAAACAGCAAGTAATGCTTGTGAAGCTTCATATGCATGCACCTACATGCGAGTGCAGCTACATGCGAGTGCAGCTATATGCGAGTACACCTACATGCGAGTGCAGCTACATGCGAGTACACCTACATGCGAGTGCAGCTACATGCGAGTGCAGCTACATATGAGTGCAGCTACATGCGAGTGCAGCTACATATGAGTGCAGCTACATGCGAGTGCAGCTACATATGAGTGCACCTACATGCGAGTGCAGCTACATATGAGTGCACCTACATGCGAGTGTAGCTACATGCGAGTGCAGCTACATGTGAGTGAACCTTCATGTGACTGCAGCTACATGCGAGTGCACCTACATGTGAGTGAACCTTCATGTGACTGCAACTACATGCGAGTGAACCTTCATGTGACTGCAACTACATGCGAGTGCAGCTACATGCGACTGCACTTACATTTGATTTTGCAGTAATATTTTATTATCCTTTCTACATTATATGTATAAAATAAAATGACACCCAAAGCTTCCCCTTTGTGTATATTGCAGTATAAACCTAGTATACATACAGTAAAATAATATTAGAGCATAAATGCCGATGAGTTCTGCTTCAATTAAGAGACTGCATGGAAACAGTATAGCTATATCTGTTCACATATAATAAAATTCCCTCCTATTTTCGCTCTTGTATCATCATTGCTAACGGAATCGTTGAGCCATGAGATTCTTAAGTCATTTAATAACCTTTGCCCCCATAAATATGTGGGTAATATTGAGTATGATGCATTAATTTACTGTCTGGGCCGGCTCCCTGGCATCTATCTGCATAACAAACGGGCACGGGGTTCAACCCGTGGTCTAATTACCCTGCGACCAGCTGGTGAGTGCGGCCCGAAAGCACCGTTGTGCTACCGCCATGCCAAGTGTCCTGCTTTTTGCAGCCCTAATGAGGAATCCTTGAATGCTATTTTTTATTTAATTTCCACGCTGAGCCGCTCATGCCGACGTGCCATACACCAAGTCCAGATGGTGCACTGTATGTCAACATCTTGAGGACCATTCATAGTGTGGTCTTATTTATATCCCAGACTGAAGTCTCCTTGCCAGTCAGAAAAGCCAACATCTGTTAATTCGCCAACTCAAACAAAAAATGACATATGCTGGTGTAATGAGGGTTGCGATATGTGCAATGAGCTTTCGGGTTTCATTTTTCTTTGTGTATAAAGCTAATGGCACAATAATTTACATTTGTTGTTTCATTTTAACAGCTTATACTGTATACCCAGTGTACACTGCACACACACTAGTGCTTCTGGCAGCGCTACACTGTGTCACATCTCCAACACAATGGTAACACCAGGGTTTAAAAATAGACGGAGCCCACAGGAGCAAAACTCCGCCTCCTCGTGTCCAAATCGCACCTTGCCGGAGCGCAGCTTTATGATCAAAATGTAATTTTAACCACAGATACAGTATTTAAAAATATAACCTACACAGTTTTATTTTTCTAGATCATAATTATTTGCCAAGAACACAGACAAGTTTTGCCACGGACATATTTACAGATAGTATATGGACAGATTGACAATCCCTGTTCCTGCTTGATTATATGGACAGGCTGGCAATCCCTGTTCCTGCTTGATTATATGGACAGGCTGGCAATCCCTGTTCCTGCTTGATTATAGACAGGCTGGCGATCCCTGTTCCTGCTTGATTATGGACAGGCTGGCAATCCCTGTTCCTGCTTGATTGTATGGACAGGCTGGCGATCCCTGTTCCTGCTTGATTATGGACAGGCTGGCGATCCCTGTTCCTGCTTGATTATGGACAGGCTGGCGATCCCTGTTATTCCCTGCCTTGCGCCCGTAGCTTCCGGGAAAGGCCCCTGCATAGAACAAACAGTTACAGAAGATGGATGGATGGTTGGTGGATGGATTGATTTCTAGAAAATGTGATCTTTGAAGCACTAGTGGAGACATTTTTAAATTTCTGGACATAACAGCTATGGGTCATCACTGTCACACGTGCTGGTGTCCTTTGTTCTTATTGGGATGCTGATGTTGTTTTTTGCCAGAACATTCTTGGCTTGTGTTGTGAGCTCAGAACTTACCTGACTCAGTACCCACATTAGAATTGAAAGGAGGAAGTCTGGTCGATGGTGCTGAAGTTTAAGGTTAACCGGGAACACGGAGCCCGAGTTGTTGTCGAGACACTTTGTTAATCAGTAAGCAGACATGACAGAAGCCCTTTGGCTGCAGCGTGATCCATATGTCACCCTTGGGCCTCTCTATCCAGAGGAGCCACACAGAGTCACCTCAGCGGCAGATAAGACAGCCTGGAAAGAAAAAAACACTTTCAGAAGACCTTGACACTGCAAACGAAAGGACTTGACAGGATATCGCGATGTTTGCGCGACGGCACTGACACCGAGCATCTCTGACGGCTGGAGAGTCCTAATTCAGATAATGATGGCTTCACAGAAGTTTGTTTCGTTTTAACTCAACACACATCGGAAAAACGAATTGAGGGGGAGCCTTAAAACGACTCATGCTCACTCACGGGGTGTACGTTCAATCTCTTTTAATGTACAGAAAAGTCATTGTGAAGGCAATGCAGTCTCAAACATGGTAGGTGATCTATCAATAAGCTGAAGGGGGAAATGGGGAAAGATTAATTAGCGATTGAATTCCCTGGAATATAAAAGGATGTTCCGGGTTTCCATTGTTCTTTAAGCTTCATTTAAATTAGCATATACTTACATGAAAGACGGGACTTTTGGAGGGAACTGTGCATCAGTCAGCCATGACTGCCGCCGAGACCACAGGAGACCTGCTCTCACAGGACATACTTTTGGGTTTCATTTACCGAGAAGGAAGGTGGCCACACTAAGTATTTGTGAAAAACCGTTTGCAAGAGCTGATTGTCCTCCGCATCAATCACGGCGCGTCTGTCTGGCCGTCAGTCAGCACGCTGGCGGAGACCTCGCCATCAATAACCCGGCCCTGACAGGCAGCCGCTGAGCCCTGAGGCATGTCTCCCGCTCCTCCCGCTCCTCCTGCTCCTCCCAGCTCCCAGCCTAAGCTGCTCACTATGCCAGAGGAGCCCGCACTTTGGCACTTATTTAAATGGAGTCATGGAGCCCAGCGTGAGCCCGGCGGAGGACAAAAGCGGAGGGTCCCGCACCATGAAAAGCGATTAACATTTTCACAGATTGCAATTCCTAGCAGCGCAGTCTCCCTCATTGTCTTAAACGAAACGGATGAAGTGTTTGTTTACTGAGTTATTTCAATACCAATTAGAATAATAAAACAGGCTTGATCGGAGCAGGAAACACGAGTGCATCCGAGGGTTATTGTCACTTATGTACTCAGAATCAAGGATTTGTTAAATCAAACAAACACAAACACACTACTTCCATTTTTAATCATTTTGTAAAGGCTGTAATGTCTCAGAGATTTGGGACCCTCTTAAGTATGAAGTGTAGTAAAGATGGCCTTGTGTGATTAAAAAAAAAAAAAACTACTTATAACCTTTAAATCTAAAAAAGAATACAATTACAAACATTTTGTCCCAATGTAAATGAAATCTTAAAGCAATTGTTCCTAAATAAAAATAGCTATTCTATATGGAGGATTTCTTGCAGTTTTTGAAAATTATTTGTCAGTGGTGAACCAACGGGGAACTCAAACACGGAGCCTTAAATCCATAAACTGAGACAAAGATTACAGAGATGTTGAATGCTGATTTATAATGGAAAAGTGTCGGGTCTCACAATTCACAATGCAGTACAGTAATTCATTCTCTGTGAGAATTTTAGCGACCTTCACGCTGGAGGAGATTGATGCCAAAATGCAGCTGGACGTGCATCTAAAAATTTTAAGCTTTAAGATTTAAATTATATATCCCTTCATAACTCGTTTTATCTCATCTTTATACTTTGTTTTTCATTGTTGAGAATAACTTCCCCACGACTCTATACTGGTGAAGAGGATCTAAATCAGATCGATAGAGAAATAAGTCTTACTGTACTCCTGGGTTTTTCGCTTGATATGCGGATCTATTAAGTATAATATGTCTGCAAAGTTAATATTTATTTTGTACGAGATTATCTAATGACCAAAAAGCATATAAAGTACAGAATGCTATCCTTGAAGGAAAAGCAGGAATCGGCTAACAGTCCGGTCGGCCGAGCCGCACTCCCTTATGCTTCCCGCATTAGGATTTCAGAAACCCGACCCTGGAAAATAACAAGCCGAAGGAACAAGCTGTAAGCAAACAGGCTGCACTGCTGTGAGTTCACAGAAAACACTGGATTCCAAGCTTTAGCTGAGTTTAAGTCTGTCACTGTTTTTTTTCTTCCTTCTGCAGAGGATTTTAAACTGAAATTGAGCAGAGAAGCTGGGTCCCACATCAGTTTTTACAAATGCAGACTTCACATTCACGCACTCAGCTATTTTTCCACTAATTTTTCACCAAATTCATTATCTATAAAAACTCACAGACAAACTAATTCACTCCCTAATTTCTTCTGCTCCAATGAAGAGAGAAATCTAATAATTGCAGTTAATTTGTTTGCCTTTTGTCATTATGAAGTTTAGAGCCACGATAAATTTCTGCCTGATTTGTGTTGAATAAATGAAGTAAACAGTAGCTATTACCAATATACCTTAACACAATGAGTGCCTTATAAATAAATATTGTCTAAAATAATACCATGTTAGTTTTCTGAAGATGTCTTTTATTTTCATTTAACTTGTGCACTTAAACACTGGGCCCCCAAACTGAGTTAAAACTCAGTAAGACAGTGGAAATTCTCAGCCCCCGTCAGTGGAGGGAGTAGCAGTGTCCTGGGGACAGACGTTGATTAAGTGGCCTCAGGTCTGTTCAGGGGCATCAGAGCTGTTTGTCCTGGCCTCCACGCTGTGAGGGTGACACCTGTGCCTTCTCAACCATGTGACCCCTCCCTCCCTCCAGCCCCCCTCAAGTGGAAGGAGGCACGGAGCCGCCCCCCCCTGCCCCCCCCATCCCAAAAGGAGGAGGAAGAAGGAGCCTTTAATTTAACTATACACAGTGTCTCTTTCAGCATACAGAGGGCAACATGTGCTGCGTTACACAGAAATGAATTCTGATACTATGTGACATTACATAAGTACTGCGACTACTTATATAGTTTTATAAATTTTATTTTCAACTTTATTTTATTCAGCTATCTAGTTGCCCTGTTAACAATTTGCCAGCCTAAATGGCCTCTGTAGTTGGACAGCAAAAAAAAAAAAAAGATTTCACTAATTTTTCTTCTACCTTAAGTAATCTAAATGGTCTTTCTTCTAAGTGTAATTTTAAACTAAATTCGCATAACTGCCCGCATTCAGGGACTTGTCTTTGTTCCCCACGCCACGGACGTCACAAACAGAGCATTGTCCCCATCTCTGCAGATCACACTGGCATAAAAAGGGACTATCCTGTTTGAAAACCTCACACGGTGGTTTTCTTACACACCCTTTTAATTTGAGACAGGATTACAAGGATTAGGAGTGAATTTACATTTTGTTAAATTTTCAGGGGTGTTCTGTCGATTCACTTTGAGGTCACCTCACATCAGCAGATTACAAGGTGCCCCAGTTTTCATCCTCTAATTGTAGAAGTGACAACAAAAGAGACGGAAAGGCTGTTTATTTCAAAGGCACAAATGAATATTTCGTTATATGATTTCTCTTGGGGAAAAATAAAAGTAAGTCTGTATTACACCTAACATTAAACTTTCCCTGAAAGCTTAATTTGAAATTGTAACCTGAAATTGTAATATCCCTAATTCACTGCTTTGGAAAGTCACTGATGCACAGTGGAAAGAAATATCTATCTATCTACATTACAAACTTTCTGCCAGCCTGTATTTTATTTATACCTTGATTATGATGACAGTGTGATAGTAAGTTGCACAGGGTTTTCGCTGCACTTAGACCCTGTCGTCCCATTGGCTATTTTCTCAATTGCCACTATGACTTGGCAGTTACCCGCTAATTGAACGATCCTGAATTAATCCTGAATTAATAGCTCTGCCTCTGCCTGAATTACAAAGAACTAAAATGAAAATCCAATAATGTGTTGGGTTATCAAAAGCACAGTGCTGTCACAGAAAAAGAGGCGGTGAGGGAGATACTAATTAATAACATTAATGAATTATGCACAAAATCATTCTTTATAATCGACCTTTCAAACAATGAAGTTCTTTCCAACCTTCAAGGTATTCCCCTTTTTTTTTGAAAACTTCCATGTGTTTTTGGGAAATCTCCCCCCACCCCCCACAAACTCCGGAGCCTGCTAACCATCTTTGCATCTCTTCTGCGGCCCCCAGAAACAGTGCTTCATCATCAGCCATGGCTTTTAACCCTGGGGAGCCATCCCCGAGTGCTGCCTGGCTGTCCCGAGGTCTGCATTGGCTGCGCTCTTTCTTTGCTTTTTATGGCGTGTTAGAAGCTCAGAATTCACTCCCCATTTCCACTTGCAGTGTCTGCGGGAAGCTGAGTAAAGTGCAGCTCCGCCCGTCTGTGCTGTTTCTCCCTGTGCGCCTAGCAGCCGGACATCCAGGCGTACTTATCTGTGCGCTGCACTCCGCCGTTTTGGTGCTCTGCCTGCAAAGGGCTAATTCCCATCAAGACTGTGTATCTTTATCTTTGTCTTTTAATAACTGTGCTAAATTGCCGTTAATTACGAGTTTACGATGCATTGTACTCCTAATGCATGCTTCTGTTAATTGGCTGTGAATCCAGAATCAGTGTTACCAAATGTCTTTTTCACTCTTGAATGGATGAGGACATGCCTGAATGATATGCAGTCCCTATGAAAGCGATGCCTCTCTCTCTCTCTCTCGCCATCTCACTCTTTTTTTATTTATCCTCCCTGATCAAGCGGCGCTCTGCTCCTTTGATCAGTGCGCCCATAAGCGTGCGGCGCACATGAAGCCGATCTCTCACACGGAACCACAGACGCAGACGCAGCCCACGGGTGGATCTGAACTCGGCGAGAACATATGGGGTCAATTAGGCCGAGTTTGCTCCTGGAAGAATTTCAATTGATCTACAATAGAGACCTGCAGAATAGGTGGTCTCGGGCCATTTGGCAAAGAAATTGCAGACGGTTCCCCCCGAGCTCACGACATGACGGTATCAGGTGTTAGCCAGCAAATGATCCGGGAAAGGTGAAACCTGGAGAACAGATTGACTGACTAGGACCGAGTTCCACCAGCAATTACAAGCGGCACGGTTCTGTGGAAATCCTGCCATCGCTGAACAAACACATTATTCCGACACTGAGGGGGCCACAGGGGCCCCCACTGAAGACGTTTCTGTTTGAAGAGTTAATGTGCTCCAACCGCTGCTTATACTTTTAACGTGTTAAATGTGCAGCCTGCTTGACATCTCTTGTATTTTTTTAACCGCATGGTTTGTGGTGAACCTTCGCCATCAAAGGCCTTTCTCTGAAGGTTGTCCTACATTAGCCAAACCACACAGCAACGATGCCTCTGCAAATGCATGCAGTACCTGTAACTGTGTGTGTGTGTGTGTGTGTGGATTATGTTTATGTTACATTATGGGGACCAAATGTCCCTGACAATGTGATAAAAACCTGTTATTTTAATGATGTAGGGACTGTTTCTCAGGTCCCTGCAAAGATCTGTGACAGCAATTATAAAACTAAAATTTCCAAATGTATTTTCCAATGTATTTGTTTGGTTACTTATGCTTAAGGTTAGGGCTGGGTTGGGATTAACCCTAATCTCACCAATGACCACATTAACCTACCCAGCCCTAAGTAACCAAACAAAATACCACACTTTTGGAAGTTTTGTTTTTTATATGATTTCTCTTGGGGAAAAATAAAAGTAAGTATGTATTACACCACTCAAAAGTAAGGACATTTAAGGTTTTACTAACACTTTGGGGACACAAGCACACACAGGTTTTGGAATTATATCTTTGTGGGGACTCTCCATTCATTTCTATGGGGAAAACTCTAATCTCAACATGATGACCTTAAGCCTATAGAAATGAATGGACGGTACCCGCCAACATAGGAGTACAAACTTGTATGTATTTATTATTGTTTTTTTAATTGTGTTTTAAACGAAAATGTGAAAGTCACGTCTTCCATAATGCCATCCACCTGCTCTGGGATCTGCCTTTTTGCATGTCACCATTGTCTCCAAGGTAGAGCTAATTTACGCCACATTCCAGAAGGTTCCAACTGATGTTGACACCTTCACTGGATCAGAATCGGTTCACGTTATTTCAGGCATAAAATACAGTATAAGCGCATATAAATATTGTGTTGACAGAAACTTTAACCTTCCTTGAAAAACGATACACAACTATCTCACTCTTATCGCTTCCCATAAATTTCCCACTCAAGGACAAAGTTTATTTAAAGTTCTCTGGGTATATGTTCTGGTATTCAAATGGGAAAGTGTTTTGATTAACTGGGTGCCTGACAAGTACAAGACTTAGAAAGGAGGCAGTTAGATAAACATGTTTCTCAGGAGTTGCTCATACAAACAACAAAATACATTCATTATACATTAATACATTCTGCAGCTCTGAGACAGCACTTGTGCAAGATTAAACGGTAACAAATCCTGATGTGCTTTTGCAGTTTTTTCACCGGGTAAATAAACAAATACCAATAGTTTATAAAGGCATTGCAATAAAATAATTTTTTTGTAATAAAAGCAGTTTTGGCTTTTTTGAGAGAGAGAAATCTGAAAGGGCAGGAAGATAGTGGCATCGCCCTTTTCTGGGGCTTTGAGAATGAAAAGCGTCTCTCTCTGCGTGGCAGGGAGATGAGAGATGGAGGAAACGCGTACAAATGGTGCAGGTTCAGGGGATAATTCAGCCTTTGGTTCAGTTCAGTCTATTTCAGACCTTACAACCGTCATTGCAGTCAGATGAAGATGAGAAGTATTGTCATGTGAAGAAATTGAAATGAAATTCCTGCTGGACCCAGCGGGATGCGGGTTTTATCTGGACTCAATGGTGTTTCCCCAGGACGGTATCTCATTTCGGGGGGAGAGGTTCTCCGTGCGGCCACCTGCAGTGCCAGCTTTGTCCCGGGATCACAAGTTGTTCTGGGTGACCAGGCTTGGGACACGGCGAGAGGAATGCACTCAACTCCCTGCTGGCAGTTAGATCTCTTTATTTTCTTAGTGCTTTCATTCAGCCAAGAACAACTGGCTGGAATGGGGGGGGCGGGAGGAGCACCAACGCACCAGTGAGGAGGAGGAGTGGGAGACAAGGGGGCAGGGGAAACCGTGGTTTGGCAGTGGGATTGCCTATGGAACCCTCAAATTATCACTATGGGGGGCTTCCAACGGGGCAGGCGACTGACGGACGCAATTTCAGTTACTCCGCCTGGCCACCGTTGCTGCTCCTCTCATAAATCGGTGGTGTGAAATGGAAAAATTAGAATAAAAATTGGCAAAATAATAAAGCACTGTCAAGGAGGTCAAGCAGCAGTTTTCTGCATTGCATGCAGAAAATGTTGTTTACAGAAAGGGAATTATGCAGTAGGGCTGTTTAATGCTCGCAAATGGATGGAACGGTTATTGTGACGCGTCGAGGGGAGACGTGCAGCCCACTGCGATTTCCACTGTGCCCCAAAAGGAAATGTCAGCATCACTTCACAGACGATAAACACTTGCTCTATTTACTGCGAATATCTGCTTTAAGAGAAGGCAGGGACTGTTCTGAGGAGGCAATAAGACCAGCGACTGAGCGTGTCTCTTCCTCTATTTGTATGTTTGGCAAGACAATGCAGTTGTGTTGCGCTGCTTTGTAGAGCGAAAGGGCGGAAGCGGCCAGGGGCAGGCCTGGCATTGCTGACTCAAACCCTCCGTTCTTATAAACTACAGCCAGGCAATGGGTGGGTGTGATTCTTGAAAGATCCCCCCACCACCACGCAGTCAAACAATAACAATAGATTCGAGAAGATGGGCCAGCATTGAAAAAGAAAAAGAAAAAACCTCAACAAAGCAGCAATCGCTATGGAGACACGTTTCATCCCGCGTGCTGTAATTCTGCTGATCAGGCACAGGTAATTAACAGCCGGCTGTTTTTTCATTGCTGTCTTTATTTCGGCAAAATGGAACCTTTTCCCATGTGAGAAGTGATTCACGTTTCCTGTTGTTCATTAATAACAGATACGGTGCAAAGCTAAATTGTCGATTGTTATCAAATGTGCGGGTGTTTAGAAAAAAAGACACCGTGAGGAATGTTGTATAACAAAAACAAAAATAAACCTCTGAGCTGGAAATACACCTAAAAGTTACCTTTACGGGGGGTCAGTCCATCACTGGACACAAGGCAGGGGACACCCTGGACGGTGGGTCAGTCCATCACTGGACACAAGGCAGGGGACACCCTGGACGGGGGGTCAGTCCATCACGGGACACAAGGCAGGGGACACCCTGGACGGGGGGTCAGTCCATTACTGGGCACAGACTCATACACACAAATGGAAGCTTGGAAACATCAATATGGTCGACTGCAAGTTCTCAGACTGTATGAGGCACCCAGCATGTTCTGAAGAAATGCACACACGCACACACACAGACGCACACACACAGGTTTGTAATTACATCTTTGTGGGGACACTCCATTCATTTCTATGGGGAAAACTCTAATCCCAACATAATGACCTTAACCCCTACCCAGCCCTAACCTTAACCAAACTAGTTTTTTTTTTATTGCATTCATAGATTTGTATAAAGTTGAAGTTGTTCTTGTGGCAAACACCATTCCTCTATTCATTGACCAGACTGTCCCACTAACAACCTGTAAGTGTGATCAGCTTGAAATAGATGGGTTTTCTTTGTACAGGAGCCCTGATCCATACTCACTACCCTGTGATTGGATAGCATGAGCCCTTGTCCATATGCACTGCCATACGATTGGATAGTATGAGCCCTGGCCCATATTCACTGCCCTGTGATTGGATAGCATGAGTCCTGCCCCATATTCACTGCCCTGTGATGCTCACTGCTCAAGGATACAAAGCATCCAACCAGTTAATTTATACAAGTAACCCAATCATGGCAATTGCTGACTTTTATAAGCATTTACACCCTTCATTTCACAGCAATGCCAGCAGAAAGCTACAGATGGTACTGTGAGCAGAAAAACACACACTCCCATTAGAACACACACTCCCATTAGAACACACACTCCCATTAGAACACAAACTCTCATTAGAACACACACTCCCATTAGAACACACACTCTCATTAGAACACACACTCCTGCTACAGTGTTTCATTTATTGTAGACGGGCACCTGAATGCATAAATCCACATATGTGTTAAGCGGATTTGTTAAATTATTAGACCGGGCTTGGGACATGGCGTACATAGACACACTTGTGATTTCTGGAGTTTGCTTTAAGTGGAATTTGATACCTGTGGACATCTACAGCCAAAATTGTTCTGGCACTTCAGCTATAAAAAGCCTGTATTGGCACGCTGACTGTGACCCCCCC
>JAODKF010000045.1:2831241-2850828 GCA_026779585.1 Mormyrus proboscirostris | reverse complement strand
AGAGATGCTCTGCCAGGCGAATCTTATAGCCGTGATTCTCCCAGCCCGACCCCTCTGCCATGTGACCTTTCTCCCGCCTGGCGCTCGACCGCTCGTCCTAAAAACCTCTCTAATGTTTTTTTTGTTTATGGTGGGGGCTCCCCGCCTGGTGCATGCACGCCTAAGCAGAAGAGCTGAGCATCAAATGGCCCTGAAATATTTTTAGAGGCCCAGAGATTGTATGGAGAGCAGAGTGTGGGGAATGGCTGTGGACTGACAGGTCCGATGGGCACCTCGGCTTGCGGAGATGTTTACCGCATCCCTCCTGCAAATTGGAGAGGCTGACAGGACTCGAGCAAAGCCGCGAGTCAAAATAAATAAAGAAATAGCCCATCACGAAGGTACAACACTGTGTCCGGAAATGCACAGAGATTTTAACGCCGCACGCGTCTGCATCTCACTCTGAGAGCAGCCCAGATTAATAATGCATACCCAACCAGGTGAAATGGACTTTTCATGTAAATCACACCATTCCAGAAGAAAAAAAGGACATTTACTTAGTCAGCAAAAAAGGAAAAATATTGAACTTATTTTCACATTGCATACTAATCAGAATGATAGCATTGAAATATATTATTTTTGTCTTAATAGATATATGCAGAGTGACGTTAAGTATGTGTTCTGAAATCCCGTCGCATTGGTTTGATTTAACATTGTCAGCTAGTTCAGAATTAATTGTTTTATAGTGAGTGATGCGTATCAAAACGGCGATAGTGACTCGTTCGTCGTCCTTCTGGCCTTGTATCACCTTCTTTTCTTCTCCGATACCTAAGAGGTGTCTTTCTGGCAGAGTCGGACAGGTGCTTACGAGCGGTGCCGTCGAAACCACAGCGTCTGAGGGGAATTTACATATTCTGACTTCTAAGAACCGTAGGTGGAACGCAGGCCCTTTGGCGCCTCGTCAAAGGCTCTAACGGATTTATGTGCAAGTAACTTGTCCTATAAGTTTTCCGACATCCGCCGATTTTTTTCGAATTAAAATTTAAAAAAAAAACATCATGGCCGACCGCATATATATAGGCTGGAGATTATATCCACCCGTGATCCCGCTCGCTTGAAAATTTACAGCTGCAATCTCTTACCCGGGGGGGGAAAAGGCAAAAGAAAAATCAAGCTTCTTGGGAGGGGCGGGGGGACTCTCCAGGATAATGTGGGTGGAAGGTTAGATTTCACTTAAGGAGAGAGGAGAGGTGGTCAGGGGGTCACAGAGAGAACAATCATCAATTAAAGTGGAATTAGTGACATGAGTTATGTTGGCTTTTGTACGGCGTTTCTTACACAAAGACCACCAGCCAAACGCGGGCTAACAATATGGCTATCCTATACTTTTGGGAAAGTGATATAATTGTGTGCAAAGATTCGTCATTCTGGCAGAATTGTCCACCAGCAGAAAAGTTTTTTTTCTCTTTTTTGTTTCAAAGCACTGGGAATAATACATTGTCTCTGATTTGAGACGACACAAAGCGTAGTAAACAGTCTCCATTTCCTAAATTAAATGACTTCTATTGATACTCTTCATTGCTTAAGAACCTGTCACCTCAGTATATCAAATGAAGTATCAATCGTTTGTTTTGGGAAGATCACTTATCAAGGAAATTAAATACTGCATTCAGACATTTTAGGGACAAAAGAATATGTGGTTTCCTCTCTTATTCTATAAAATCCTTACAATAGTCAGATGACAGGGTGTGTATTTAGGGAAAGCAGTATGTATTTAGGGAAAGCACTTTTAATGTATCTGCTTTATATACGTGAAATATTTTTAATAATTAAAAAGACACGATACAAAAGACAAAGAAATCAATGCATCTAGCGCACAGAAATATAATCCAATGTTGTTAATGTTAAATGTTGTTAGCAGGTAGGTAACCTGCCGCATTTTGTGTTACACTTATGTTGGCCTGAATAGCAAGCAGGAGCTGCACGTTTCTAATGAGGCATTAATTTACCAAAAAGCCAAAAAAACCCATAATATCCCTCTGTGGATTTGCCAGACCATCTGTTTCTTACTTTAAGGATAGACAGTTGTTTGTAGAGTGAAACATTGCTGGCTTAAACTGTGCAACCAAAAAAAAATGCTAGAATCTCCAATTTCTGCATTATTTTTTACGAGATGATGACTAAATTATGCTGAAGCAGACTGGCCGTTAAAGCCCAGTAGCTGCCTGTTTGGGACCGGCTGGAGGACACTGGTAAGGGCAGGACATGCCAGTCTGGGTCCATTGATCCCCTGGGGTTTGTGTCACTTAGTCACCTGACCTGTTTTAGCGACCACGACCCAAATGTCCTGCCCCCATCTCATATTGATGGCCGACCTGCTCGCCTTTGCAGTTGCATTAATTGCCATGTCAGTACCTTTCTCGCTGGTGGCTTTGTGATCATCCCCAGAGGCAAACTGTTTCTAAGCGAGACTGACCGGATCACGGCGTCCATTGAGCTGGAAACTTCAAGCAAAGCCTGTACGAGAGGCTTGAGTACATCGAGGAATGATATTCCTGGTTTTGTTGGATGCCTGTCATAGATTTTCTCTTTCAAAGTAGAAATCAGTTCACGGACACCTATAATAACAACTATGATCTCAGCATCTTCAGATTCAAAAGCCGAAAGACATTGATCTGTTTGGGGACGGTGTCTGGCTCAGGGAGTCAGGACGCTGTGCCTTTGATCAGATGGTCGCCAGTTTGAATCCCAGGGCTGGCAGAGTGATTTCACTGTTGGGCAATTGAGACAGACACTTAAGCCATTTGCGCCAGGGACGGCCCAGCCATGTTTTCTGAAATGTACGCCTCTTCGGATAAAAGCTGATGTTACATAAAGCGATTGCAATCTGCCCATTTGAAATGGTGTTGCAATCGCCTCCAAATGAACGTTAGTATCTGGGTCTGGGGGCTCTTTCGAACAACTTCCATAGGTTTTCCATAAGGCGCTTCGCCGCCTCACATTAAATACATACACACCATTTATGTGTTATTGCTAGGAGAGCTTTTGTTCGGGGGATGAATACGCGACGTCGACTACTGCGGCGTGTGAAACCAGCGGGGCCTCCTCGCTCGCGCACGGCACGGCGTGAGGACAAAGTGGATTTCCATCGATCCGCAAAGCGCCACGCCGCACAAACAACAGCGTAAACATTTACGGGACGGAACAGGAAGGCTTCCTCGCGAGTAAATCAATCTATCGCACGCTGGGAGCCGACGTGAAGCAGCCAGGTCCAGTCACACCCACAATGCCCCCCCACCAACATGGCCATGTGTACACCGGCCTGCTAATTAGTGCACCTATGTAAGTCACAAGCCAAGGTATTTTCTAAGCCTTTCGGGGAACGGCTCGTTTTTGGCGGCTTTAGGAGAATGAATGGTGCCCCGCACAGGGCTCGACTCCAGCCAACACTCCATTACTTCTCATTTCATTTCATATGTGCACCACTCTGCTACTGGTGAAGCCAATGACGGGTGATTAAGCCATGCATTCACTTTGGGCATTGGTCTAGGTGGCTCTAGACCCTACAGTGTTTAGAGGGGCTTCAGCCCCCCCACATTTTTTGTCTCGGCCCCCTCAAAAAATATTTCTTCTAAAATCATTTAGCATCTAAAATCACATTCCACCATGGTATGCGTCAAGTCAGTGGCTGGTGGTTAAACCTGCATTAGCTGTGGGCATAGGCGGTTCTAGGTGGCTCTAGACCCTTAAAGATTTTTTTTGTACCCTCCTCGGTCTGAGACTGTGTCCCTCACTTGTCACGTTCCACTTCTGGCTGCTGCTGTAACTGTTTTATTCCACGCTTTGCTTTGATTGCACCTCCCAGGCAAGATAAATCAGCAAACGGTCTCCTTTCAAATACATCGGCTTATCGTTAATTAAATAAAACCAAATATCTCTGATGTTATTTACTAGGCGCCGCTCCTTTCGCTTGGTTTCTTCACTGTCTTTAGGACAAATTCAATACTTTAATATTCAAAGTTAAACACCAAAGCCATGAAAATAGAGAAATCATCGCTAACGTTGAAAATAGCACGGCAGAGCTGATTCCCTTTTAATTGCTGTAAACTGTCGATTCGCTAATTGTTATTCACAAAATATTTAGCTAATTTGTTTATCCTCCAATGAAATTAACATCTTTATAAAAGGTTTCATAAACAGCTCCAGTGGATATTTGCTGCTTTTTTCGCTGCTTTCGAACACACGGAAGGTGCCGGAATCTCTAAGCCAGAGACAGAGTGTGATGGAGGGAGACAAGCAGGAAGTCTGCGAGGTTATAATCCTGAGTTCCCGCGAGAGGAGCAGCGGGATTCGCCCCCATCAGACGCTTGGCTACATAGGAGGGGGCCGTCGCAGGATTGCCCCGGGGGGACCAGGCGCGTGTTTACACCCCCGGCCACCGCCGGGCCACAGCGAACGCTCATCTTATGCCACAGACGCTCAATCCAAAAATGGGAAATGAAGAACAGCTAAAGAAAATGTGCTCGACCGTGATGGGGGCTTAACTTCACACAGTCCCTGGGCTTTGAAGGTAGTGGACAGGTCATGGCGGCCAGCAAGCTGGTCCTTGGCGGATGAGTCACCAGACACGAATAATTCATGCATTTTCAACAGGATCCTGCCTTTTCAAAACTTTTGAAAACAATCATTTCTAATATTTATGAATATGTATATCATATATATATATATTTCAAATACATATTCATAAATTAACACACACACATGCGCACACACACACACTACAGTTGCTATTCTGGCGTTAACATTGTCTTCCACGGCAGCAGTTATCAATGACACGTCAAGCTGCAACCGCCCCCCCCCCCCCCAGCTGTGCAGCAAATCATTCTACAGCCAGCAGCTGAACACACCGACATCGTGGCTCAGAGATGGCGGCCTGCACTGTCGTCCTGCCTCACGTTTTTCCTCTCGCCGCCAGCTTGGTGCGCAGAGGTGACTCGCGCGCTGTGTCACAGTGCCCAGCCGTGGCAGAGACTCGTCCCCGCAGCAGGGGAGGAGGGGGTGGAGAGGCGGGGGGGGGGTGGGGTTGTCTGGCGCCCTCTCCCTGACTCACAGAACAGATGCTGTACGCTAACAAACCCAGCACTGGGGGAGTCCTCGCTGTCACTCTGGTGACAGGAAGCCAGAGGCACGCAGCTAGTTCAGAGGTGGCAGGAGGGGACACAGGAAGAATATAAATAATTAAGGGACAGCAGGTGACATGCAAATCCGATCAGGATGCATTCAGAACCAATATGCTAACAATTAAGGAATCCCCTTTCTTGTTTAGGGTTTCCGGAGAATTTTACTTCCTGACTTTAAAGGAAAACAGACACAAGGACTTTGTCATCTTTAGCAATCATTATACACATAAATGTTTATGTCGTGATGCAGAACTTGCAGCTGCATTTGCAAGCTCCTCGTCACGGCGCACTTTGGAAGGACACGTCCAGGATGGACCGTGTACATTCACGCGAGCGGTTTTTCTGCTTCTCAGTCTGTAGCTCCTTGACAGCCTGAAAGCGCTCGGCGCTGACGGGACTCGGGTCGTTGACGGCGCGGCACACAGCTGACTGATGGGTCAGGACGAGGAAAACGCTTGGGCGTTGGACAAAGGTGCGACGCAACGCGTGAAATCAGAGAAGGAACCAAAAGTCTCAACCAGAACGAATCAGACAAATGCAAAAGTGCAGAACCATGCAAAACCATGAGAGAAATGAGAAATCTGAAACAGATTTACGTAAAGAAAAGAACTCCAGACAGAGAGACCAGACCACCAACACTCAGCAAAAAAAAACAGACCTCAAGACTGAGAAAGGAGACACCTCACAGAATGAGCCTGAATACATTGACTGCAGGTGTGGGTGGTCATCCGTTCGGACCCTGCGGAGGTCTGCGTGGCCACGGGGAATCATACCTGTGGCAGGGAGCTAATTAACCAGATTCGTTAGTGGATGTTACAGTGTTAGTGTAACACTCTCGTTTTAAGGCTGGGGTTTACAAGCCCAAGGTTTACAATTTGGTTAAAATGCTTGAATGACACGTAAATGAATGTTAGTTCTCTGACCAATATAACGTGCAGACTGATTTGTGTAACATTCAAAGGATACATTTATATCACTACATGCATTTAAAAGGTTTGCTGAAACGACTGAGATGACAGATTATCAGATTATTGTAGGTTACAAGCACAGCGCATTATTTGATTGCGTTATTCATGCTTTGTAATGTGCTGGAATGTCTAATGTGTTTTTTGAGATGAGTGTAGCCTTGTACTTCTCAAAAAAAGATAGAACCTGATTTTCTTGTTGTCTCATAATGGCCTGTGTTTTCTCAGCGACGTTGGGGATACTTCGCGTGCTGGAATGGCGGGTGCTGTGCTCCCAAATGCGTCCGGTGACGCTCATAGCGCACAGAGAGAGGAAGGACACAGGGAACAAAGCCGCGTCCCTCAAGTCATCCGCCGAAAGGTGTCTTCCCGCTCATTCTTTATACATAACTCCTTTTCTTAAAATTAAGTATGTTAACAGCTGAAAGGAAAAAAAAAACAATGTATTCCAAGAAGTTAATGTATTATTTATGATGGTTTCACAGAAACACGTGTGGACCTTTTTCTGGTGTATTTAAATGAGCTTTCCACATATTGGATGAGCATACTACGCTTTAGCGCATGTGCACGCGCACGCACACGCGCACACACACACACTTTACAAATTCTTGTTCTTTTAGTCACCCATTGTACAAACTCCTGGTAAAAGTGCTTGTGCATACAGAGTTCGGCCAAAGTGCACAACAGTGCCAAAGGCTTATAGAATAAGACACAAACATGCCTTTAATTAATCCACCATGAATAATTCAAAGTTACATCCCTTTAAAGCCAAATTATTATTTACTATCTAAAGTTATGGATAAATTATGAAGAGAAACGAGCACAGCTTGCATGCATTTTAATTACTTTATACTGCGGGGAAGTAAAAATGGCTTTTCATGCGACGCCAAATGATCTACCACCTAGTGGAGCTGGTCTTCCACATTACTGGGCGCCGCTCATGCGAACACCGCGCCCCAGCCCGCGTCTTACAGCGTGATGTGCAGCAGTGCCGCATGCCTCCCGGACGCCGCTCTGCAGGCTGACCGGCTGCACTGGCCACACAGTCGGGAAACTTCGATTCCTTCCCACAACACAGGTGCATCGGACTGGAATCTTTGTGCATTCAAAATAAGATACTGCATTATCACTGCAGGTTGTGCAGTGACATTTTTGTGTTTGGATGTGTGTGAACCTATATTGGATTTCATTAGTTTAAAAAATATTCACTGATATTTATCTGGAATTTCACAGCGGTCGGCACTGTGGACTCACACCTCCAAGACTTTGGGGTTCATTCCCATCATGCACCTGTGCATGTACACGTCTTACATACTCCTCGTTGGTGACTTGCGGAACAAGGAAATATAAGGGTCACTGCAAGGCAGTTTAGCCGCTAATCCCATACAGAAGCAACTTAATCCCCACAAAACGGAACTCCCGAATGCCTATTTAGTAACCAATTAGAGTTTGACAATGATTCCTTTCATATAATGATCACTCCATAATTAAAACTAATTTAGTATTATTTGGTTTGCTTAACATAATTTACCCTGTAGCGCACCCTCATTTGGTACATTTTTTTAGAATTATAGGTGTCACAGATAATTTGCCGCTTGGCAAAAGTTCAAGCACTTCATAATAAATGATGTGTTTAATAGTTTTACACTAGTGGGGATCTTACTGACCATAATCCCAGTGGTGATATGTGAAGATATAAAAAACGGCCGACAGCATACTCAGCATACCTAAGGGTCGCCCAGAGGAATACACACGCCTACTATCAGAATAAATCACAGAACATTTTTGAGGCCACACCTTGTGCAGTGAATATTTTCTACAGTTGGTTCCTCACTGCGAATAGTCTGCTTTTTCTGTCTCGCAAACCCAGATAAAGATACAAGCGCTCGGAGAACAGAATCTAAAATTCCACTGGACAGGAGTCTAGCAGCAGCAGAGCCCATCCCTAACGTGAACCAACGTCAGCAGCGACAGGGAAGAAAACGTCGAGGAAAGCACAACAGGCATCAGATTCGAACAGCTCCTGTCACGTCACTGCAGAGCCCGCACACACATACACAGTTCGAATTATTGGATCTGTAGCTGCACAGCTCTGTGGGATGCAGCTGTTTTGTTTCTAATCAAAGGCGTTTCAAAGCCAGCTGTTGGTTTGGGCTGTTACGGTGTGCGGTCGGCCACCGCTACGAGTTTATTGCTGTCCAGATTCAGTGGGAGACACTCTGGGATTTGGTTTTTCAGAGATGTATGTGTTGCAGTTCCTTCCGTATGGCATCATCACTGATTGTCTTTTAAGCTGTGAAGAGCTAGAGGCTGTACCTGCTGGCCACTGATGAGATCGTTGATAAGTTACTGTACTACAGAAGAGAAAAATCAGAGTAACTCCAAAACCATATTCGGGTCTGATCCCGCTCCTGAGTCGCTGGTGGTGCTTTTGTTGTTGTTGTTTGTTTTTTTTTTTTGAGCCACTCTACAGCAGTGATTAATTTTATGTCGTGACAGAAGGTTATCGATTGCGCTATCTCCTCCATTAGCCGTAGGCGTCGGAGTGGGCTCACCTCGGCGGGCGTGTCTGGCCGCACGGGGCCGGCGCGCTAAGACCATCGGGGAGATGGAGGAGGCCGGGTTGCACGGTGGCGATCCCTGCCCCTGCGCTTGATGCGGTGTCAACCTTGGTGGCACAGCGCCTTTATTCCCGTGCCGTCCGCAGACAGGGCCGAGGCAGCCCCTGGCAGCCCCTGACAGCCCCTGTCTTCGGGGAGCCGCCTGGCCGGACGCACCGCTGACCTCGACGCCCTTCTACGCATTGTTTACCGTCAGAATTTGGCACCTAGAAGAAAAAAAGGTTTGCGTCTCCTTACTAAACCAAGACCGCACCTTGACAACTGCGGGATTCGAGCTCCTTCAGCATCAGAGGCTCCTTGGGGAGCGTCAGAGCTTGGCTTGTGTATTTCCGCCACCCGACTGCCAGCTAAAAACCCTTTAGCATGACCAGATGAACTTCTGCTCCTGTACCCCAGAAATAACAAATTCGTTACATAGGAAATATAATCACCTCTGCATCTATTCTTACAACAGTTTGCAGAGGAATTACTTCCTTTCTTTGTCTTTCTGCATATTTTTTTCAGTAAATTAATAAATAAAATGGAATAAGACAAAGCAATAAATTAGGCTTTGGATGCATTTAACCCCCCAAGTCAGAGGTTACAAAAATGGACAGCAATTACAGACCAACCTATTTAGCTTCCTTCCCTAAATGAATAGTGTTTTATTCTTGGTGAGCATTAATGCATGAGTAATTATGTAGAATTATTCAATAGGAGTATAATTATGCAAAGTCGTTTAAATGACAGCCAAATCTGGTGCATTATGTTCATTGTTTTGCAAATGTGGTTGATGATTCAGTTATCGGTCTCTGGCTTAGCAACACCTGTTTGGTATAATTAAAACAAACTTTGACATGGAATTTTGACTAAAGCAATCATCATAATGGCAAATTCTGTTCAGCTCCGGGTAATGCTGGATAATGTCTACAGTGCGACCGATCCCCGTATGTGTGTCCTGGATTTTTTTTAAAAAAACATTTTTAAAGTAGAGGTGAGGCTATTTTGCTAATTTGATCCTGCAAATAAAATTAGCCAGCAGCCATTTTGTCCAAGATGACGTGCTGTCGTGATTATGATGGGTTTGCCTTTTAAAGGATGGGTTGGCCGTGTAGTTATTAAGGGCACATGGTGGTTCATTGCTTATCGCTGTAGCCTCACACTTCCAGGGCTGTGGACTCGATTCCCAATTTCAGCACTGTGGGTGTGGAATTTGCATGATCTCCCTGTGATAAAATGTGATCTCTCTGTGATCGAATCTGATCTCCCTGTGATCTCCCTGTGACCAAGTGTAATCACACAGATACGATACAGATACAGCCCAACGACATGCTCTTAATTGGTGTCCTTATATTATAATGCAGTGAGTCTCTCTCTAATGCACCCAATGAAAATATTCACATATAATAAGACATCCTGAGCAATATTTATCCCTGAGGTGAGATGTTGGCTCAGTGGGGGACACAGGTGCCTCTCACCATTGCGGTCCTTCAGTATGTTTACCACCTCCTGCTGTGGCAGAGTGTAGGTTGCATGTCCTCTCGGTGTTTTCTGAGGACAGTTTGTGGGTTTCCTCCCTCAGACCAAAAACATGAACTTTAGATGAACTGGTTTTAGTTGAAATTGCCCAAAGTATGTTACTGACTGCATGGATGTACACCTCGCGATGAACTCACACCCCATTCGCAACGCCCCCGGCCTTCAGCTGTCTGCTTCCTCGGTTACTCTGTATACTCTGGATCAGTGCTCCTGGAAAACGGATGAGTGTATGCGTAATGTTGGGTTGGCAGTGCGTGTCTCACCTCCAGGGTAAGTGGTTCGAACCCTGACTCAGTTCTGTGCCTGCGGAGCTTGTATGCTCCCCCGATGTCATGCGGATCTCCTGCTGCAGCACAAAAACACGCATTTAAACTGATCTACATTACCAGATTGTCTGTAGTGCATGTGTTGCAGATGCATGCCTCTTTTGTACCCAACGATGTCTGGGAAAAGCTCCCTCTGTAACCCCATAACCCAGGCAGGAGAAGTAGTTGGAAGTTTGTTTTTTTTTTTCTTTTGTAATGGGCAGTATAATGAAACAAATATATGAGTGAACTGAAACCATTTAAATGAAAAGTCAGAAATTCATATAACACCCAACGACACAACGCTTTCACTTAGCTGGGTATTACATAAAGTACAGCAGACCTTGGGATTAAATTATTTAAACCTTTTGTTCTGCCTCATTGCTATATATATTGCACATTTTTAGCAGAGGTATCAAAAGCCAGAAAACTGAAATAAATTGAAGCATTTAAAATGTCCCAGAGGTTGAACTGTGGTGTAAGTAAAATAGGTTCACTGACATCTTCGGACCCAGTTCCCGTGAGGTCAAAGTCAATAACCTATTACATGGATTAAAAGAACCTTCCCGTCTCCTCACTGTTCTGAACTGGGCAACAAATGACTTCTGATTTTTATTCATTGGTTTTTAATACAAAGAAATAGTTGGTAAAGAATGTGTCAGAATCAATTTGGAATCAGCTGCACTCAGCCAGTATAAAGAAAGAATCATGCTGTTACATTTGGACTTGCTTTGTAGAAACACGCATATATAAAAAAAAGCAAAACCTTGTTTTCAGTAGGACAAAATCTCCCACAATCCACAACTGTGGTGCAAAAACCCATCCTGGTCTGGAGCTAATAGCATACTGGTTTTATTAACCATGGGTTTAATCTGTGACGGATCTTTCAAGAGGTTTCTGAGAGCCACCATGAGTCGTATCTAACCTTAGCTCTGAGTCGTTTTCGCTTTGGCCGTTTAAAACATTTAAAGTGATCCAGCATGAAATGCCGCTTGTGGCGTGTCTGTAATCGTACCCGAACGGTTTCCAGTCGAGACCGGCTGCACGGCTCTGAGCCCGATAGCCTTCTGCTGAAACCAGTGCAAGGAAATGCAAGACCTCATTCCTGCACTGCTGTGGCCCACAACGTGCATCTGACATTCTGGCATTCGGGAAATGTTCAGCAAAATAAATCAGGAATGAACAAAAATAAATGTATCTATTCATAATAACATTGCCTATAAAGCTATGCTGCAAAGAAAATATCGAATAGCTAAGAAAGATAGAACCAACAGCCTAATCAAGTGAATTGTATCCAAAAGCAGTGAAGCAAAACCAATCCCTGGTCACACAAATCCTTTACAGAATATATCTCTCTGCTTGTAAAAACAGCTCACATTAGGGAAGATAAGACTTTCTTTATTTTTCTTTATCTATTGGCTTTTTAACTTTAAATGCTTTTTCCCCTGAACTATTTACAGTTTGCTGTACTTCAAAACATACATTATGTTCAAGCCAATCAGAGCTAAAATAATAATAATACTTATTGTTATTGTGATTGTGATCAGAAGACTTTGGATGGATGACATCTCCCAGCTGGTTTACGCTTGTTTGGGGATACAGAACTACAGACCTTAAAGACAAACATCTGGGGAGACTTGTTGGCGTTCAGCAATCATAGCCCTTACCAAATAATGATGATGAAGATGAAGATGATGATGGTGAGTCTATCATGCAGCAGTTCATTTTCTTTCAGAAACAGGACTGCAAATTCAACCTGGGCATCAGGATATCATGGCCATTGTGAGTTAAGAGTTCCATCATGCATTCCATCTGTGCAGCATTATCATACCTTCATGGCACTGTGAAGGATACCTTCATGGCACTGTGAAGGTCCACAATGGAGGGTCAAACTGGCTACGAGTTGAAGTCTGCGACACAATTTACCTGTCAGGATTTTTAAATACTTAAAGGCAGATGCTTGATCTGAGTCGATAACGCTGGTTGTGTCAGTATTGTGCGCGCACTATCGCTGCACCTGTTCTGTCTTTAGTGTCTGTTATCTCTGACTGCACCACAATTCTTACGCCAAGAGTTAAATTATATTGGAATAATGCTGATCCTCCTAAGTGCTTCTACACCTTCTATTTGGTTTAAAAGGGGATCTGTTAGATAAGAAAATGTCAGTATTTATCACTAAGGCACACATGTGCGGAATCACACATACTTATGTGTGTTTGAATAAATGAAATTCTTTCTAATGCGCTCACAGGACGACAGCAAGGCTGCGCCTACAAGCTGCAAATCATTTACCGTTTCATTTTAAAAAGGTAGCGCTTGTTTTTTTTGGAGTCATGTGAATATTTGAAAGTAAATTACATTTATGCGCTGTGGTCTCAGTTGTGCCCAAAATGAAAATTATGGCTTTACTAGAGAACCATCACCACAAAGCACAAACAGATGGTTTGGAATTTAAGAAAAGATTAATCAAGAATTTCAGACACCATATGAGCACTCTCCAAAGTGCAATACAGAAGAGAATTATTAACAATAGCAAATCTAGGATGCTGTTCATGAAACTTTTTTACTTGTTTGTTTCTCTTTCTGCTGCAGAATGAAATCTCTCAGGTGAAACGGTGAGAATTCTCAAGCTGGATGCTAACTGCTATTAGCCTCGTATAGATCTGCGCTAACGGCCCGTTTCTGGTAACTGCGGCCTCCCCTTTTTGTGGAACAAGCAAGACCCTGAAGCGTTAAATGCGGAAACGTCGAACGCATGTTGGGCGTTACCCCCCCGTTACGGCGAGTGAAAGCAGGACCGACACTGAGCCAAACAAGGGCAACAGGAGTGGTGAGTTTACCTGCTCGCATCTACTGGGAAGACTGGTCAGGGAGGACCTGTCAGCTAGTGTCATAGACAGTCTTGCTCCATTCTGATGGGTGTTTCCAGACTGAAACGAGAGGCAGATTGTGGAAAAGCCCCCTGGGGCAGTGGCTGCCTCCGCTTTGTCGGCTTTAGGGCCTGATAAGCGGGGAGGTGTTGAAAAGTGGCCCCAGACTGACCGGTGACTGCAGATGAAGCCTCACGCTTTGCTCATATCACATGCTGGGGCCGGTACTTGTATACTTGATAGGCTGGGCTTTTTTTCGCTTTTGTGTTCACGGCCCTGCGAAATCCTCACCTCTGTTCTGTTTCTAACAACAGACAAACATCACGATATGGAAGATATTCTGGGATTTTGATTAAAATGTCAAACAGTCATCCATCCTGCAATATTATTAAAATCTGCTCATTATTGCGACTTGAAAGATTAATTTTCCCAGAGGAATAATTGACATATGAGCGATTATCATTCGCAATATAGTATAAGTCAAACAGACGCAATTACATCAGGATATTTCTAATTAACCTGGGGCAACGTTAATTGTATCGATGTTAAGTGCAGCTCTGCTGGGAGTTAAAGCTCAGGGTTGTCTCAGAGTCCACTGAAGATGAAGGGATTTATATAGAAGCCACTCCAGCTGCTTTTGGCATGTAACATTCGCCTCTTCCGTATGTATATGATCTCGTTCCAAAAAAATCAGGGAAAAGCAGAATTATTTCAGATGTAAAAAGGTCATGCAGCTGTGTTTAAACCTCCTGACAAGGAGAGATTGTAATTGTTTACAAACGTACTCTTGAGTGAGATTACACATAAATTTCCCCCTGAAACCGTTTTTATATGATATATAATGAAATCACTTTCCAACAGATGCTGCCCTTGCAATTTCAGCTCCGGATCTGATCTCATCTTAACTTCGAGTAATCCTTTAGTCAGTGTGAAATAGGTTTCTGTTGCCAAAAATTAAAAATGTTAACTGTACATAAACACCTGATATCCTTTTTTTCAGAAATGACAGTCATATATAAAAAAATTTCACAGTTATGATTTCAAAATGACAAGAGGTTTGAGAGAATAATTGTAATTTTGATTGTAGGGCTTTTGTATTTATTTAGTTTGTTTTTTTCTAGCCACATATTTACTTGTCTGCCTTCCAAACATAACAAGAAGCCAGAGAGCTTCATGGCATTAGACTCATCGCACAAGGTCACCACCTGGTATGTGGCCTGTGTTGGCCTGTGCAGGCAAGGGCCTGTACCAGCCTCACTGCCATGCGTACAGGGCCCACAGAGTCATTGCTGCAGGTGCTCTACCGACACCAAATTGACAGCAATTCCCCCAGTGGGTGCACAGAACCATCTCTGTGCACTGATTTCTGTGAGCTTTTCAGCATTCTTCACATTTTTAAACCCAGATTGTGTAAGTATTAGACACCTGGCCATGACACTCACAGGAACTTTTATGACATCACTCATATCACTCACTTTATATGCAAACCAAAACATTTTGGACAATTCTATGCTCCCAACTTTGTGGGAACAGTCTGGGGAAGGCCCTTTTCTCTTCCAGCGTGACTGTGCCCCAGTGCAAATGGTCTGGTGTGGAAGAACTTGACTGGCACACAGAGAGCCCTGACTTCAACCCCATTGAACACCTTTCAGGTGAACTACAGTAGAGATTGTGAGCCAGGCCTTCACGCCCAACATCAGTGCCTGACCTCGCAAATGATCTTCTTGATGAATGGGCAAGAATTCCCACAGACACCCTCCAAAACCTTGTGGAAATCCTTCACAGAAGAGTGGCAGCTGATATAGCTGCAAATTGGGGACCAACTCCATACTGATGCCTATAGATTTAGAATGAGATGTCATAGAAGTTCCTGTGTATGTAATGCAAGACAAACACTTGAATTAGGTTCCTGGCTGCCTATGATGATCAGTGGATGGATGGATGGATGGATGGATGGATGGATGGATGGACGGACGGACGGATGGATAGTGCAAAGGAAAAAGAACCAGGAAGTGGATGTATATGCCTGTACAATATGTGGCAGCCCAAGTCTCCAACCCGCATAAGTATGAATTTACAAGCTTGCTGTGTGGTGTTTCATGTGGAAGGGGGTGTATGTTTTTGGGGGGAGAAGCGCAGGTGAAAAGCCTTTCTGTTCACCTCAAATTGATTATTTGTTATGAGGGAGCCAGGAAACTAGGTCGTGGCCTTCATAGTTTTTCTCATTTTTTTTCTTTAAATCCTGTTATAGGGCCTCACCAATATGACCCCCTTCCATCCTCCAGACTCTGTGTAGCTGAGATCTCCCCCTCCACAGACAAAAAACATACACTTTGTTTTCATAACTTTCAGGCGTGAGACTTACAGAATTGACATGCAATAAATATTTTGTCCTTGCGTTCATTGGAAATGTGCTGCTCCTCTGGAGATCGGGACGCCTGAAAAGGAAGAAATGTAGAGTTTGCCCTCGCATGCTTTCATGGGCGAGAGAAGCTGGAAGCAGTCTATTATCGTATCACTTTCTGAGACAGGGTGACTGGTGACGAAGAAAGATTAATATATCAATCTGAAATCTGAGGGAAGACAACCAATTGCGAGATGAGGAGACGATAACACGCTGTTCCTTTTTGCGGCAGGAAGTGCAGAGTGTCCGGGAACGACGATGCGTTTCGTTCTTTTCAGCTGGGGACTGGTCTTTCTTTGCCGGTGGAGTGCCGGCATTGGGGCTTGGTGCTCATGGACGCCGCACAGGCTTGTGGCACCTGACAAGCCTGACCTAGATAGAGACTCATTCTGAGCATGTTCAAAGCCTTGCAGCTCGAGGACGGACACTTTGATAGGCATGCTGATGCTGCACTGCGGGCATGTCTGCTCAGTCCTCGAGAATAACAGCTGAAACTCACAGAGCCATTTAAGGAATCTGACAGCATTGTACCTTTGTGTGGCAGTATGTTCACTGTTTACCAGTCTGGTGGAACTATTACCATTTAGTATTCTGGACCACTGTGTCACATTATTCTGTATATGAACATTGTTTATTTGGCCCAGGTTATTAATATATATGCAATATTGAATAAACCTGTTGCTGAAAACATGTGTGATTTGTAAACATAACTGATTATAACAAAATAATTCAACAATACTATAGAAATCCTTATCTGATACTGATTCAGTCCACTATGAGCAGAAAAATGTAGCACACTTAATAAATGCTGCTGTAATCATATATATCCAGTACTAGTCTTACACATATCACAACCCTAGTGCAAACCTAGGACAATGTGTGCAGTATAAAGTGTGCACTAGGTAGTGCGCCCTACACAGTGTACCCTACAAGTGCACACTACGGAGTTTATACAGTATATCTACTATGGAGTTTACTTCTGAGAGTACCATATATAGCAACCCCATCACTTACCATAGCCATAACCCTAATGGCAACTCTAGAGCTAACCATAACAGGTGTTTTCAATAATCTGGGGAGTATGATCTGTCAGGGTCAGTGCCCGTCCTACCCTGCCCTTTGTGTCTCCTCCCCCTTTGGCCAGCAGGTGTTGCTGGCCATCCTGTCCTCCTCCCTGCTTCTTGCTTTTCAGCCCCATTGTCTCTGATCCCTAATGTGTTTCCTGAACTGCTGCTTAGTTCATTGGGCTGAGTGTGACAGGGGTTCGAGGCTGGCCAGGGACCAGACTCCCCTGTTCATTTGTATTTATTACAGTACTTTGTTCCCCAGTGTTTCTTGTTTTCTCTTCTGTTTTCCTGGTTATAGGTTTGCCCTGCTTCTTTCCTCTTCACTTCTCCACTTGTTTATGTTATTTGGTCCTGTTAATTATCCTGCTATATTCCCAGAGTGTTGCTTGGTGTTTTCTATTTTTAGTGTCTGTGCTCTTCCCTAGTTCTGCGCTTGGTTATTCTTTCCACCTGTTGCTCATTGTCCTGCTCCTTATGCGATTGGGTTTTCCAGTTCCTTGCTCGCCCTGGTGTTCCTCTGTATTTAAGTGCCCGCCTGCGTTTAGTTCCTTAGTGAGTTGTTGAATTGCGCGCTGCCGCTGCATGTTGGGAGCGCTGACCCCTTGCCTGTTCTTGACCCTTTGTTGTTTTGTTAGTAGTATCTGTTCTGCGTTAATAAACCCTCGTTGTCTTGGAGTTGCCTTGCGTATCGTCTCCGTCTTTTCTCACCTGCATCGTGCACCGCTGCCATAACAATGATCAGCCCAGGATAACTGCTTGCTTGGAAGATCCAGGCTTATTCCAGAGCTGGATGCCAACCCCCGCCCTACCCCTGGCACGGATCCTGACGCAAACCCTGGCCACAGCCTGCACCCCCATGCCAGCCCTATAACCTTCATCCTACCCCCTCTCCTTACCTTAATAACAATGATAAGCTAGAGTCTTCCAGTCCAGTCGGTCTATGTGTTTGCTCCCTCCCAGCTCCCTGCCAGACAGTCCACATTTCTGCTCCCTTTTGTTAACAGAACCGCAGTGGGAAACACTGGTCTTAAGTGTCCATCGAGCACCTTTCATACTATTGGGTGAAGCTGATGAACTGTTTACCACATCTATTATGTCAAGGGGAAAGGATTTCACTCTAATGGCAAAATATAGCTCTGCATGCATTTCAAGTCATGAGGGGCTCTTGAGGTTTCTCTGATATTCCTTAGCCATCATACATCGAGGCACCTGGAATGAGGGATAAATGGATAATCGTGTTTTCCACAGCATCCTAAAGCAGAGCCGTGCCTAAGAATGAAAAGTGTCTGAGTTCATGTGCTTTATGTCACCAAGTGCAGGTTTAGATTTCATACGTTCATTCGTAAATTTAAGAAGATGTAAAGAACAATTGTTTCTAGATTTAATTATCTGATAACATTGTATAAGGTGTGCTTTTCCAATTAAATTCTTGTCTCTAAGCTGGTCTTGTCAATCCTAAACCCAACCTGCTTTCCTTTTCAGAAGTCTTCAGTATTATACAGTTTGACAGATATGAATCTTCACAGTTCCTGCCATCTTTGGTGCTTAGTGCTTTTTTTCTTGTTAAATACAATCGTTCTTTTTTTCTCTGCTGCTTTTGATGTTTCAAACATTTGATGTTTCAGATTACTGGAAGGTGATTCACTGAGTGATGAGGATGTCCTTCCTCACTTTATATGTAAAAAACACATGAAATCTTCCTGTGACAACGGAAATAGAATCATAAAGTATATTCACAAATAACAATTCTTATTAAATGGACGTGTTCTATAGGTGTTTGCTTCAACCACACAATCCCAACCGCTGTTGATTTTCTAGTTTCATAAACCTTTCAGTTAAAAAATTGTTCAGGAGGCTTAAAATGTGTAACATTTTGTAAAGCATTTTTATATGAAGAAAATGACTGCGTGTGATTGTCTTTCATGCAATACAGTTCAGTTATTTCTTTTATTGCAGACTGCATGGTTTTATTAATGCATTTGATTTCGAGCATGCATGCGCAAAAAGAGGAGCATTACTCAGAAATGCCAGTCACCAGGAACAGTGTGAGTGTGTCTGAAATATACTCTGCCTGCCCGTCTAAGCTCTGTGTGCGTTACGAAATGAAAGAATGCCATGGAAACTGGCACCTCTGGTGGCACCGAGGGCCACATTAGCGCGACATTGCTCCAGGGGGCGGCGCTCCTGTTTTTCACAAACACACAAATTCACGAATCCATAATTAATATGAAGCACCTCAATTCTTCTTTATTTTTAGATTATTAAATTCTTTGATTATTTAATTTCTAAAAGAGGATAAAATTGGCAGGTGTCCGTATATCTGGAGCTGTTGATAATGAACTGCATCAGTAATGAACTGGATTTTGTCCGGCTAAAGACGCAGAGGGAGATAACATGAAGTCAAATGTGTGCTGGGACATAATGACAGTGCAGCCGCCGGCCGGCCCCTCCCACCTCGGAGTGCGTCTCCCCGACATTAATATTCCAGCAGCGTACATTCATTCAGGGAGAGGTCGCTGTTGCCTGCCTCAGCTTCCCAGGGATCCTGAATTAGCATGTGAAAATATACCACTTGTTAACTTGTGTGTGACTTTGGGGTCTGCATGGCTGTTGGCCACAGCGACGACTCCCCCGGGACCCCTCTCCATCCTCAGACCCAGGGCTCAGAGCGTCGCCCT
>JAODKF010000045.1:2817097-2831217 GCA_026779585.1 Mormyrus proboscirostris | reverse complement strand
CTCTGCCCCTCCTCACCCTTCCCACCCCCTCAAAGCTAACCGGCGGGGGGGGGCTTCAAAGCTGCAAACAGCTCAGCACTTCTTCTTGTTCCCATTACTCCAGCGCAGAGTTAAAGGAATCAGGACATAAAAGAGGGGGAGGACTTGGGGTGTATGTGTGGATCTCCTTAAAGCTTACATAATCCCCGGGTTTCCCTTAAGGAAAAATTAACTAAATGTGTAGTAGGGGGGTCCAGGAGGAAAACCAATGACGGCAATGAACGGAACCTTCACGGACAGCAGCGGCATCCTCTCGACGGTCACAGATGTTACAGATGACGACTTAAAAATCTCTTTTCGGCGTTTGTTTGCTAAACAACCCAAATTTAAGTCGGAGTATTTACGCCAGAAGGATGGATAGAAATATTTCGAGGAAACAGGTGCGAAGCAAAATGAGGAGCGGAGACGGAGGGAGAGAAGCCGCGCACTGTAACACTGACAAGTGACGTTCTAATGAAGGCAGCGTATTTCCAAGGCAGCTCGTTAATTATCAGGGAATGAGGGGTTCCGCTAAATCAGGAGAGGATATAGCATCATTTCACAGCACCAAAGATGCCAGCAAATGAAATTCTACTTTTATCCCTGGCATAGATTGTTCAATCAATGGATACTAATGTAAGATATGCTGCAACTACAAAGAGGCCACAGATTCTGTTAGACAAATTCAGTAAATTTGATTCGTGGCACCGGGAGCCAAAGCACCGCGAGTCACGTGACGCAATCCGTGACGCAATCCGTGCCGCTCTCACCTGACTGCTCCTGTTTCGGCGGCATCTCCTGGCAGGCGACGCATCGGCAGCCCCGGCAGCCTTCGTCATGGGACGGCCTGCCAAATCTGTGCCCATGATTTTATGCTCCTTACCGTGCAGGTCTTCTCCTGTGGCCTTGTTGGCTCATTAAACCACACAACGGGAGCAGCCTGCTTACATGCAAGCAACAAGGGGATGGATGGCAGGAGATCTGCATATTTCAAAGGCCAGCACTGTGTGTATGGAAACCACATATTGTTTGACCGTTTTGTATTTATACCACTTTAATGCAGTACCTGAAATCGCCTATAGTAGGCGCTGTTGTTCTGTCAGACCACTAATGAATATAGCACTGAAAGTTTTGCATACAATAACGATAGCAGCAGCAGCATTTTTTAAAATAATAACTAAAGATAGATAGAGGTAAATGTACATATACCCTGTGAAGCACTGGCATCATATCCAGGGTGAGCCCCTGCCTTGTGGTTCCTGAGAGACCCCCCCCCCCCCCCCCACCCAAGACCTGGTACATAAAATATCTAAATATAAATCTTACCATACATAAAAGTAGTCGGGGAACCTGCAGATGATTTGTGCAAAGAACTGGAAGAGAAGTAGGGAGGGCTGTTACCATGGAATGCAGAGGGGCGTTCAGTCTGGGCTGGGTCCTTGTTCTCACGGGGTGCACAGAGGCGTGACCCATGGCTCGCCACGTTAGGTGCACTCAGCATTTTTGGACGGGCAGCTGAAGAAACAGTGGAACTCCATACTGTTGCTCCGGACGCCAATCCAATGTCAGGCTACGGTTCTACCCTTTCACGCAACGGAAATCCTACCCAGCTGGCAGACTCATCCTCAGCCCATTGATTTATAAGGACGCTGCAGTAACACAATACCAGCGGCACATTTGGACATACTGTAAGTCAGAAAAGTCACGGCTAAAAGTCACCATACCTGAGCGGGAGGCTTTTGTTTTCGATATGCGAACCTCTCGTCGTTTTGGCAGGATTGCACAGCATTAAACCTCAGCAAGAGGACTGGATCCTAATGAAGAGCAAAGCTTTCATGACTTCCACTTGCAAAACAAGTACGGTCTGTGAGTTTTACATGGGCTAAGAATAAACCCCTAAAGCGATAGCTGATGAAGAAGATACATGAGCGCTGTGATTCGCCACCAGAGATGAAATATCCTGTTTTAATCTACAGCAGAAAAGCAGTGGCAATTAAAAATACCTCAGTTTCTTTTTGAGTGAAAAAAAATAAATCCCCCCCACTTCTCGCTCAGCTTGCACTTTGATTGAACTCTTCTCGAAAGCGAGGGGTTTCATCACATGGCACGTACTGAATACATTCCTTGCGAATTTCGACAGCCTGCCTGCTGCCAATTGCATGATCTGTTTGATTCATTCATTTTCATCTTTAGTTCAGAGGCAGCAAGAGCCACACTGGAAATTGAATATAAGGATACAAATCCCATAATGCCCGGAATATACTGGCATTTTCCAGTTAATCCCCATTAACGTATTTGCATTTGAATATTAAACCTCTCATAATAATCAACCAAAACCAAATTCCGGGGTCGTTTCACCTCTTATTGGTTTTGCACAACCCGGTGAAACACTGAAAGCGACAAAGCATACATGCGAATGAATTTCGGGCCGAAGACTTCGGGCCATGACCAACCAAAAATACAGGAGGTCATCGTACCGACGGGTGACACTCTGCTGCCGGGCCGTGCGGAACCTGCTGAGGAAACCAGCACCACACGCCCCCCGTGCTCCCGCGTGTCTGCTTCTCTTCACCGTCACTCCGGGGACTCGCCTCTTTCACGGGAACCGTGGAAGACAAATGACACTTGGAATGGCCCGATCGTCAGGGGTGATACGCACACGCCCGCAGCTGCTCAGGCTTCTGCTTTTAGTTTGTTTACAGTTGGTCGTTGAGGGCTTAGTGTGACCAGATAGAAGTCTCCAGAAAATGCCTGCTCCCAAATCCCGTTCCTGATTTGCCTGACATCCTCTTAATGTCGCAAATACACCGTGATTAGCTTCCCAGAATACGGCTGTTGCAAAAGACGGTAACATCTTACTTGTCGGGCCACAAAAAAATATAGCAATTTGCTGTTACTTATGTCACAATTAACCACAAACTAAGTCTTAGTTACACACTGATTGCATATTAATTCATCATTAATGAATCGTGATCCATCTCTTATCTCAAGTAGCAACTATATTAGTTCATGATTAGTACTTGAGTAGTAACTGACTTATCGCTACGTATTTGTGCCCCATCAAATGAAGTGTTACCCAAAATAGCCATTTTTTCTTTTTAAATTCAGTATAAAAGATATACCAATGTATAAAACGCTTGATTTCTTAATTACTGTGAGCGAGATTTCTAGTCTGAAAGCAGTCATTTTATAGCCTTAATAGGTAACGTTATTTACTGCTAATGTACATTAATGAAACATCTCCTTTAGTTTAGCTTGTCAGGCCTTGGCAGTAATGTAAATCGCACACCACATAAAAGAATCCATTTGTCCTTTTGCAATGACAGGTGCTCCATTTAAAATTCTTTGATGCTCATTGTTTTTGAGGCGATATTTTAATAAAAAAGCAAGCCAGTTAATGCTACTCTCAATAAATCTGAAACACGCATCACAAAATTAAAACATTTTAATGGAAAAAAAAATGTGTGTGTGCGTGTATGAGTGAGAGAGAGTGAGAGTGAGAGGGAGTGAGAGTGTAATGTAGGTGTAAAACTGATGATATTGATCATGTCTGTCAAAGTGCATTAGCTCAGCCATTTGAAAACCAATCCTAAAGTCACCCCAGTACTTGCACCAACCATCCAATTTACCCAGTGTTTGTTGACTCAATTACTAGCATACCATGTTTGGTTAATCAATACCTCATCAAATTATTTAACTAATTAATCAATTAAGTGAACTGAAGGTGAAATCTCATAGATTAACGCAGCGGTTCTGGTGTCCCTTGAGGAAGGTTTCAGAGAGAAAGCAGTGTTCGTCTAGCCATCCAACAAGATATCAGTAACTTTTTAGAGAACAAAGGAAATTCCTATTATTTTTATGGCATTATGGTTCAGTTGGAAATATTATAATAGTAAATTTTACTATTACATTTTTTACTATCCATACATTTTTATAATATTTTCTTTGGCTGCCTAAGACTTTTGCACAGTATGAGGTATTTTTAAGGTTATTTTTACAAGAATGAAACATTTGATTTTATATGGTTTTATACAAATATGTATCTATAATTACTTTTTAGAAAAAGAGATAATCACTGGCTCATCATGTATCCATTAAACACATAAGATGTCTTTGACACACAGCGGCAGGACAAAAATGATGATCCTATTTTCATTTGTTTCTCATTTATGTTTTAGTGTTCATACATTTTTGTGTCTTTAAGCAAAAGTCAAAACACTCCAAAACAAGACCGATAGGAAACCATTAAGAAAACTTTTGAAATTGCTCTCTACAAGCTCAATAATTGGATAACACTTATTAAATTTCTCACGGTTCTATTTCTTGGCCATACTTTTATTTTTGTTAAATTAATTAAATTAATTATGACCCAAGGCTTAAATCTGAACTGTGTAGCAGCTAAATTAGCATGGAGAGAGTGTGCGTCTTCATTTTCCACTCAGCCGGAATGTGGCTGATGTTCCTGGGAAATTCTAATCGCAGTGATAAAATGGGTGCCCCGAGCAGACTGGTGTGGGTTGGTACTTTGCTTCCTACAGCGCCACTTCGCTGTGGACGATGCTCCGCGTTGCCTTGTGGAGCCACTGCAGCATGGTTCTGCACATGCTTTAGGTACCTTTTTTTGATTGCTGTTTGAAATCCTGGTCCTGGTCCTGATCCTGGGCCGGGCCTGGTCATGGTCCTGTGCCTGGACGCTTACCCCGTGTTGAACCTTCCACTTTGGCTCTGACTTTTTGACACTCGGAAGGGCTTCATAGAGAGAAGGGCTTCCTTTTTGTCCTCTGTACATATGCATTTTATTGACCACCTGGATGAAAGCAGATTGATTCAGTCCTCTGGGAATCGGCTGACCCCAGAGGCACAGGGAAGAGGTGCAGTAGGTTGTGCTGACGAGGAAAGTCTGGCCGGTGTAGGCCGGGCCTCATTTGACTGGAAGGGGCCCAGAAGATAAATGAGTGTGAGATCTGATAAAATAAGCCAGCGAAGGTGTCATGTAACCTCTGTTTATTACTGATGGAGAGGGCTTCTTTGACATCGCTTTCTCCACTTTGATTTCAGTTTCCCTTATTTGAATTTAATAGCAAATAAAATGATTGATGAATGTTTAAATATATATATATATATTTAAACATTCATTTCTATGGGAATCTTGCTAAGACTAACTCTGACACCCTTAGCCCCTACCCAGCTCTAACTTTAACCATAAGTAGGCAAGCAGAATACAAGAGTTTTTGAATTTTTAGTTTTTTTTATTGCAGTCACAGATTTTTATTAAATTGAGTTTTCACTTATGAGGGCCAGGAAAAAGCTCCCCATAAAGGAAAAAAAATGGGTATTCATCACGTTGTGGGGACATTGTGTCCCCATAAGGTAAGGTATACCCACTCACACACACACACACACACACACACACACACACACAATTCATCAGTAATTTGTAGTTTCCCACTGCAGCATCACACTGAAACCTACAGTAATTTATGGGTTCACTGTTTTTTCATCACTATTTTACAGTATTTTTCCATAAATAAATATTAGATAACAGCATGTTACTTTACTTACTATTAAGGATTTGTTTCCGGAGATAATAAGACATACGATACTGTATGGAGATGATATTTAAAAAAAAAATAGAAAATAATGCATTTTCTTTATAAGCACCGTTTAATTGTGTAAATTGCGCTCATCAGTTGGCAGACATGCCCGTGATTTGAACCACATCTAACCAATCACAAGCTGCATATGATCTAAATATACAAATCCGATTTCAGGGGGGATTGATGGTGAGTAATAACATTGCACCTGTGTGCGGTGGGACGGCATAAATTGCATCTCCGGCCTAGATTATGACAAATATGAATGTGGATTTTTTTTGAGGATGCTAACTAAGGCAAACTATGAAGTGGAGAAAAACTCAGAAATGAGCTATGATATACGCCCACTAATCTAATGTATTGTACTTGTGATTTCCGCTATGATTACTTCACTGACGAGTGTGTGTGTGTGTGTGTGTGTGTGTAACTCTGCAGCTGCAGTGAGGATCCGATTCTTTATTTAACGCACATCAGCAGTACATACAATAGGAAGAGTAAATGAATTCAAATCTTACACTACATGGGTATTTATTTCTGCTTTACAGTTCGCTGTGTCACTTATGGTTTACAGTTTAAAAAAGCACTTTTAATATATACACAAATCAAGCTTTGAGGACCTGCCATGCAATTTCGAGATACAAACTTCACTAGGCTATTATATACTCTACCCTGCATGCGACGCAAAGAGCCTGACGTCACCCGCATTTATTCCCTTCACGCCTCGCTAATAAACACGGCACCCAACCAACATTTAATAAGAGCAAAAATCTGAGGAGGGGAAATAAAAACCTGCTGCCTGATAGAATCCACTTTTTTGCTGCTATCTGAGAACTTTGCGAACTGTCTTTGAACGGACTCGCATACGCAAAGCTCCCTGAAGCTCGTGATTTGTGCCATTCACACCATCTGATGTTTCATCCGTCGAGGAGTGCCGTCACGGGGCAGCTGATAACCATTCTAAAATATGGGGAATGCCTGTTCTTGCATACAGTGTCAATTTTACATAACTGCAGTGTGATTATAGCATGCGATTCAAAGGCAGCCAACAAAAGAAGGTGACAGACACAGTAATCTGTATGTCACACCAACAAATGTTTAGTGGCAGGTTATTATGTTTCTGGGAGCTCTTAATAAAGGCTTTCATTTAATTATTTTATGAGAAAATGCATAATGCCATTATCATTTACATACATGGTATTTCTCGTACGTATAAGTAAAACTTTCAAATGGTTTTTTGGCCCAAGTAACATTATATCACACTTACATTTCACTGTATGATGATACATATGCCTTTTATAATAGAGGGGGTCACACAGCACAATGCTGACCTTGTCACAAAGCATTATGACGAATTTAGGCAGAATATTTTTACCTTAAATGGTCCATTAAGTTTAATAAAAGAAAAAAAAAAAAACAAAAAGTGAAGTTGTGAACATGGGAACAAAAACCAAACGGATTTCATTGTGTGTAATATTCTGTAATATGCAATATTCTGTCACAATATTTAAATCTAACGAATCTCTTAATACAAACACTGAAATGCACCTTATTGAGCAGTAGCTACAAATTATTTAAAATATTACATAATAAAGGAAGATTTTAACCAGTTTATTTATGCATGTAATACAGTTTAATATTCTAATAATTCAATGGTTTCAAGCATAAAGGGGATTAACACTGATTTTCATAAATAAGAAGCAAGACAACAAGAACTCTGAGGAAAATAAACCTTGAAGCAAAGTCCTTTTACTCATCCGTCCACTTGTGATGTAGACAGTTTATTAATCAATATTTGTGGCCCATAATTAAAATTGTTTTACATCTATGAAGTAATGGAGATTAATTACTCACCTGAAACAAATGCGACGCATGTAAAGAAGTAATGAGTTCTTCTTTGAGCTTTCATTTATCAGTGATTTACCAAGTCATCTGAACAAATGGAAATTAACTTTAAAATCTTTAATTGTGTTGTGTGTTTATCTTGATTTTTCCACATGAAATAGAGTCATAGCAGGTCAATGGCTTACGATGCAAAACCATCATGAAGCAACATGCACAGAAAAATGGCTAAAAGTGGGGTCTTGAGTTACACTCCCTCGTTGGTTTGTATAAATCTTAAGGGCACTTTCTGAATGAGACAGGAGCAGATGCCTTTTGAAAACTAATTTAAATGGGCCAACAGCTGAGAACCATGGTCCGACTGATTTACAACCAGGTTCATATGAAATAAATAGTTCAGCTGACTTTTCAATTTTAATTTTAATTATGTGCACAAAAAGGTTGTTAATCTTGATATTAACCCAACATTGCACAGTATCAGTGGTTTTCAGAATGCAGATCTTTTTTACATTGAGGCAGAACATTGCAAAATTTTATTACATTGCTTGTTTTCTGAAAAAGAAAAAGAGAGAAAATTAGACCAGACTCCACTGAAATATACGGAAAAAAATATATATGTACATTCCAAAATTGTCCTAATCAGATAATAAACTGAATATTCTTCTCTATATATATTATACCTGAATTGTCAATTATCTAAAAAAACTTTCAATAAATTCATTCAGTTGAAAAAGTTAATTCATATGTATTTATACCTAGATTTATTCATTTTGAAACAATATTCGCCTCTTAAGAAGAAATTGTTGTGATTGTTGTGAAAATAGTTTCCGACATAATAGAACAGAAACTTTACAAATATGCATAATTGAAATATATTTATTTAGATAGACCTTACTTATGTATAATGTAAAAAAATACTTCACCTACTGCCAACACCAACACGAATAAATAATAATAATAATATTAAACAATCATTACTATGATAGATAGATAGATAGATAGATAGATAGATAGATAGATAGATAGATAGAATATAATACAGTATAATATAAAAAATAATAATTGAATCGTTCCAAAACAATACAGTTTAACTTATCTGTGGCTGCTCTTCCGATCACGCGCCATCGCGATTATTTAAAATTTGGTACGTGTCCATAATAGCACACCGTTGTTTTTTAATTTTGCCCACGCAATACCACCCTAACCTAACAATACAGATTCCTAACTTAAAAAATACCTCCATGCACATCCTTCGCGAGCCACAATGTGAGGCCCGCCCTAAAGTGCAAGATCATTGGTCAGACGGTTTCTATTATGCTGGCGTCCTCGCACATTTTGTGGCTGGTCTTCCCGTCCATCAAGCTGAATGGCAGGCTCTCCATCGCAGGCACCGCCCCGCAGCTGCCGATGCTATTTGAGTGAGAGACTGTAAAAAAGCACTCAGAGCTGGTCTAGCATCGTCAATGGAAAGCGGGCGTCGTGGAGGCAAAGCGCGCACACCGACTAGCTAACTTCCAGTCGCACCATGGTTTTCACTACGATTCGTTTTCCGTGGATTACCCTTTGCCTTCATATATGCTATTTTACGAACACTGGAGTAGCACAAAATGCGAAAGAAGGTAAGCGCTAAAGTTTCCTCTGCTCTTCTGGCGTCCTGTCATTCTGGGCATTGTCGCGGCCCCGTGGTAAAGTGATATACAAACAGGAGCTGGAAGTACCTATATGCGCAGCGAGGCTAAAATCAAGTGCTTTCCTCGTAACCGCTCGATGAAACGTTCTGTAAACTTTAATGGTTAATTACTGTATCATTCACCGCGATGGCAGAATGTTACAATGTTACAATGCTTTTATAATATATTAGTAAGTAACCCGTTACATTTTGATACTGTTTTACTGATGACAGCAGTTCTAAAACACAATATGTAACAATGAAAACCAAGCCGAATATTGGAAAGTTTACAAGGTTTTAAGATACATTTATGTCTGATTTTAAGCATATACTGATAATCATATAGCTGAATAGCTACACGTTAACAAGAGCTATAATCAGCCTGTAATTAACTGGAAATGCTTCATCACCATCACAAAAGGTGGTCGCAAAAATACAAGCTCGGTTTTTTCAAAACAATTAAATAATTGACTAAAAAATATATAAAGAGAAAGTGTGAATAAGAAAGTGTGTCACACTGGCAATAAGGTATTAAGCACACAGACAGTCGTTCAGTGTTTCACCTTAAGAAGATTCGTTGTATTTCATGTAAAATATTCGACAGTTTCAGGGCCGCCTTATATATAAATCGACATTATTTGCATTCAGCTTACTTCCAATTATCTTTCCTATCTAAATTTAATTTTCTAGCGTTGCAAATGTACGGCTTTTGCCAGTTGTTTTACTGGTTTTTCCTTCCTATTGTAGACTTAGGAAGAATCAGAATTTTTTTTTGCCCCTTTATCTTACATTTGGACAGAAAACACAACGAACAATATATAGGCTATCGTATATTATATCTAGTGGCCGTAATATTTATGCCACGATGTTCCAAGAATACGAAGGTGAATCGGAGCACTGAAATGTATACCGAGGCATTGGTTGCTCAAAAACTATTGAGCGTCGAGGGTTTTCGGGTATGAATTTGCAAGATAAATCTCGGCGGCTCGGGATGAGACGACCAGTTCCGTCCGCAGCCCAAATTCAGATACCGTCTCCGAAGAAACGCAGGGACAGACATTAGATCACTTGTTAACTTCTTCACTTGTTTGTGTTTTGCCAAGACCGTAAAATGTCACACTGCCGCTGCGGAGAGGTCAAAGTTACCGTGCTTTAGCAAATGATCACCCAAAAGAAAACACCTAGGAATAGTCCTTACGCTATGCTTAATTAGGTAGCAGGTGCTTTCTCCCGTGAAAGGTTCTGGGTTTAAAAAAGGGGGGTTTGACAAAACTGGGAAGCGATTATGGCGGTTTCTGTTCTCTGTAATCGCGCTTATCGTAATTTCTCAGATGTTCACGGAGATAAACGTGGAAAGAAATAATTCAGCGGTAGGGTGAAGGGATATTATAAATATTATGACATCTCGTAGTGAAAGGTCGCCAGGGGAGGAAAAAAAGGAAAGAGAAAGAGGACAGGCATAGCGAGATCGGCGCGGTGGTCGTGCTCTGCTGCGCCCCCGTAAAGGCACGTGCGCCGCCGGAGCCGCGGCGGCCCCTTTATTGAGTAGCAGGTGTGAGGGCGCTGCGCCGCCGCAAAAGTGCGTCCTTTTATATTCATCTGCGCTTCTATTCCCATTCGCCTACATGCGTCAAATTTGTTATAATTAAAAAAAACCCTCTCGTATGCTGTGATTTTATTTCACCTATAGCTTACATGTAGCACTGATGTCAGGATGTCATACGGGGAGATAAGTGTTTAAGTCAATACGCTTTTCTTTTTTATTTTTATGTATTTTTTTTCGCCGTCAGTGATCCTGTTGGATTCTAAAGCGCAGCAAACCGAGCTGGAGTGGATTTCCTCACCTCCTAGCGGGGTAAGTACTAAATTACTGCACCTTATATTTGTGAGCCAGATCATTTAGGCCCAACTCACATTTTTATTTTGCTTCGTCGTAATGAGCTGTCGCGGATTATTCCGTTTACTAACCCTCGTTTTTTTCAGGTGCAGTATAACAGGACAATGATTGGTTGTCTTTTATTTTAATATTTTATGAGAAATGTTTATTGACTCATTCATATAATTGTGTTGGCTGTAAAACCTGTTTATAATACCACTCTAGTTACACTAATGAAATATGTCAAACCACAAACCGTGCATAGGGCTCCGGGGTCCCAACAGTGTTTGGTAGTTGAACAAAGATGTGGTTGTAGCTATTGGCTTTAGTGTATATAATCATAGTTTTTCTGCGTCTCAGTGGTCTAATTTGGTTTCATCATAAAAATTAAATCCAGTGGTGAACTGACAGGTAAGAAATAGCTGTTGTCTTGTTAATGTTGTGTTTCTTTCATTTGGAACATTTCATAGCCACTTTGGGGAAAATGTCGAACAGGAATAGGAATAAAAATTTGGAATGCACACTAGCATCCTTACTGAAATATGCAAAGAACGTTGTTGATGTATTGAACATAAATATTCACTTCAATTTTCTGGGGTCTGGAATATTAAAAATAGAGGCAAGTAAAAAGAAGACAAAATGGCCCAGTGCCTGTTATATTGTCAGGGTTTGTTTAAAGAGTTTAATGTGGTTATTAGCCTCTCAACTATATGTCTCCTTCACTCATTGAATAGGCAAGACTTTCTTCAGATTTAGGACTGTGACTTAGCTGGCACCTAGACAGCATTTGGCAGCTCAGAGCAATAAATGCAGGCACTTGGACCGCAGGTCTGAGAAAGCCATTTGTGTTAGAATGTTTGTTTATGCAAATGAAATCAAAGGGGGCTGACATTCCGAATGTGCAAGCGGTGGGTGGCATTTTGTTCGCTTGGTTGATACTACTTTTGTGTTTCCGACTTGACTTGGGCCCTGAACCAGTTTGGCGGCATAGCACTCCGTAGTGTTCACATTATACAGCCTTACTTGCTGTTATCATACTCACGGTCTTAAAGGCAATGTTTCAAAAAGGGAAAAAATAAAATGTCATTCTTAATAAATAAGATACATTTTATTGGGGATTTTACAGTTGTCCACCATAAAAGAAAAACTGTTTACACAGCGCACAGTGTTTTATTTTAAAACTTTGTTTTAAAATAATTATTTCAAGACAAATGCCAAATGGCCTGTAAATGGTGCTAGTTTCCAGATACGCATTTTTCAATGCTTTCATTTATAGTATTCATTCCATAAACATAGATTTGTGTGTAGAGAGATAATTATATATAATATAACATTACATATATTATCTATTATTTATCAAAGCAGATATATTTAGTAGGATCCAATAACTGCTGACTGAAGGTTAGTTATTTCGAGTCGTCCTTTTATCGTAATCAATTGAAATGAAAGCAAAAAAGTTCCTTTTAGTGAAACCCACTTTACTTGCCTTTATTCTGAGTTTTATATTCTTATGGGCTTTCCTGGGACAAATAAACGAAACCGTTGTATGGTTAGTTAGCCCTATTGATGTTCTCAAATCAAGAGCTGAATCGCTTTAAAAGGATGGCTTTCGCATCGGCGACTGAGCTACGCCACGCTTACTGCCGACGCTAACCGGAAAATTGGATATCGCCATTAAATATCATTGAGATGAGCCGCAGCCGTGCTCATGCATACTCATGAGGCGGGGTGGGCAATCTGATAAGTGAAATACCTGCATTTGTTGAAGAATGCGGTCAAACGTCAAAGCTGTGGCCTTGTCTTGCAGTGGGAGGAGATCAGCGGCCTGGATGAAAACTATACCCCCATCCGCACGTACCAAGTCTGCCAGGTGATGGAACCCAATCAGAACAACTGGCTACGGACTAACTGGATAGAGAAGGGCGATGCCCAGAGGATTTTTGTGGAACTGAAGTTCACATTGAGGGATTGTAACAGCTTACCGGGCGTGGTGGGCACATGCAAGGAGACGTTCAACTTATATTACCAGGAGACCGATTCGGAGGTCGGCAGGAATATTCGGGAGAGCCAGTACGTGAAAATTGACACTATTGCCGCTGATGAAAGCTTCACCCAAGGGGATCTGGGAGAAAGGAAGATGAAGCTGAACACTGAAGTGCGCATTATCGGCCCTCTGTCCCGTCGCGGGTTCTACCTGGCCTTCCAGGACGTGGGAGCGTGCATCGCTCTGGTGTCTGTCAAAGTGTATTACAAGAAGTGCTGGTCGATCATTGAGAATTTGGCCACTTTCCCCGACACTGTGACCGGATCTGAGTTCTCATCTCTTGTCGAAGTGGAAGGGATGTGCGTGAGCGACGCGGAGGAGGAGGCCGACAACTCTCCCAAGATGCACTGCAGTGCTGAGGGGGAGTGGCTTGTTCCCATTGGGAAGTGTATCTGCAAGGCTGGATTCCACCAGAAGGGTGACTCTTGTGAACGTAAGTACATCCATATGGAAGGTTCCGCTTTTTAAACTTAAATTATATCATGTGTGCTGAAGACCTGAAGGTCCTTAATGGACTGAAACCACTTAGGAGTTTTTATAGAAAGCCTTAGACTCAACAGGGAATAAGGGAAAGGTAAAGCTGAAATATATTACAATGGTAATGAAGTTCTGTAAATATCTCATTTGGTTTTATCTGAAAATTGGATCACGCATAATAGTTCTGATGTCGTTCTTTAGTGCATTATTTCCCGCACATGCTGGCCATGTTAATTCCCATCGATTTAACGCACCCAGAAAAAATGCCGATGACAAATAAGGTCACCTCCGAAAATTGCGATGAGCATCGCGGGGGTAGTTTGCTTCGCGTGCTCGACAGCCATGTAATAAACAGCAAATTACGCAGGTGAAGAAAATCTGCAGTGTTATAATTGGGATCCGTGGTAATTGTTTGATTACAAGGCTCTTAATTTATTGCCGTAGTGCTGTTGACGCTCAGATTAAATGATAACTAGCACCTCATCCCCCCCCCCATGTCCCCTAGTCAGACCAGTTCCTTTGCTGGCTCCCAGCCAAAACAATCACTTTCCGAATACACAAGTCTGGAAAAAATCCAAATAATCTTTCAGTATTCCTTTGCCC